>CM028698.1:11259447-11723407 GCA_016771965.1 Brassica carinata
AAAGACATGTAGTTGCTCAAGTTATTCTCACTAATCAGTAGCATCAAACTTGAATTAACAGTATTGGTGCTTAGGGAGAATGTATAAAAGACAAAAGGCAACACGATTGGTATTGCTTCAAGGGAACGAATCGTATGGGAACGGAAAAATCCGCATAGACTATCTGATGAAGCCAAATCTAGAAAAACAAAAACGAGTTTCACATCTTCTAACAAAGAGAAAGCCCAGAACATGACAACAAAGAATATTTCATTAGGTTTCGACTGCCGCTGCTAAAACCCTAGGAAATATCGACTACTGATACAAAGAGAGTCTGAATCGATTCCATCTATAAAGAGGGGTTTTGGCGGGATCGACGGTGGAGATGCGTGTCTTGGGAAAGTTGATGAACGGCTGAGGATAAGTATCTGCAAAACCCTAAAAGGCTTCTCCGTAGGCCCATTTAAGTGTGTTACTAACAATCCCTATAAATTAATTATTTCAAGCCCAACTACTATTGGTTTATTTATATGTTTTGAATCTATTACGACTCGTCAAAAAATTTCGACTATTGGTTCCTATATACATATAGAGCTATAACTCTAAGCGTAACTATATTTACTAGAATATCATATACATCAAAAAAACGTGAATTTTCTGTTTTGAAAAAAAGAAGAAGATAATTTTACTGAAACCACGATTAGATATATTTTCACGGAGCCATTGATATATCTGAAAAATAAAAAAAAATGACAAAATTTTTATTCCCTTATGTATTAATCATGGAACATTACAACTATTAAGTGTAGCCGATGATTTTCAAAATCTTTAGAAAAATGTGTTGGTCCATTTAAATATATATTATATTTTTTTTATTAAATTAACTATCATTTTGATTATTAGTGAATAAAAAGATATTATCTTTTCTTTCCTTAAATAAAAGTAACGAAATTATCTCAAATATGATTAACATATATATGACAATTAATGATTTTGAATAATAAATATATGATAAATCATTTGTTTTAATTTATATTATTAAAAAATTAAACAATCACATTAACCATAAAAAAATCTAGATTTTTTCTTATATGGTATATTTTAAATTTTTTAAAACGACTATAAATTACTAAAATCATTAAAATTCTTACAATAAAAAATTTGTGAACAATGATTTTATTTTTTTGTTATAAAAAGATACAAATGATCTAAAATCATATGAATATGAAGTATCATTCAAAAGATATTCAGATTAAATATATATTTATATACCTTAATATCACTTAAATTAAACTATATATCATATAAAAATACATATATGCTAATTTCGAAATTTCACTGAATAGGTATTGCGACCTGAATATTTTAATTTTTTTAAATCTGCATTGAATTTTTAAAACGATTATAAGTTACTAAAACAATAAAAAAAATCTCACATTGAAAATTTTGTGATTAATGATTTTTTTTGTTAAAGAAAATAGAAAAATGTTAATAAAATCAATTTCAATTAAATATTCATATTAAAATATGATATACGTCTTTGTCAATATCATTTAAATTTAATTATATACCATATAAAATAAATAAAATGAATGCTTTGATTTATTTAATTTAATTTATGTGCTAATTCCAGTTTAATTATATACATAATTTTTATTCGCTTTTTAATTATTCAATATATATATTTCTTAATAATACGATAAAGGAACACAAAATATGTAAAAATATGTAAAAATAATTTGTATACATAATGTTCATTTCGCGCAATGCACATATCTCTGTTGATGTATTACAATTGGAATTTTCTCTCAATCGATCGAATTTCATATTTTCCGAGAAAGCTTATGAAATTAAAACACAAACAAAACATATGTGAGTTAACAGAAACACTATCGTAAGCACAAATATTGTAGATTTAAACAAGAAATCACCCGTGAAGACTGGAGAGTCAAAGAAGTCTGAGATCAACCAAAACCCCAATTCCCTTTTCCATTGCAAATAAGCACTTTCAATGTTTGTTCTTTATATATCTGGTCAAAGAGTGGATCATAGATGAATTTTTCTTATGTATTGTTTCAGTCCCAACGTTTAAATTAATTGAGATTTTATGAAACTAGTTTATCAACACCTTGGCCTGATACGCATCATCATTATAGTATATGTCCACAACATGTAATACTTTTTGGACTTATGACACGATGTAATTGTTTTAGAAAGAACAAAGTTAACATGCAGCGATCGTTAGTAACTAAAATTCACTTCGTGCATGAGCGGATTATCAACTAGTGGGAAATTTATTTCTTTAAATTTATATTATTAAAAATTAAACAATCACATTAACCATAAAAAATCTAGATTTTTCTTATATGGTATATTTTAAATTTTTTAAAACGACTATAAATTACTAAAATCATTAAAATTCTTACAATAAAAAATTTGTGAACAATGATTTTATTTTTTTGTTATAAAAAGATACAAATGATCTAAAATCATATGAATATGAAGTATCATTCAAAAGATATTCAGATTAAATATATATTTATATACCTTAATATCACTTAAATTAAACTATATATCATATAAAAATACATATATGCTAATTTCGAAATTTCACTGAATAGGTATTGCGACCTGAATATTTTAATTTTTTTAAATCTGCATTGAATTTTTAAAACGATTATAAGTTACTAAAACAATAAAAAAAATCTCACATTGAAAATTTTGTGATTAATGATTTTTTTTGTTAAAGAAAATAGAAAAATGTTAATAAAATCAATTTCAATTAAATATTCATATTAAAATATGATATACGTCTTTGTCAATATCATTTAAATTTAATTATATACCATATAAAATAAATAAAATGAATGCTTTGATTTATTTAATTTAATTTATGTGCTAATTCCAGTTTAATTATATACATAATTTTTATTCGCTTTTTAATTATTCAATATATATATTTCTTAATAATACGATAAAGGAACACAAAATATGTAAAATATGTAAAAATAATTTGTATACATAATGTTCATTTCGCGCAATGCACATATCTCTGTTGATGTATTACAATTGGAATTTTCTCTCAATCGATCGAATTTCATATTTTCCGAGAAAGCTTGCGTGAAATTAAAACACAAACAAAACATATGTGAGTTAACAGAAACACTATCGTAAGCACAAATATTGTAGATTTAAACAAGAAATCACCCGTGAAGACTGGAGAGTCAAAGAAGTCTGAGATCAACCAAAACCCCAATTCCCTTTTCCATTGCAAATAAGCACTTTCAATGTTTGTTCTTTATATATCTGGTCAAAGAGTGGATCATAGATGAATTTTTCTTATGTATTGTTTCAGTCCCAACGTTTAAATTAATTGAGATTTTATGAAACTAGTTTATCAACACCTTGGCCTGATACGCATCATCATTATAGTATATGTCCACAACATGTAATACTTTTTGGACTTATGACACGATGTAATTGTTTTAGAAAGAACAAAGTTAACATGCAGCGATCGTTAGTAACTAAAATTCACTTCGTGCATGAGCGCGGATTATCAACTAGTGGGAAATTTATTTCTTTAAATGACACTTTTACCTCTATAGAGCCAGAATGCTGGAGAAAAGCCAACCAAAAAAAGAAGCGATATAGGATCATGAGTAACCTCGTATAGTCTTATTACAAAGGTTGATACAATATTCGCTTAGATATTACAAAGGTTGATACAATATTCGCTTAGATACCTCGAATCTTTATATGTCAAATCGATGCTTCTTGGATCGATATTGACAGTGTCAGTGGCTTAGGATGGAGTCTTAAAGATCAAATAGGTACTGGATTTTTTGAATTATTTGTATGTGACAAAAGCTTCTCAACCTTGAATACTGAGATAGAAAATTTACTTTGGACAACTTTATGCATGAGAAACATAAAGATAACCTCAATCCGGTTAGAAACGGACAGCTCAGACCTGACATGACTGTGAATCCGATGGATTAGCCAACATTCACGTAGGAGAATTATATGTTCGAGAGACTATAAGAAGTTTTTGAAGACATGAGCCTGATTCACATTCCTAAGAGTATAAACGACTAGACAAACTCACTATCGAAAGAGGCAAGAATCATATGATTTATTTTCTCTTTTATAGATCATATATGGACAGACGGAGATAGTCTTTGGAGAATCAGCTCGTTTGACGAGAATTTGGTATAGATAAATAGGTAGATGACAAAAAAAAATTATATTTACTAAATAGTTTGCCCGAATGTACAGACATAATCATTTTATATATACACTACAAATATGGATTGATTTATATTGTTTAAATAAAATTAAATTCTATAATAAAATATTTTTGGATAATAAAATAATACATAATATTTTCTAGATAATTATCTTGATTATTGTTTATTGAGTTTATCTTTTTGAATATATTATATTAGTTTTTTAATTATTTATTAAGAGTAATATCTATTTTAACGATATTTCGAATGCGAAAATTTATTTCTAAATAATAGTATAGATAGATTGGACTTAACTTGCAAATCCGTTAGCTTTATGATTTTTTCTATATATTTGTACTCTTTTAATGTCCGAATATATACTTTCAATTGTTATTTAATACTCCATCCGTTCTCGAAAGATCCACATTCTAAAGAAAACTTTTGTTTCAAAAAGATACATATTTTATATTTCCAATGTAATTTTTATCAACTAATAATGAAAAATTGTGAAGTTCAAAAACATTAATTGCATTTCTTAAATCTTATTGGTTTAAAAATATAGAAAATATAAAATTATAAAAAACTATGCATTTATAGCTAAGTTTTAATATGTTTTGTTAAAATGTGTGAAAATTCTTTTTTTTTTTTTTGGAACAGCAAAAAAGTGTGAAAATTCTAAAACAGCCTTTTTTCAGGAACGGAGGGAGAATGAATTCTTGCCGGTGAATGTAACCAAGTTGATAACTACATTAAATCTTTGTGCCATTTATTTCTGTTTATTAATTTGGTAGTACAACATTTTCTTTATGGCTAATCAAACAGCCAACAAAAACAAAATGATAAACTGTCGTTCCGGCTAACTAAACAGACAAGAACTCTACATTTGTTGCATGTGATAAAAATTATAAATCATTAGAATGAAAATTTTGCCTCAAAGTTTCTACAATTGAATGCATCCGTAAACTTGGGATTTTCCTCGAATGCGTTAGAAATATTCCTACTCGAATAAATTGATAGAAGAAGATAATAGTAAAAGTAAAACGCTAGTAGAAGAGAATGGTATACAACAACTGATTCCATGTATCAGGGAGACCAGGCAAGCACCAATGGCTACAATCTGACTGGCCTGGCTTGGCCAGCTGTGAACCGCTAACAAGACCGCTGTAGACAGAAGGGTGTCCGTCTTTCCTGAGGGAAGAGAGGAGCGTGATGTCAAGAAGTAATGCCGGATTGTGCATCCCGTGAAGCACTTCAACAATCACTGATCTTAGCTGATCTGTGTAGGGGCTCACTGGATAAGCAGATCCTGTGATCGGATCTGTCTCTCCGTAGCAGTTCTTGGATCCCGAAGACGATGATGCTGCCCAGTCACTCGGGCTGATCAAACAAAAAACATATACACACAAGTGATTTTAGGACATTCTCTTCGACAACTTTTGAGTTAAGAGAGAGAGAGAGGGGGGAGAGTGTTACTTGTCATGCGTTGGAGAAATGGAGAGGAAGAAGACTTGAGTTCTGGATCTATCCACATGTGTTTCGACCCAATAAGCCCAAGTACGAAGAGCTTTCTCCATTGCAACGAAGCGGTCCATGTCTTGGTAATAAGAATTGCCTGATTGAATCAAGTCCCATCTGTGTGTTTCCAGAATGAGAGAGGTGAATCAAGACAATATTTTCGCATTTCCAAAAACAATCAAAATAACTGGAAATGATAAACTAACCCTTGCTGAGACCCGGTGTGGCTCCACCAGTGACCAGTGTTGAAGATGAGAAGATCAGCGTCATGCCAAGCGTTAGCATTGCCAGAGATCTCCTCAAGCTTCAACACTCGCTTGCCTTGAACAGCGTCTATGTCCACCAAGAACGGAGCTTTGTAAAACGACATCGTTATCCCATAATCCTACATCCAAAAGACACAGCTTCTTACAGAACTTGATTTCTTCATACAAGAAAATACAAAGAGAAAGAAAAACAAGTATGTACCAAGAATCTGAAGGTGGAGAGAGGGAGGCCTCTGGTCATCTGAGTACGAGTGGACGGTGCAGATGACATAATGAGACAGATCAACGACTCCCATTGATTCTTCCCCAACGAATCACCAGCAAACATTATGTTCTTCCCCTTCATCCTCAACAGAAACTCAGCACCATTGAACCTAAATCCCATTTGTACAACCATCAGAAAATCTTGAAGATACGAACTTTACCAAATGGGTTTGCCAAAAGCTCAGATTCCAGATGAAATCGAACTCAAAGGAGCAAACTTTACAGAAACCCAAGAAGGAGTAAACATACGTGGGCAAGTTGCAATTCTGGGGTTGCCATCGATACTTGAGGTAGTTAGAGTCAGGACGTCCGTACATCAGACAATCGAACTCACCCTCCACGACGGCGGGACAATCCGCCGGTTTGTAGAGAGGATACGAGTCGTCATGGACCCACGTGCCCATGAAGAGAGAGCACGTGCTTCTGTTCCCTTGGAAAGAAGACGGTCTGCTTGAGCTGTATTGGTTGCCACTGCTGCTGCTGCCGCTGCTCCCATGGCGTTTCTTTAAGCTCAGTATAATGGCGGAAGAAGATGGCTCTTGCTGGAGCAGTAGTGGAAGAAGGAAGACAATGGCCGAGAGTGAGATGTGATGAAGAACATTCATCTCTTTGCTTTTAACGGAAACAAAACAATGGAGGATTTTGTGAGAACACTAGAGAGAAAAAAAAGTCTGTAAATAATAATTGAGGAGAGAAAATAAAAAATATCTTATGGAAGTGTTTTTGGATTCATTTATCTCTGTGCAAATGGGTATGGCCTTCTGGGTGCGTGCTCACGTGGGTCCTCTTGCTTCTGTAAATATTTTACAAATTTTCAAATTATTATTATTATTCGGTGAATAAATTTTAAATATTCAAATATAACCTTTAAGAGATATCGAACTATTTATAAATAAAGGTTTTTTTAGGGCTGAAGGATTACTTTTCCTAACTTTTTCAGTTCCTTTTTAATGTTTAGGATTTTTATAATTTTCTAGAATTTATTTGATTCAAATATTAATATCTTTATTCTTAAAATGATGATAAACTAATTTTCTATAAAATCGAAAATACTAAAGGTATCCAGTTTTAAAAGTTTTTCTTTGGGGTAAAATTACAGTTTTAAAGTTTAATGTATAAATTAAAAACTTCAAAAGTTTCTACTTGAGGATTAAACGGGACATCTTTTGTTTTACATGTCCACAACTGACTAGTTAGATTTATAAACGCATCTAACGATAACATGCTTGCAATAAATTATAGTATATCTTCTTTTAGATGAACATATGATCCACAAAGGAAAATAATACTTTGCTTCCTCTTTCCAACTTCATACATCAACAAAAACCAATGGAAGAACAAATCAAGTGTCAGATAGAGGTAAGCATTTGTTCCTTCCTTTCCTTTTATTTTATTTAGATACAAAGGTTGTTTCAGGCTCAAGCACCCCAAACACCAACCTTAAAATCGCAACCTTTTCTTGCCTGCCCGAAGGTTCTGAACATAACTTGTGGAAACAAAATATCTAACCGTGCGTGCTCTCCTTGGAGTTTTCATATTTACTTCTTCATGTTAGCCTTCTACATTTTAACATTCTTCGTGTGTAACACTTTAGGATTCGGTTCTCCTTCACCAATCTTTCTTCCTGTGTTTTTATTTCCCTGAATAAACGACAAAACATAGATTAAAAGAATATTTGTATGAAGCTAAGAAAAACTGATAAGATTCACCAGCCTAAAAGTCTTTGGACTCAACTAGTTGCCAAAAATAGCCGAGATCTCTTGAACCTTGTTTCTAAATTTCTATCAGTCATCTTATAAACTTATGGATCTACTCTAGATATCAATTATATCACAAAGCCATGTAAAGCATCAAAGGCGCACCAATACCACCAAGTTTGTTAAGGATCCTTACTTTCATGTACCCTTATTTTTAACCTCTAGAGTTCTATTCCAAGTCTTCTATCTTGGCTAATTCCCAGGACTAATGTAACTCATCTTCATTTTTTTTTTCTCTCGTTATTGGTGTTTTTGGATAAGTTAATGAAAGGAGGGAAGGTTTTGAACAACATACTCCGGGGTATTTTTAGTAGAGCTAGATTCCTCGAGGTGCTTTTCTGCCTGATGAACTTCTGATCTATCATCAGATGCAGAAATGTCTTCGATCCTCATGTTCTGTTCTGCCTCATGTATTTGTCTTCAATCGTGATGATGTCACAGTTTGTTTCACCAAGAAACACTGCATAATAAATGATGATCTCAATTTTTAAATCTTACTTAAGATGATTGACGGTTTAGATTCTGTAACATAGAAGATAACATGGGGAATTAACCTGTACTTGTACTTGGAGGTGGATGTGACACACTGCTCATGATCAGTATCTTTTGGCACAATATTGTTCGTCCAAATTCCAAGAAAGTAAACTGCAGAAAGTTTTTCTTTTCGGGAATTATCACTTTTGAAAACCCAAATGAGTTGATCCATGTGTCCAGTACGCACCGAACTGCAGGCAGGACCAGTCTCTCAACTCCCAAGTCAATGAGCACCTGGAGAACACACAATTTTCAAGAGAACAGCTAAGGAAACTAAGCTTCTTGAGCTGGAGGAAAAGTGAAGTTCTCAATAGTAAAATATCTTTTCGAGTTCATCCATGAAAACTCGGCACATGCCATGCTGGCGATGCTGGAATCTAGTACCAATGAAGGGCATTTCTGCAACCTTTTTCCCCAGAATCCTGACAAGGGAACAAAAGAGAACAAGTCAGGCTAACAGTTCAATTTAGGGCCAAATTCTAGAGTTTCTGCAATCTTAACAAACAATTAATGCTTAATGAAGCCTACCTGACAGTAGCCACAGTAATCAGTTCGTCGTTCCTTTCTAGAAGTACCGTGTAAAATCCACTGAAGTTCAAACGTTTATATTTTGACCTGCAGTTTTCTCAGTGTTATAGGGTCTGATGCAAAATAATGCAACAGAAGACTTTTACATGAAATAGTTTATGGTATTCTTTGTTTGTCTCTTACCATCTGCTAAAAATAACATCTTCAGCAAGATCTCCACCAGAATGACGTCTTTTCACAGGCTCGAAAAGTTCATGCATCACGTCAAGAGCTACACTGAGCTTGCAGTGGGTTTCTGCCACGGCTTCAATTTTAGAAGCGTCAGTCCCAAATGTATCTTGTTCCAAGGACTGCACCAGTCTCCAAGTTAATTTCTTCTTCAAGCACACCTCTCTCGGTTTCCCAATAAGCTCACGGAGATTTACAAATATCTGAATTGAATTATTTTTTTCGTTAGAGCAATGCTGTATATATCCTAATTGCTGCAGTTACTTACTTTAGCTGCTTAGTTAATTTTCTGATGGCTGTTAACAAACGCCAATTGAAAATGGGGTCTGGACTGACGTACCTCTTCGCAGTCCTTGCTGCAAAACCACTTTTCTGCCAAGAATGTATTCAATGAATCCTGCAGACAGCTAGGGTGATCTGTATGAACCACATAAAAAAACATATTATTCAAATATTTTGTTGACCCTTCGTAAGAGCATGAGGAAGAATTACGTACATTTACGTTCACACTGCTTGCAGCTGATAAGTATATTATCTTTAGCATACTTGCTAGTATTCTTGGCAATAAATAGTCCACAGGCTTCACAACAACATGATGCGCAGAACCAGTCACCGTCTGGAACATCCTACAAAATTTCCAACGAGAACGTGTTAAAAAACCACGAGTAAAAGCTGTATATTTCTATTACGGTTTTAGTGAAAATTGGTGAACCTCCAGCCCAAGACAAGTTGCATGGAAAGCGGATGGACATCCATCGCAAAGAATCAGCTTCCCTCCATAATGACAAACGGAACAAACTATGTCGTTCTCCCCATGACGCAATTTTATCTTCAGAAGATTAGGTGGTTGTGCTTCCTTTCTTTCTTCCACTTGGCATTCCAAAAGAGATCTTCCATCGTCCAGGAAGATGTTGGCTGCCGTTCTGCAGGATCCACCATTAGCATGAGCCTCAAAGCCACTTATGGAGAAAATTCTACGGCAACAACTGCATTTTATACCCGCACGAGTTAGTTTTCCATGTTTTCTCACAGTGTGATCCTTTTGGTTACGTCATCGTATATTTTCTCTTGGTAGAATCACATTGTTATCGATGAGCCAGGAAAGAACAGTGCGTGGACTTTGATTTCTGGAAGTGGGAGTCATTACCCGCTGCACTCGCTTGCTTGATCGTGACACACAGGTTTTACCACCACAAGTTACTCGATTCTTGATATCTGTTAGCATTCTTGAAGTTTGTCCCCTTCTCCTGCTCAGATTGATAACTCGCAAACCTACAATTTCGTTCTTCCTGAAGGTATATCTGAGATTAGGTTTCTGTTTACGCTCACTTCTCAACCTTAAGAAGCCTTGAGCTTTTGTTTTTGTCTCCAGCCCAACATAAAGTGCTCTTTTACGAGTCCAGACGGCGTTTCTGGGATAGGATTCACCGCTTTTTCTATTGAAGACCTCCTCTTTTCCTTGGCTTCCACACTCAAGCAAGGTTTCAGCAGGCGACTTCCTTCCATCACCGTGAGCGACATTTCTATTACAAACAAGCAAAGCCAAAACAATGCTCCTCACTTCCTGAGTGTTACACGTCCAGTTTTCTCTAGGCAGAGAAAGAGGCTGAGCTACCTCCGTAGGAGTCAGGAGCTTATCACGTTGTTTCAATATGATACATACTTGACGAAGGGACTTCTCATTTAGCCTCATATCTGGTGAGAGGTAGCAAAACCTTTGCCTTCCACCTTCATCCACAATTTTCTCTATGGTCCATCCCATGTACTTAAGATGCTTCCTAACATGGAAGGCCACTCTCAGTGTCGGTGCCCTAATATAGCTCGACACAGCTTGTGGGCATGATTTAGCAACACAATCAAAAGGCTGCCAGGTTCCAAGTTTCTTCGGTAGTATCTCCTTGTTGTGGTCGGTAGTAGATTTCTGACTGAAAAATTCTGTTACCCCATTGATGTAACTTTCCTCCGACCTTATGCCAGACAGAGAAGCTAAGCCAGGCATGGACATGCATCTGTGATCTTTGTCATTGGAGAAAAACTGTTGTTCTTGTGGAGCAATCACTTCCACTTCCACGCCACTTGGACAAGCATAGGTCTTGAGAAGCTTCTTTAACTAGCTCGAACTCATGGAGTGGATATCTTTCAGCATCATTATCACGAAGAAACTGATTTATAGTGATTTTCAGATTGTCCTCAATCACCTCCACCATCAAATCTTCCCATAAATGCCTAATAGAGCAAGTCCATTCCCTGATCCTCGCAAAACCAACTCTGACCCGTATGTCATACCAAAGCTGCTTTACCGAAACCGGAAGATAGTTATCCTCCTCATATTTCTCAATCAACTGAAGAAACATCCATCTCCCACGACACTCCCAAGCCTCTGTAACCTCATCCCAGTCCTGAGTAACACGCAAAGATTGAAGATCAGCATCAGTTTCGTCACCCAAATCAGGGAAAAAGACACTCCTTTTCTGAGAACCGTTTTCGTGGTCAAATATCACACCTTCCCACCAAGCTTCATTGATCAATACATCAACACAGAGTCCATACACAAGGCTGAATCGATCAACTTCTAGCTTCGGCGGCACAGGTCTTAAACTTCCACGTAGACTACCAGAAGAAGAGCTCAGCCCTTCCACTACCTCGGAAACATCAACAGTCTCCACAAGATAATCAGTAGCATCATCAGAGAGGATGTGATTGTATCTGATGCTACGGAGGCGTCGCTTTTTGGAGGAAAGAACAGTTGCCGAATACCAAGAACCGAGAAACCCTTCTTCAACACTTCTTACCTAAATAACACCAAACAAATGAGAAATTAAAAATTAAACTCCCCAAAAAAAGCAATATACATGAGAAACTCTTAAGTCTACTTTATTGTTTGTGCATAAGACTAGAAACATTTAGGGAGACGGAGAAAAGTGTCGCAACCCAGAAACGGATTTACAATGAAGAATCGGATAATGCAGCAACTAGGGGCTCCACGATCAAACTCAAAACGGGAAAGGAAACATCAATAAACCTTCGAAACAACCCGAAATTCATCAAAATCGAAAAACCCTAAAACCCCCTAGAATCAAACGACACATCGTTGACCGAAACGGAGTAGTCAGAGGATCAATGCGTGGTTTACCTCTACTTTTCACCGGCGAGCTTTCTCCGGTGGAGATTTCGTCCACCGCTGCTGTTCCAGCCGAAAATCGGCTCCTCCGGCATTAAGATACCGAAAAGTTCGAGTCAAGGATTTGGGGAAAATATAATACGCAGTTTTTGCTTGGTTGGGTGAGCGAGTAGCAGCAGCTTTCTCCCCAAGTAACGCTGTTCTCTAGTTTAATTTCTCCAATTAAGCATTCTCATTTTGGAGTTGGGGTTTGAGAAGGTTTTGAGGATTTAAAAATGTAGTGGAATTTAGAGAGTTTTGTTCGGTTGTTAGATTTATATTAAATACACATATAATAGGGATATACCAATAAGAATATCAGAATAATCAAATATGAATCCAAAAGATCCCCAAACACACTATTGATAATCAAATATAATCAGATTCAATCTGAACAAACATGAAAAACGCAAGAGAAAAGTAAATAAAAACTATAATCACTCAATTACGAAACGAAGAGACGGAAATCTGCGTAAAATACCTCAGAGCAGATCCAAGAGGCATGACCACCATTGTCGGCGACAGAAAGAGAAGAAAATAATCTGGAGTCGCATATGATAATGAGGCCGAGGAGAAGATATGGAGCCGCTCGCAAAGGAGGAGACGCAGAGCAGAGTAGTTGGAGGCGCATTGGCGGAATCAGAGACGCAGTGGCATCGAGATAGGTCCTAGACGGTGTGAGAAGCAGAACTGGAGATGGAAGAGCCGGTGAGACTCTCAACGGAGAAGCTCTTTTATGAGGATGAGAAGAAGACGAAAGCTTGTTGAAGAAGATGACGTATCTTTGCCGCTGCAAAAGATGATAACCAAACCTCGTCTCTTTGTAAAGGCAAATTAGGGTTACAGACGTTGATACATTCTATCAGGCCGAAACCAAAACAATGATTAAGTCCACACACGACATCAAATCCATCACAAAACAACTGAAACGATGAGTTTCATTTACAGAGAACACGTGTCAGCACGTTGTTAAATCATTTTCTGACGTGGATCCATCAGAGAAGAGAATCCTTCTCTTTATATAAATAGATATCCGAAAATAGACCTTCAGATTTTTATTTAATATGATTTTTTGTCGGTGAATGTAACCAAGTTGATAACTACATTAACTTTTTTGTTTCTTTTTTCCTGTTTATTAATTTGTTTATACTACATTTTCTTTATGGCTAATCAAACAGCCAACAAAAACAAAATGATAAACTGTCGTTCCGGCTAACTAAACAGACAAGAACTCTACATTTGTTGCATGTAATAAAAATTATAAAATCATTAGAATGAAAATTTTGCCTCAGAGTTTCTACAATTGAATGCATCCATAAACTTGGGATTCTCCTGGAATGCGTTAGAAAAATATCCTACTCGAATAAAATTGATAGAAGAAAAAGATAATAAAAAAAAAGAAAGGCTAATAGAAGAGAATGGTATACAACAGCTGATTCCATGTATCAGGGAGACCAGGCAAGCACCAATGGCTACAATCTGACTGGCCTGGCTTGGCCAGCTGTGAACCGCCGCTAACAAGACCGCTGTAGACAGAAGGGTGTCCGTCTTTTCTGAGGGAAGAGAGGAGCGTTATGTCAAGAAGTAATGCCGGATTGTGCATCCCATGAAGCACTTCAACAATCACTGATCTTAGCTGATCCGTGTAGGGGCTCACTGGATAAGCCGCTCCTGTGATGGGCTCTGTTTCTCCGTAGCAGTTCTTGGATCCCGAAGAGGATGATGCTGCCCAGTCACTCGGGCTGATCATCCACAAAAAAACACATATACAAGTCATTTTTGAGGACATTCTGATTGTTTTTAGAACTTTGAGTTAAGAAATAGAGAGTGTGTTACTTGTCATGCGTTGGAGAAATGGAGAGGAAGAAGACTTGTGTTCGGGATCTGTCCACGTGTGTTTCGACCCAATAAGCCCAAGTACGAAGAGCTTTCTCCATTGCAACGAAACGGTCCATGTCTTGGTAATAAGAACCGCCTGATTGAATCAAGTCCCATCTGTGTGTTTCACAACGAGAGAGGTGAATCCCATAAGACAACATTTCGCTCCAAAATAACCAAATCACAGGAACTGATGATAACTAACCCTTGCTGAGACCCGGTGTGACTCCACCAGTGACCAGTGTTGAAGATGAGAAGATCAGCGTCATGCCAAGCGTTGGCATTGCCAGAGATCTCCTCAAGTTTCAGCACTCGCTTGCCTTGAACAGCGTCTATGTCCACCAAGAAGGGAGCTTTGTAAAACGACATAGTTATCCCATAATCCTACATCCCAAAAAAAAACAGAACCTTGATCTACTACTAATTGTATCAATACAAAAGAGACATGGAAAAGAAGGAGAAAAGCTCTGTACCAAGAATCTGAAGGTGGAGAGAGGGAGACCTCTGGTCATCTGAGTACGAGTGGACGGTGCAGATGACATAATGAGACAGATCAACGACTCCCATTGATTCTTCCCCAACGAATCACCCGCAAACATTATGTTCTTCCCCTTCATCCTCAGCAGAAACTCAGCACCATTAAACCTAAAAAAAATCCAAACCATCAGAAAATCTTAAAGAGACGAACTTCAAAGAACAATTCCAAAAAAAAAACTCAGATTCCAGATGAAATCGAACTAAAAGGAGTAAACTTTAGAGAAACCCAAGAAGGAGGTAAACACATACGAGGGCAAGTTGCAATTCTGGGGTTGCCATCGATACTTGAGGTAGTTGGAGTCAGGACGTCCGTACATCTGACAATCGAACTCCCCCTCCACCACGGCGGGACAATCCGCCGGTTTGTAAAGAGGATACGAGTCGTCATGGACCCACGTGCCCATGAAGAGAGAGCACGTGCTTCTGTTCCCTTGGAAAGAAGTCGGCCTGCTCGAGCTGTATTGGTTGCCACTACTGCTGCTGCTCCCATGGCGTTTTTTCAAGCTTAGTATAATGGCTGAAGAAGATGGCTCTTGTTGGAGCAGTAAGGGAAGAAGAAAGAAAATGGCGGAGAGTGAGATGTGAAGAAGAAGAACATTCATCTTTTTTTGCTTTTAACGGAAACAATGGAGGTTTCGGACGAGAACAGCCAAGCAAAGGCAATAATTGAGAGAAAGAGAAAATAAAAAATATCTTAAGAAAGTGTTTTTGGATTCATTTATCTCTGTGCAAATGGGTATGGCCGTCTGGGTGCTCACGTGGGTCCTCTTGCTTCTGTAAATATTTTACAATTTTCAAATTATTATTATTCGGTGAATATATTTAAATTTTCAAATATAACATTTCAAAGATGTCTAAATATTTATAGAAAAGGTTTTTCTTTGAGGACTTGAAAGATTAAACACTTTTATAGTCTTTTGTCTCCTAAATTTTCCAGTTTTTGTAAGGGATTTTTTTCAATTTTCTAAAAATAGTTGTTTGAAATATTAAGGGAAATTGGATTATTTTTTTTTAAAAAAAAATCTCCTATTAGATAAAAAATGTTAAACATACAGCTTTAGAAGTTAATCTATTAAAACTTTAAAAGTTTCTATTTATTGGGGCTTGAAGGATTTAAACGGGAGTTCTTTTGTTCTGCATGTTCACAACTGACTAGTTTGATTTAAAAATGGCATGTAACAGTGACTTGATTGCAATAAATCTTTTATATATATGGTTAAAAAAACTTTATATATTATATTAAATGAATATATGATCACAAAGGCAAATAATACTTTGCTTACTAATATATGCTTCCTCTTTCCAACTTCATACAACAACAAAAAAAAAACAATATGAAGAACAAATCAAGTGTCAGGTAAGAGGTAAGCATTTGTTCCTTCCTTTCCTTTTATTTTGTTAAATACATTTTCGAAAGGGTTGTTTCAGACTCAAGTACCCCCAAACACCGATCTTAAAATCTCAACCTTTTCGTGTCCCAAGCTTTTCAACATAACTTGTGGAAACAAAATATCTAAGGATGCTCTTCTTGGAGCTTTGTAAAACGACATAGTTATCCCATAATCCTACATCCCAAAAAAACAGAACCTTGATCTACTACTAATTGTATCAATACAAAAGAGACATGGAAAAGAAGGAGAAAAGCTCTGTACCAAGAATCTGAAGGTGGAGAGAGGGAGACCTCTGGTCATCTGAGTACGAGTGGACGGTGCAGATGACATAATGAGACAGATCAACGACTCCCATTGATTCTTCCCCAACGAATCACCCGCAAACATTATGTTCTTCCCCTTCATCCTCAGCAGAAACTCAGCACCATTAAACCTAAAAAATCCAAACCATCAGAAAATCTTAAAGAGACGAACTTCAAAGAACAATTCCAAAAAAAAAACTCAGATTCCAGATGAAATCGAACTAAAAGGAGTAAACTTTAGAGAAACCCAAGAAGGAGGTAAACACATACGAGGGCAAGTTGCAATTCTGGGGTTGCCATCGATACTTGAGGTAGTTGGAGTCAGGACGTCCGTACATCTGACAATCGAACTCCCCCTCCACCACGGCGGGACAATCCGCCGGTTTGTAAAGAGGATACGAGTCGTCATGGACCCACGTGCCCATGAAGAGAGAGCACGTGCTTCTGTTCCCTTGGAAAGAAGTCGGCCTGCTCGAGCTGTATTGGTTGCCACTGCTGCTGCTGCCGCTGCTCCCATGGCGTTTCTTTAAGCTCAGTATAATGGCGGAAGAAGATGGCTCTTGTTGGAGCAGTAAGGGAAGAAGAAAGAAAATGGCGGAGAGTGAGATGTGAAGAAGAAGAACATTCATCTTTTTTTTTTGCTTTAACGGAAACAATGGAGGTTTCGGACGAGAACAGCCAAGCAAAGGCTGTAAATAATTGAGAGAAAGAGAAAATAAAAAATATCTTAAGAAAGTGTTTTTGGATTCATTTATCTCTGTGCAAATGGGTATGGCCGTCTGGGTGCTCACGTGGGTCCTCTTGCTTCTGTAAATATTTTACAATTTTCAAATTATTATTATTCGGTGAATATATTTAAATTTTCAAATATAACATTTCAAAGATGTCTAAATATTTATAGAAAAGGTTTTTCTTTGAGGACTTGAAAGATTAAACACTTTTATAGTCTTTTGTCTCCTAAATTTTCCAGTTTTGTAAGGGATTTTTTCAATTTTCTAAAATAGTTGTTTGAAATATTAAGGAAATTGGATTATTTTTTTTTAAAAAAAAATCTCCTATTAGATAAAAAATGTTAAACATACAGCTTTAGAAGTTAATCTATTAAAACTTTAAAAGTTTCTATTTATTGGGGCTTGAAGGATTTAAACGGGAGTTCTTTTGTTCTGCATGTTCACAACTGACTAGTTAGATTTATAAACGCATCTAACGATAACATGCTTGCAATAAATTATAGTATATCTTCTTTTAGATGAACATATGATCCACAAAGGAAAATAATACTTTGCTTCCTCTTTCCAACTTCATACAACAACAAAAAAACAATATGAAGAACAAATCAAGTGTCAGGTAAGAGGTAAGCATTTGTTCCTTCCTTTCCTTTTATTTTGTTAAATACATTTTCGAAAGGGTTGTTTCAGACTCAAGTACCCCCAAACACCGATCTTAAAATCTCAACCTTTTCGTGTCCCAAGCTTTTCAACATAACTTGTGGAAACAAAATATCTAAGGATGCTCTTCTTGGAGCTTTTCATATTTACTTCTTCATATTAGCCTCCTACATCTGAACCTTTTTCGTGTGTAACACTTTAGGATTCGGTTCTCTTTCACCAACCTTTCTTCTTGTGTTTTTATTTCCCTGAATAAACGACAAAACATGTAGATTAAAAATGAGCTAAGAAAAACTAATAAGATCCACCAGCCTAATATATCAATCTCTGGACTCAACTAGTTGCCAAGAATAGCAGAGATCTCTTGAACCTTGTTTCTCAATTTATATCTGTCATCTTATAACTTATGGATCTACTCTAGATACAATTATATCACAAAGCCATATAAAGCATCAAAGGCGCAACAATACCACCATGTTTGTTAAGGATCATTACTTTCATGGACTCTTATTTTTGATCTCTAGAGATCTATTCCAAGTCATCTATCTTGTCTTATTCCCAGGACCAATGTAATTCATTTTCATGTTTTTTTTCTCACGTTATTGACGTTTTTGGATAAGTTAGTGAAAGGAGTGAAAGGTTGAACAACATACTCCGCAATGTTTTTGGTAGAGCTAGACTCCTCGAGGTACTTATCTGCCTGATGTACTTCTGATCTATCATCAGATGCAGAATTGTCATCAATCCTGATGCTTTGTTCTGCCTCATGTACTTTTGATCTATCATTCGATGCACAATTGTCTTCAATCGTGATGATGTCACAGTTTGTTTCACCAAGAGACACTACATAATAACGAGGATCTAAATTTTAAAATCTTATCGACAGTTTATATTCTGTAACATAGATAACATGGGAATTATCATGTACTTGTACTTGGAAGGGGATGTGACACACTGTTCTTGATCAATATCTTTTGGCACAATATTGTTTGTCCAAATTCCAAGAAAGTAAACTGCAGAAAGTCTTTCTTTTCGGGGATTGTCACTTTTGAAAACCCAAATGAGTTAGTCCATGTGTCCATACGCACGGAACTGCAGGTAGGACCAGTCTCTCAACTCCCAAGTCAACGAGCACCTGGAGAACACACATTTTCAAAAAAAAAAGTTAGAGGTCTTCAAAAGAAAGAAGCTTCTTGAGCTGAGGGAAGAAGTGGAGTTTTCAATAGTAAACACCTTTTCGAGTTCATTCATGAAAACCCGCCACATCCCACGCTGGTGATGCTGGAATCTAGTACCAACGAAGGGCATTTCTGCAACCTTTATCCCCAAAATTCTGACAATGGAACAAAGAAAAAAACTCAGGCTAACAACTCAATCTAGGAGCGATTACAGGCCACGAGATTCTAGAGTTTCTGCAATCTTAACAAACAATTTAAGCTTAATGAATCCTACCTGACAGTCGCCACAGTAACCAGTTCGTCGTTCCTTTCTAGAAGTACCATGTAAAATCCACTGAAGTTCAAACGTTTATATTTTGACCTGCAGTTTTTTCAGTGTTAGGGAGTCTGATGCAAAAGAATGTAATAGAAGACTTTTACATGGAATAGTTTATGGTATTCTTTATTCGTCTCTTATCATCTGCTAAAAATAACATCTTCAGCAAGATCTCCACCAGAATGACGTCTTTTCACAGGCTCGAAAAGTTCATGCATCACGTCAAGAGCTACACTGAGCTTGCAGTGGGTTTTCGCCACGGCTTCAATTTTAGAAGCGTCAGTCCCAAACGTATCTGATTCCAAGGACTGCACCAGCCTCCAAGTTAAATTCTTCTTCACGCCCACCTCCCTCGGTTTCCCAATAAGCTCACAGAGACTTACAAATATCTGGATTTATTTTTTTTGTTCGTTAGAGCAATGCTTGTTATATCCTAATTACGACAGTTACTTTCGTGAGCTGCTTAGTTTGTTTTCTGATGGATGTTAACAAACACCAATTGAAAATGGATCTGGATTGACGTACCTCTTCACAGTTCGTACTGCAGAACCACTTTTCTCCCAAGAATGTATTCAATGAATCCTGCAGACAGCTAGGGTGATCTGTATGAACCACATAAAAAAACATATTATTCAAATATTTCGTTGACCCATTGTAAGAGCGAAAGGAAGAATTACGTACATTTACGTTCGCATTGCTTGCAAGTGATAAGTGTTTCCTCCTTGGCATACTTGCTAGTGTTCTTGGGAATCAATTGTTCGCATGCATCACAACAACATGATGCGCAAAACCAGTCACCATCTGGAACATCCTACAAAATTTCAACGAGAACGTATTAGAAAACCACGAGTAAAAGCTGTATATTTCTATTACGGTTTTAGTGAAAATTGGTGAACCTCCAGTCCAAGACAACTTGAGTGGAAAGCGGATGGACATCCATCGCAAAGAATCAGCTTCCCTCCATAATGACAAACGGAACAAACTATGTCGTTCTCCCATTGACGAAATTTTATCTTCAGAAGATTACGTGGTTGTGCTTTCTTTCTTGTTTTATAGTCTTTCACTTGGAATTCCAATAGAGATCTTCCATCGTCCAGGAAGATGTTGGCTGCCGTTCTGCAGGATCCACCATTAGCATGAGCCTCAAAGCCACTTATGGAGAAAATTCTACGGCAACAACTGCATTTTATACCCGCACGAGTTAGTTTTCCATGTTTTCTCACAGTGTGATCCTTTTGGTTACGTCATCGTATATTTTCTCTTGGTAGAATCACATTGTTATCGATGAGCCAGGAAAGAACAGTGCGTGGACTTTGATTTCTGGAAGTGGGAGTCATTACCCGCTGCAATCTCTTGCTTGATCGTGACACACGGGGTTTACCACGACCAGTTACTCGATTCTTGATATCTGTTAGTACTCTTGAAGTTTGCCCCCTCGTCCTGCTCAGATTGACATCTCGCGAACCTACAGTCAGTTTGTTCTCCCTGGAGCGATATCTAAGATTAGGTTTCTGTTTACGCTTACTTCTCAACCTTTCGAAGCCTTGAGCTTTTGTTTTTGTCTCCAGCCTAAAATAGAGTGCTCTTTTACGATTCTGGGCGGCGTTGCTGGGATAGGATTCACCGCTTTTTCTATTGAAGACCTCCTCTTTTCCTTGGCTTCCACACTCAAGCAAGGTTGCAGCAGGCGACTTCCTTCCATCACCAAGAGCGACATTTCGGTTACAAGCAGGCAAAGCCAAAACAATGCTCCTCATTTCCCGAGTGTTACACTTCCAGTTTTCACTAGGCAGAGAAAGAGGCTTAGCCACCACCGGAGGAGCCAGGGGCTGATCACGTTGTTTCAATATGATACATATTTGACGAAGGGACTTCTCATTTAGCCTTCCATCTGGTGAGAGGTAGCGAAACCTATGCCTTCCACCTTCATCCACAGTTTGTTCTATGGTCCATCCCATATACTTAAGATGCTTCCTAACATGGAAGGCCACTATCTGTAACGGTGCCCTAATATAGCTCGACACGGCTTGTGGGCATGATTTAACAACACAATAAAAAAATTGCCAGGTTCTAAGTTTATCGGGTAGTATCAACTTGATATGGTCGGAAGTAGATTTTTGGCTGGAAAGTTCTGTTACCCCATTGATGTAACTTTCCTCCGACCTTATGCCAGACAGAGAAGCTAAGCCAGGCATAGACATGCATCTGTGACCTTTGTCATTGGAGAAAAACTGTTGTTCTTGTGGAGCAATCACTTCCACTTCCACGCCACTTGGACAAGCATAGGTCTTGAGAAGCTTCTTTAACTAGCTCGAACTCATGGAGTGGATATCTTTCAGCATCATTATCACGAAGAAACTGATTTATAGTGATTTTCAGATTGTCCTCAATCACCTCCAGCATCAAATCTTCCCATAAATGCCTCGCAGAGCAAGTTCATTCCCGGATCCTCCTCACAAACTCAACCCTGACCCGTATGTCATACCAAAGTTGCTTAACCGAAACCGGGAGATAGTTATCTTCCTCATACTTGTCAATCAACTCAAGAAACATCCATCTCCCACGACACTCCCAAGCCTCTGTAACCTCATCCCAATCCTGAGTAATACGCAAAGATTGAAGATCAGCATCAGTTTCATCACCCAAATCAGGGAAAAACACTCTCCTTTTCCCAGAACCGTTTTCGTGGTCAAATATCACACCTTCCCACCAAGCTTCACTGATGTATACATCAACACAGAGTCCATACGCAAGGCTGAATCGATCAACTTTCAGCTTTGGCGGCAAAGGTCTTAAACGTCCATGGAAACTGCAAGAGGAGCTAGACCCTTCTACTACCTCCGAAACATCAACAGTATCCACAAGATAATCAGTAGCATCATCAGAGAGAATGTGATCATATCTGATACTACGGAGGCGTCGCTTTTGGAGGAAAGAACAGTTGCCGAATACCAAGAACCAAAAAACCCTTCCTCAACACTTCTTACCTAAATAACACCAAACAAATGAGAATTAAAAATTAAACTCCTCAAAAAGCAATATACATGAGAAACTCTTAAGTCTACTTTATTGTTTGTGCATAAGACTAGAAACATTTAGGGAGACGGAGAAAAGTGTCGCAACCCAGAAACGGATTTACAATGAAGAATCGGATAATGCAGCAACTAGGCTCTAAGATCAAACTCAAAACGGGAAAGGAAACATCAATAAACCTTCAGAAACCACATGAAATTGTTCAAAATCGAAAACCCTAAACCCCCTAGAATCAAACGACACATCGTTGACCGAAACGGAGTAGTCAGAGGATCAATGCGTGGTTTACCTCTACTTTTTCACCGGCGAGAAGCTTTCTCCGGTGGAGATTTCGTCCACCGCTGCTGTTCCAGCCGAAAATCGGCTCCTCCGGCATTAAGATACCGAAAAGTTCGAGTCAAGGATTTGGGGAAAATATAATACGCAGTTTTTTGCTTGGTTGGGTGAGCGAGTAGCAGCAGCTTTCTCCCCAAGTAACACTGTTCTCTAGTTTAATTTCTCCAATTAAGCATTCTCATTTTGGAGTTGGGGTTTGAGAAGGTTTTGAGGATTTAAAAATGTAGTGGAATTTAGAGAGTTTTGTTCGGTTGTTAGATTTATATTAAATACACATATAATAGGGATATACCAATAAAACTACTTATATGATATAAAGAAATATACGCATGTAATGAGAAATTTGTAAATATGATTATAAATTTAGAACGTTCTTATAATAGATTGGAGAATTCAAACAAAAGTCCAAGTCTCATTTTCCTAAAAATCCAAAATAAAAGTTTACAACCATTTCACTTCGAAACAACGTAGCTTCATTGTGAGTGTCTTCTTATACGTCCTGCCAACAATGCAATAAATCATCTCACACATATCAACCAAGTAACACATTGTGATATATCAGTGTCATTGTCAACCATAAATATTTAGACAAAGAAAGAGTTATAACTTACTTTATGCGCATATCACGGTTGAGATCCACTAATAATAGCATCATTCCACATATTTGAAGCAATTGTTGTTCTCCATTCATTAGCAAGTTCTCTTTGTTGTTCTTGTGTGCCAAGAAATTGAGGACCACTAGTACTTTGGGTAACACTTTGTTCGTCCGTAATTTCTTCTGGAGGAAATTCATCTGAACGACACTTCTGACGGAGATAGTTATGCAATGCAGCACATGCAAGTACTAGTTCTGCTTGTGTCTTATATGGAAAACTAGGTGCAGATTTAAAGATCAGAAATCTTGATTTGAAAATACCAAAGATCCTTTCGATGACGTTTCTTAAACCAGCATGACGATGGTTGAATAATTCTTCTTTATTTTTGGGATCACTATCTCCTCCAGTAAATTCCTTTATATGATATCGGGTACTTCGAAATGGAGTTAAGAATTTTTTTCGGTTGGCATATCCACAGTCAGCCAGATAAAATTTTCCTGAAATATTTATAAAGTACAATTTAAATAAAAAAACATAAGATTATAAATAAAATAATGCATCTTAAACATACATAACATCTTTTGGTATGGAATAATGTATGTACCTTCGGGGACTTCAAATCTATTGTTACTTCTAGTCAGAGCATCATTTAACACTTTTGCATCATGAGCTGAACCTTCCCAACCAAGTAGGACATATATGAATTGCAAATCGAAATTGCATGCAGCTAAAATATTTTGGGATAAGATTCCTTTTCTATTTCGATAACTAGCACTTTCATTTCCTACTACCATATCAGGAATATGTGTTCCATCAATTGCTCCGATACAATCCTAAAAATACAAATAAAATTATTGATGGATAAAAATAAATGAAAAATTATAATTTTTACATACTTTAAAGTACAGATAAAATCTTGTGCTTTCTCTTATTTTTGAAGGCACACCATTTCCTGGTTTCGCCATCAAACTTGGACCAATACTGTTTACCGCCCTTAATATTTTATTAAAGCTCTGACTAATTGAGAAACTCGATCTCTTGAATACATCCCGAGGAAGAATATATCTCGTACTCTGGCCAACAATAAGCAAAAATGTGGCAAGCATTTCCTCAACTGAAATCCATCTTGTATCTCTTAAAGATGTTTTTTCTCGGATAAGAGTACACAAATCCAAGAAAACATCTGGATACATACGATATAAACCTCGAAAATGTTCTGGGTCTTCAGTTAAAACATTTTGTATATATTCATTTCCAAGTCTTGTGGTTGGCTTCTTAATCGGACGTTGAATTTGTGAAACTAGACAATGTGCTAGAAAGCAAACTCTCACATTGATAGTTGACATCAACTGAAGTATATCCACGTCTGATTGAGAGCTCTTTTTCCTTTTTCTACATTTTCTTAACTGTAGTTCTTCATTCTCATTAACTGCTTGATCCATGGAAGAAGAATCTGAAATTTAAAACACATTGTCATTTCTTTTAGATAATATCAACAACAAAACATGACCATAGTAAACCTGATTGTGTTTGACAATTTATTGTGACGCTAACATTTGATTTTATTCTTTGATTAGAAATTGTGTTATATAGAAAAACAAGCATTACCAATTGTGGCGTGGGACGTCTCTACACGTAGAAAGTGATCAAAGAAATTATAACCTACAAGAAAATAAAAAGTCCATAAGAAACTGTATTTTATTATTTGAAAGCAACTACAAGAGGAAGTACCAAACAAGAAATAAACTAAAAACCTTCGTGAAAAAGCATAAAAGTCATTAAGAAAACTAAACTAACACCAATAAAACTATCAAAAGCACCTAATTATTCCACCACAAATTTCATGGCTTACGTACGGAACGTTTGATCCATCTAAAACGTTCCTCCCTAGTCATACTCATGAATCCAGCTTTCATACAAAGCTGGTGAACTAAATTCATTGCATCAAAACGTTCATTTTCTTCTAAATCAGGAATTTCTTTAATTATGTCCCATACGTTATTAACTTTTTCGTCAGCTTCTTTCTCTTCGGCTTCCTTTTGCCATCTTTGTTGAATCATACTGACAATCTGATTGGTAGTCCCAGTGACAGCATTTATTTCATCTGAAATTTTCTCCACATTATATACGTCAGTTCTAGCTCTCTTTCTTACTGGGAGCTTTTCAATCGCATTCGAACGTCTCAAAGATGAAGCTTGTTCTACACCATCACCATCATCACCATCATCATCAGCATCAGGATCACCATCATTCTCATCATCACCATCATTATCTCTTGCTATATAAGTACGAGCATCTGTGGTATCTCCTAACCCCACTGTATTATTTCCTTTTGCAATGTTTTGTCCATAGACCTTCTCTAGGTCTTCAAAATCTTCAAACGTATCATCACGTAAATACGTATCTTTCTTGTGTCCCTGTTATGAATAAAAAATGTTGTTATCAAATAAAACAAAAATATTTGCGTAAGCAAATCATGCATCATAACTTTTAACAAATTATCTACCTGGAGGTATTCATTCCATACTTCATTTGGAGCAGTAAATTTCTTCGTGTCCTTATCCCAACCAAATCCTGAACTAAAACGAAGAAGATCTACAAAACCCTTGTGTTTTTTCTTCAGAATCTTTGTTTTGTTTTTGTATTGGGAAAAGGTTTTCTTAGATCCACAAATTTTGTTTAACTCCGGTAATATTCGTTGTTCCACGGTAAGCTTATTGAATTTACCACTCGCATCAGTCCAATTCTGATTAACGCCATCGACCAACAAGCGCAACAATGTTTTGGTTTCTTCGGGCGACCAAGAAATATATTGATTTTTAATTTTTCCTTCTTGATCTCCCATTTTAGTGCAGGAGATATCTACTCAAATTGTTAAAAGAAACATAAAACATTACAGAAAACCAAGAAAAACAACGCAACCGTATAATTCAAGCAAGTTTTATCACAAAACCATTCATGATTATGTGGAAAAAGCAACATAAACAATAGTAAAGATAAAACTCTAACCTTTCTTTTTCCAAAGAAGCTGCCCACTTCTCCACTTTCTATTGTTCACGTATGATTCTCGGCTTTGATACACACATATATATATATATATATATATATGAATATATTTTAAATTAACTAATGAAAAGATAAACTCAAACGATCCATATCAAAACAAAAATATCATATCTATATATTTCAATGATTATCAATATCATAGCTAACATATGATTTAAAAAGATATTTTTCTAGAAAGAAAATCTCAAACAAACGTAAATAACATAGATAGTCTCTCTTGTATAGTCCCATAAGTTCATGGCTAGTTTCGAAAGTTCTCCAAGCTCTGATGGGATAACACCACTTAAACCATTGCTAGACAGATCTAAAACCATACATATAATCAACTATTCCTCTACTGAACTCAGATTCTTCAGTGTAAAAATCATACCTTTGATTTGCTACAAACTGGATTTCTGCAAGTAGGCTTAAGAAGGTGACATGTGCACATCATCATCTTCTCGCTGAAACATCCGTTGTTAGCTCATCATATGAACCATTCTCAGATCGATGATGGTGAGAACAGTTTGAATTCATTCTCTTCCCATCTCAGTTACGTTTCTTACGTAGGTACAAGATGAATAACTTTTTATTTAAATTCCATCTCTTTAGGTGGTATTTGATTCTATTGAATTTGAAGGGTAAATGATAGTTTTTAATATCCAAAATAACTTTTGATGAATCTCATTGATGAAATCCATATTTTCCAATAAGGGGTGATTTAATAAGATTTTTATAAATGTTATATCCAATAAGAGAGAATTTGTAAAACTTTTTATAAATACCTTGTCCAATAAGTGAGGATTTGGCAAAAACCTAAAATTTTGTGAAATCCCTATTTCAATAAGCCCCACATAATGTTTATTCTTCTAATTACATTTATGTTTTCTTAATTGCATTCGAGAAGATCGGAAATTTGGTAATTATTTTCTTATTTCTTAATTAAAGTTTCCAAATTACTTCTTTCACCCTTTCATTCATACTGATAACCAATAGAATGATAAGAATCAAATCAGTTTCACCATTTTAACTTTCCATGGTTTAAACATTTCGATCTGGCTTTTTGGTTTACCAGTTTTAGAAGTGTTCTTGTAGACAAGCTAGTGGGCCACAAACCAGGTCTCTATCTGTTAATGGCATCGTTTTTTAGTAAATCAAGAAGACAAACTAATGGGCCAAAATATAGTTTTTAATAATGAGCCCATATAAAGGTCATTATCCTCGTATAGACGGCATTCTTGTCGTTACCTGCTTTCATGGCCCACAAGTGCTTGGCCGCTAGTGAGAGAGATAACTATTCGCTGCTTCGAGGACCATAAAAGTCAAGATGGTCTGTCCACTAAGTTCCTGCCATTTGTGTAGGCCATCGTTTTGTCTTCACCGATGCCGACTGGTAAAATAGAAATGGTTAGTCGCTTTCCTGGACCCCACATAGTTCGCATTCCATTCATTCTAGTCAGATTATGGATTCTGGTGGGTCCATTTTGCTATTGGTACACTTGACCTTTTGTTTTCTTTCTTTCTCTGCTTAGTATTAAGAATAGAACTAATAATATCTCATCCTGAACACGAGATCCTGACCGTTGGATTCATTTTTTCGTTGTTATTCTACTCTTAATTTGTAGCTTGAGTGACATATAACAAAACTTTTAAATTGATATATGTTGGGAACCAACAGTTTAATGTTAGTACATCGCATCAAGTGAAAATAATACACTTTAGTGATGAAATAAACATATTTATTTGATCCTATAAGAATGATTTATCATGAAATGAAATCTACGTTATAATAATAGGACATTTGCATCACTTCTGATGCGACACGTCAGCAATATGTGAATCCCACTTTTAAAAAGTGTGAAAAAATATCAAGTCTATGACTCGAACCCAGGTTATTGAGATCTAAACAACAACATCTATACCACTGAGCTAAAGGATTCTTTGTACATTGATGGTTGAAACAAATATATATTTATGAAGGTCGAAAACCTTTGCTTCTTCGGTTTTCTCTGTGGGACCCACACTTATTTATTTTATCTAATGATTTAATAACTACTTTATAACTCACGTTTTGAAATGAGATTCGTTAAAAAAAACCCAATAAACCTCTTTGATACGTATGCGTTCTCTTCAACAGAAGTTTATGGCTTTCAATTTTTAATCATCGGTTCATGACTCATCTAAGAAACAGATTGACTCTTTGAGTTTCATGAATCGATTTTCTTCTTTAGTCTACATCTCCCCATCTTTAATAAATTCATCACCAATTCTTTTATTTTGTCGATAAATCATGATTGTGTGGTTTTAATTTTTGTCATCCTTAGCTTGCACCCTTTGATCAACCAAGAAGAAGAAGACATTTGTCGTTCGGGATGCCATCGAGGACTCGAGATGAGTCACACGGAGACATCTTATCTGTTGCACGATTGTTCGAAGAGTTTATGTGTTGTGAAACATATTTGTTTCTTTTCATCAGTTGCTTTATTTAATCTTTTTCACGCAAATAATGATGGCTTTGGCAGTTCATTCACGGAGCCAACAAGTAAAGAAGAAGAAGCCGGTGAGTGTTTGACATTTTATGTCTTCACGAGTTTTTTCCATTCATTAAACATGGATTTTGAAGATTATGTGCCTCACATTCTTTTTATTTTGATGGTTGTTAGGTTGAATGAAGATCATTGAGTAAAGAAAATGTCGATGCTCTTGAAGATTTGGAGGGTACTTTATATTTCTTTCTCGATAATTCAGCGACATAAATTTGAACCTTCTTGAGGGTATATTACGAACATCTAATGATGAGGAAGAGGTGGAGGAATTGATATGCACCAGCAACGTTACCCGTGGGAGGAAGTGACATGGATTACTTATCACGACGAGGTAAGCATATCATTAGATGGTTTTGCGGTCCATCTTTGAGCCGTCGATTGTAAGTGTCTATCGTTTTGAAGTTATGCGACACTAAGATGTAAAGAATTACTAATCACGATTACCTTACTAGCGAGGTCTTTTGCACAGCTATTGTCCATGGAATTAACATGCCAAAATCACAATGGCAGTGGGTGTTGTAAGGTAATTCAAGAGTACAAATGTTCAGTTGAAAAAAATTCTAAAGCTGTATTTATGCATCAAACTTATCATCGTAACATAATAATATGTTTTTACGTGCTAGGAACCGTTTGTAAATATATGTCTCGGATGTATATGATCGCTAGTTTATTGCTTTTGACAGTGAAATCACTAAGCTTGCAATGTGTCAGGACATCAAAAGCATCTCAGTTGATGGTTAACTTTACAATTTCGTTGGTTTCTTTTTCCTATTATGTTGGATGGATTATTTTAGCTAACAAATATCGCAACAAAGCGCTGGCAATAACTCTAATAGATTTATATATACATGTAGAATTGGAAGTTTGGTGAGAACAGGAACAAGTACTTCACACGCTTATCGACGCTTATACGCCATTTTAAGAAAATTGATTTCTTATATTTCCCATAATCAGTAAGATTTTAAGCTGTTTTGTCTACTTTGCATTCATACCTCATTCTCCATCTAACTTCGGTCTTCTTATATAATGATCAAGTCATTTTCGCACAAATAGGCAAGTGGGGATGTTACGTTGGGTGCTTGGTTTATTGGGCTTGGTTATACAAAGTCTGTTGTGACTCTAAAACTTTTACCTCATTTAACATTGATTCGGTTCTTGGGAGAATTGCAGTTGTGAATGAAAGGCACAAGCGAGGAACATATGAGTAGCTTCGTTCGACTAGACATGTAGCGGTATCTGCAGATCCACTGATCCCATTGTGGAGGTTCACATGCAATGTGTTGACACGAAATCATTATTTGGAAGCTACATTTCGAGGCATTTCCTCAACATATAAATAGACCATAGGCGAATTTGATATTTATAATACTCGTGATCATGGAGTGCGAGAAAAGTCCTTTTACATATTCTATATGGAACCAAGAGATATGTCCTTTGTTTGATGATTGTATTATGATAGCTACTAGCATAGGAGATGACTAGAGAAAGAGAAATGAGTATGAAACTCTTATATGGGTAGCTTTTGTAAACACATTTGGGTTTATTAACAGTTGTGACAAGCAATTATGTTTATAGTAAAGGAAACCCGCTAGGCGTCAATAACAAATCTTTGCTTTTGGTTGTTTGGGATTGAAATAGCTTATGGGTTTTCTAAATCAATATAATTGATTTGACTAAGGCTATTTTGGATGACAAAAAGAAGGATTGCAAGTAACTTCAACTTTAGACTTTAATTTAAACTAAATTATAACCAGTCTTTTATTCATATCATCTTAGTTATAATCGTAAGGATTTATTAGAATAAATAAACAGTTTCAACAATATTTAATATTTGATTTAATAAACAAAATAACATGTAGGATTTTTAGGATTTAAAGAGAATGGAGACAATAGTTAATGAATATGAAAAGAATATGAAGCAGATGATGAAAAATAATTCGAGCAAATTAGTGGCAACACAGAGCTAAGCGAGATAAAAATATCAATCAATAAAGAATGAAATAAGAATAATCAGGTTTAAGTTATTACACAAGCCAAAATTAAGACAAATCAAACGACAGAACGTGAAAAGAAATGTAAACAAGACAAGAGCAGATGGTGAAGATAAAATGCATTGAAAAACTGAATGCTAGATTACTAAGCAAAAGACAAAAATAGATTAAAATGCAAAAACTCTCCCTAGTCTTTAAAATAATAGTATAAGCTTCTTTTACAATTTTATACGATGATGACTGTAATGACTAAGATTTTGTTTTAAAGGTTATCCAAACAACCGACAGTGATAAATAGGAATATAGTATTCTTATGTTATGTGAGGTATATTGAAAGGCCCCGACCCGATTTCCTTTACCGCTGGTACGACCCTAGTTCGCTTTCCTCGGCCAAACATGATCGATACCCGATTTTTCTCTAATTTAGGATTTTAACCAGCTTTCCTCTAAGAGGCTCAGTTCAATACACAGGGTTCGCTAAGTTTAATCCAGCAACTTAGCAGTCTACTAGTAATCGCAGCATAATAAACATGTACCCTACTGCCTCGGTGCTTTGTTACCTGATAATCCATCCATACACTCATTCCTTGTTGTCTTCCTGTTTCCCATCCATCTTATCCAGCCAGGTCGATCAGATACTTAATTGAATCCCCTTGTTCCTTAATCACTCAACCAACCATCCCCACGTGAACCAAGTAAACAAAGAGAGACGGTTTGGTCTCCAACCAACCATCCAGAACAGACAGTACGCTAGCCATGCTTAGCGCCCCAGAACCAGTCCCCGATCACACCTGGAACAGTCAGTACATACTCGGCTCCACAGCCCCATAACCAGTCAGTAACACCATGCCTCCATCCAGTACATGTCTCGGTCCAGTCATGACCGATCCATCAACACTCGGCTCTATACCATAGCCGGTACAGAATGCTGAGACTCGATCCGAGTCCTAACTGATGTTAGGAGTTTTCAAGGCTCCTAAAACAAATGATGTAGTATAAAAGATTGTCGAACTAATTCTAAAGGATTTCAAGCACTGAGAGTGCAAGTACTTGTTTAATCTAAATGCAACCGATGATTTAAAAAGGTTTTCTAAACTAACGATTAATGCTAATGCAGTTGCAGAATGATAAAAACGATAAATGAAACGACTTTCTTAACTAAGGGAAAAGAGAACTCATAGGCATAGGAATTAGACCTCGGGTGATCAAGTTTCGAACTAAGGATGGCAAAACGAACAATCAAACTATCAACCTTAAGCTTAGACACAATTTTAAACAGACTATAATACAGATGAATGTTTATTTACTAACACATTTCAAACAACAAATGTCTTTGGTTGAACAATATGAAAGCAATCATTACTAGCAAGTCTAAAGGCTATCTTAGCACTTCTAACAACAAATGTCTTCGGTAAAATATGCTAAAAGCTTAGAAGAGTTGTCTCAGACATTTCATCAAACACCTTTTGGGTGGGAAATGCCTAAAGGTCAACTTTTGAGTAGCTAACTCAGAAGAAGCATTATGAATACTCTACTAGCAAGGATTAATAATGATCTACACTAAAACATCTTAGCTCTAACTTACTCACCCTTAATCTCCCTAACCCATGAATTCAAAAGGTGATTATTCACTAATCTCCATGATTCCTCTTAAACCCATATTGGATTTCAGATTAATCATGTAGAGGAATACACATAATCGATATGAAAACAACAGATTGCGATATGAGAAAATCGATTGAATCAAAGAGATAAACTTTCGAAGGTTTTGGTGGTTTTTCTTAAGATCCAAATCATCTGCCTCTCCTGGCTTACAAAAGATACTTAAACTTAGGTTTAGAAAGTAAAAACGTGCATAATGAAATGACCAAAAGGCCCTTGAGTAAACATGAAGTCGAGGAAACAAAGCGCCTGGCGACCTCGATGAGTCGCTCAGAGGTCGCTCAGAGGTCGCTCCGGCCGGGAGTGACCTGGAGGGAGGCTGCGAGCGTCGCTCGGGTCGCTTCCGCTACCTGGCTGTGTCGCTCGGTCACGTCCCTCCCAACTGGGCGACCTTATGGTGTCGCTGCGAACGTCGCTGTAAGGTCGTTCGTGCCTCCGGCGAGGCTGCGGCGACATCGAGTGTCGCTCTGACCAAGTCGCTCTGAAGGGGTGTCACAGCGACTTCGTGCCGTCGCTCCGGTGAGGTCACTCCCATGCACTGCTCGTCCAATGATCACCTTTATCACCTCTTTTGAGCTCCAAATGCACCCAAATGTCTCCAAGAACTCCATGTGTTACTCCAATACCTGATAAAGACTCATGTATGCAAAATGCAACCTAAACATGGCTAAATCCTAGTCTATATGATCAAAATGCACATGAGTGAATGGATAAAACAATGGAAATATGCAAGATATCAACTCCCCCAAACTTGTTTTTTTACTTGTCCACAAGTGAACTTTCTAGAACTCATAGGGAGAGAGGGTTGAAGGTGGGAGCTCATAGCCAAAAGAAACACAACTAGCACTTAATTCAACATCTAATCCAACATGAGCACACTCTCTTATTACACTATAGCTTCTCTAGGCCTATCTCAACTCCTTTTGCCCTTACACTCATCATCAAGCATCCACACATTCAAATCAACCAACTCTCACATTCATTAGGCATAAAACATCAAGTGAATTCTTGCAAATGGTCAATTGGTCCAAATCATTTGGTTGGGTAAGGGAAGGCTTTTTTATTCAAGTGAGTCAAGAGGTTCAAGATATATGATCTTTAAGGTGGTTTACTCTCGAAACAAGTAGCCTTGACATTGCACATAATATATCTAAGAAAGGGACCAACTCATGCATACAATGCTTAATCTCCATTGTTCTACCATTTTCTCAAACATTCAAGTTACACAATCACTTTCCAATGTCAAACCCAACTCACATCTCTCACCAAAAGAACTCAAAAACACTTTGCACATAAAACTCTTTTTCTTTGAAATCTATAAAGGATTTTCCTCAACCTCAAAACAATCTTAGCTCCTAACAACTTTGCTAGCCCCATTTTCTCTTTTTATATATATATATATTTTTATTATTATTATTTTTTTTTTTTTTTGGGGCCAAGACTTTTCATAAACTCGAGCTAGATGTTTATCTACTAATTCCAATAAGATTATCCATTTAAACACAAAGAGTCTATTCTTTTCCTTCGAACTTTTCATGCTTCCAAATCATAATCACAATACTCACCCCCACTTATAGCGAGACAATAGAGTGCCTAATCTAGCAAGAATGAAGATCAAGCATTGTCGTTCCTGATACTCTCAACATTATGCACATGTAAGACTTTCTGAAAAAGGCCTCACTCATCAAACAATGAAAGCTTAAAAGGAGGAAGGGGTTTTGGGAGTGGTGTACCACTCGAGTTTGTCAAAACGATTGGCATAAAGGATGTGACAACTCAAGTGTGTATATCCATAACTCATTACACAAGGGACCTTAAGCAAGAAGCATTAAGTTCGTTCAGTTCAAATAAGGATGTAATTGGCTTCAGAGATTGAGTTTCAGCAACTAATGAGATTCAGGAAGAGTTTTCAAGGCTCGAAACATACAAGGCTTTTTGAGAGATGCAGTAGCTACTCGAGTGTGAGATAGTGTTCTTTACAAGGCATCTTAAATCACTGCTCCCAATGCAAGTGAATGCAACCTATATGCTCTAGACTCTCCTAAAAATGCAAGTGATGCAATTTATATGTTTTTTTTATGCAAAAAGGTATGTGTGCAAGACTCAATGCAAATTCATCAAAGCAAACATGATCAAATACTTGGTACCTCCCCCAAACTTAAGTTACACAGTCTTTGTGTTGTCAAGTAGAGGGAGATACCCACAAGAAAAAGCTAATATGCAAAAATGAGATGGTATATACAAGGGGAAATAGTGAAGTACCTTCAAGGATAGTGAGTAGGGGCAGAGGCCCCAGCATCGTCGTCGTCCGGTGGGAACGTGGTGTAGTAACTCCCATGTGCTGAGCTGTAGTCTCCATACCATTGTTGGCTCAACCTCGTCAATCTCAACCTCACTATCTGAAGAGGCTAGGAATGGAGACTTGTTGCCTGAGGTGGAGGGTTGAATGGGTGGGTTCCTCCATGTTACTGGAGCTGTCTATCGTGAGAGGAAACCAAGATCAGTAGGCTGAGGTGGGGTTGGGGTACTGATGTGTTGTGGCGAAAGTCATGAGCTACATCCAGCTATGCCTCCTCTGGTCAAGACATCGGCCACTTTCTTCTTGAACTTGGCTGAAGTCTTTGCTTGCTTCTTCACCGTCTTGCTGGCAACGTCGCTTCAGCTTTTCTATTGTCTGTCTTGTGCCTTGTTCCATCTCTGAAGTCGACCAATATGCTCATGAGAGTCCTGGCGCACCAGGAGGAAGAACCCCATCATGTGGCTTGAAGTAGTAGCGGAGGTCCATAGGCGGTACAGATGCTTCCTAGGAGGTTAAGTAATGTCTCGTCGAACACTCCTTTTCCTTGGTGGAGCAATGGGACCGAGAGACCCGTGTTCTCCAAGAAAGTTTCCTGGGATATGTTGAAGCTGATAGCTCTAGGTCTCTCTAAGCTCGTCAGGTTCTGGTTTGGAAGAACCACTTTGACCGGCTTGCCCTACAAGTAGTAGTGGTAGACGTAGTCCTTCCCATACATCCCACTGAAATAGGTGGCAATCCTCAAGTAAGTGCCATCGATGCACTTGATGTTAGGAGTTTTCAAGGCTCCTAAGACAAATGTTGTAGTATAAATGATTGTCGAACCAATTCTAAGGGATTTCAAGCACTGAGAATGCAAGTACTTACTTAATCTAAGTGCAACCGATGATTTTAAGAGTTTTCTAAACTAATGATTAATACTAATGCAGTTTCAGAATAATAAAAACGGTAAATGAGTTGACTTTCTTAACTAAGGAAAATGAGAACTCATGGGCATAGGAATTATACCTTGGGTGATCAAGTTTCGAACTAGGGATGGCAGACGAACAATCAAACTATCAACCTTAAGCTAGACACGATCCTAAACAAACTCTATGTCTAGATGAGTGTTCATTTACTAACATATTTCAAACAACAAATGTCTTTGGTTGAATAATATGGAAGCAATCATTACTAATAGGTTTAAGGCTATCTTAGCACTTCTAACAACAAATGTCTTTGGCAAAATATGCTAAGAGCTTAGAAGAGTTGTTTCAGGCATTTCATCGAACACCTTTTGGGTGGGAAATGCCTAAAGATCAACTTTTGAGAAGCTAACTCAGAAGATGCATTATGATTACTCTACTAGCAAGGTTTGGGAATGATCTACTCTCAAACATCCTAGCTCTAACCTAATCACCCTTAATCTTCTTACCCCATGAATTCAAATGGTGATTACTCACTACTCTTCATGATTCCTCTTAAACCCATTTTTGATTTCAGATTAATCATACAGAGGGATACAACAACGAATTGTAAAACACAGAATTACAATAACTAGATGAACAAAGATGATTCAAGAGATGAACTTTCCAAAGGTTTTTTCTTAGCACCAAGATCCTCTGTCTGGTGGCTGCCAAAAGTACTTAAAACATAGGTTTTCAGAAGTAAAAACGTGCATAATGAAATGACCAAAAGGCCCTTGAGTAGAAATGAAATCGAGCAAGCGAAGGCATGGCGACCTCGCTGTGTCGCCGGTCCGCGTCACTCCGGGTGATGGAGGCGGCGACCTCGCTGTGTCGCCGGTCCGCGTCACTCCGGGTGATGGAGGCGGCGACCTCGCTGTGTCGCCGGTCCGCGTCACTCCGGGTGATGGAGATCGCGGCGACCTCGCTGTGTCGCCGGTCCGCGTCACTCCGGGTGATGGAGGCGGCGACCTCGCTGTGTCGCCGGTCCGCGTCACTCCGGGTGATGGAGGCGGCGACCTCGCTGTGTCGCCGGTCCGCGTCACTCCGGGTGATGGAGGCGGCGACCTCGCTGTGTCGCTCCAGTCAAGTTGCTCTGAAAGGGTGTCACAGCGACTTCCGCGGTGTCGCTCGGTGAGTCGCTCCCATGCACTGCTCGTCCAATGATCACCTTTATCACCTCTTTTGAGCTCCAAATGCACCCAAATGTCTCCAAGAACTCCATGTGGTACTCCAATACGATAAAGACTCATGTATGCAAAATGCAACCTAAACATGGCTAAATCTAGTCTATATGATCAAAATGCACATGGGTGAATGAATAAAACAATGGAAATATGCAAGATTTGAAGAAGAGTTGCAGCATTTCATCGAACACCTTTTGGGTGGGAAATGCCTAAAGATCAACTTTGAGAAGCTAACTTTCGAAGATGCATTATGATTACTCTACTAGCAAGGTTTGGGAATGATCTACTCTCAAACATCCTAGCTCTAACCTAATCACCCTTAATCTTCTTACCCCATGAATTCAAATGGTGATTACTCACTACTCTTCATGATTCCTCTTAAACCCATTTTGATTTCAGATTAATCATCTGAGAGGGATACAACAACAATTGTAAAACAATTACAATAACTAGATGAACAAAGATGATTCAAGAGATGAACTTTCCAAAGGTTTTTTCTTAGCACCAAGATCCTCTGTCTGGTGGCTGCCAAAAGTACTTAAAACATAGGTTTTCAGAAGTAAAAACGTGCATAATGAAATGACCAAAAGGCCCTTGAGTAGAAATGAAATCGAGCAAAAGGGGAAGGCACCCTCCGAATCGCTCCCGAGGTTGCTCCAGGCTTCGAGCGACTGGAGGGTCGCCGCGAGACGCCGCCTGGTCGCCTTTCGCTGAAGCGACCTCGCTGTGTCGCCGGTCCGCGTCACTCCGGGTGATGGAGACGCGAGCGACCTCGCTGTGTCGCTCCGGTCACGTCGCTCCGGGTGATGGAGATGCGAGCGACCTCGCTGTGTCGCTCCAGTCAAGTTGCTCTGAAAGGGTGTCACAGCGACTTCGCGGTGTCGCTCGGTGAGGTCGCTCCCATGCACTGCTCGTCCAATGATCACCTTTATCACCTCTTTTGAGCTCCAAATGCACCCAAATGTCTCCAAGAACTCCATGTGGTACTCCAATACGATAAAGACTCATGTATGCAAAATGCAACCTAAACATGGCTAAATCTAGTCTATATGATCAAAATGCACATGGGTGAATGAATAAAACAATGGAAATATGCAAGATATCAGCACTTCACGCACTACGTCCTTTCCCAAGGAACATTCAGAAGTGGAGCAGTGGTGTGATCATCCGCTATCCTAACCTTTGGGTTCAAATCAGTGGTGTACCATGCCCGGTCTGTAGTGCTCAAGGCGATTCCGCGAAGAAGCTGACCATACCAAAGGTAGCATAGATGTCGGTGCTTGGATGGGGCAACGCTCGGTGGGGCGTAAGGCGGATAGCGGGCAGAAGCGATCGCATGTCTTCCTCGGTGACATTACCAGCTTGCTTCCGTTGGTAGAATGCATGGGCGAGCATCCTATGGAGGTAGCGCATGACGGTGTCGGATATGTGAGTTCTTGTCAGTCCGGTAGAGTGCTTGTTTCGGTGATTAACTTCCAAAGCTGAGTGGAGAGGTTTTCACACTTGGGAAGGGAGTAGTCTGCCAAGTCTTGAAACCCATGACTCTCCCAACGTCTTTGAAGTTCATGTTGTACTCTCTCCCATTGACCTTGAACTTTATTTTGCCCCATCCTTGCCTCACGCGGCGGGCGTCATGGTAAAGTGACCTCAAGGGAAGACAAGAACTGGCGGGGAGACATCCCGTGAGCGGGGTAGGCCATGGTGAGGAGTTTGGGCATCTTCAGGTGCTCCAGCATTGCCTCAATATCAGAATCGAGACCCACCTCCTTCAGAAATCAAGGTCAGCGAATCTGGTTGGAGCCAGTTACCCCATTCAGCAAATGATGATACAGCTCTTCCTCGGATGGAGTTTTAGCCTGTCTCATCAGCGGCAACCTCCTTCCCTTTTGATATCTTAGCCCTCTTTGTAGAGCCTGCTCATCCGCACTTTCATCGCCACCTTGTGGGAAATGCCTAAAGATCAACTTTTGAGTAGTTAACTCAGAAGATGCATTATGATTACTCTACTAGCAAGGTTTGGGAATGATCTACTCTCAAACATCCTAGCTCTAACCTAATCACCCTTAATCTTCTTACCCCATGAATTCAAATGGTGATTACTCACTACTCTTCATGATTCCTCTTAAACCCATTTTGATTTCAGATTAATCATACGAGAGGATACAAAACGAATTGTAAACACATTCATACAACTAGATGAACAAAGATGATTCAAGAGATGAACTTTCCAAAGGTTTTTCTAGCACCAAGATCCTCCATCGGTGGCTGCCAAAAGTACTTAAAACATAGGTTTTCAGAAGTAAAACGTGCATAATGAAATGACCAAAAGGCCCTTCTTGATAGAAATGAAATCGAAGCAAACAAGGCACGCAGTAACCTCCGTGCGAATCGCCCGGAGGTTGCTCCGTGCTTCGAGCGACTGAGGGGTCGCTTGCGCAGACGCCGCTCACGTCGCCTCCTCGCGAAGCGCTGTTCGCGGCCGCCGTCACTCGTAACTGGTGATGGAGACGCGCGACCGCAAGTCGCCTTCCGGCCATGCCGCCCGTGATGGAGATCGAAGCCAATTCGCTGTCGCCCCAGTCAAGTTGCTTCCCGAAGGGTGTCACAGCTGACTTCACTGGTGCCGGTGGGAGGTCGCCCCATGCACCGTTCGGCCCAATGATCACCTTTATCACCTCTTTTGAGCTCCAAATGCACCCAAATGTCTCCAAGAACTCCATGTGGTACTCAATACGATAAAGACTCATGTATGCAAAATGCAACCTAAACATGGCTAAATCCTAGTCTATATGATCAAAATGCACATGGGTGAATGAATAAAACAATGGAAATATGCAAGATATCAGCACTTACGCCCTGCTACGTCCTTTCCCAAGGGAACATTCAGAAATTGGAGCAGTGGTGTGATCATCCCGCCTATCCTAACCTTTGGGTTCAAATCAGTGGTGTACCATGCCCAGTCTCTGTAGTGCTCAAGACGATTCACGAAGAAGCTGACCATACCAAAGGTAGCATAGATGTCGGTGTTTGATGGGGCAACGCTCGGTGGGGCGTAAGGCGGATAGCGGGCAGAAGCGATCGCATGTCTTCCTCGGTGACATTACCAGCTTGCTTCCGTTGGTAGAATGCATGGACGAGCATCCTATGGAGGTAGCGCATGACGGTGTCGGATATGTGAGTTCTTGTCAGTCCCGGTAGAGTGCTTGTTTCCGGTGATTAACTTCCAAAGCTGAGTGGAGAGGTTTTCACACTTGGGAAGGGAGTAGTCGCCAAGTCTTGAAACCCATGACTCTCCCAACGCCTTTGAAGTTCATGTTGTACTCTCTCCCATTGACCTTGAACTTTATTTTGCCCCATCCTTGCCTCACGTCGCGGGCGTCATGGTAAGTGACCTCGGGAAGACAAGAACTGGCGGGGAGACATCCCGTGAGCGGGGTAGGCCATGGTGAGGAGTTTGGGCATCTTCGGTGCTCCAGCATTGCCTCAATATCAGAATCGAGACCCACCTCCTTCAGCAAATCAAGGTCAGCGAATCTGGTTGGAGCCCAAGTTACCCCATTCAGCAAATGATGATACAGCTCTTCCTCAGATGGAGTTTTCGCCCTGTCTCTATCAACGGCAACCTCCTTCCCTTTTGATATCTTAGCCCTCTTTGTAAGAGCCTGCTCATCCGCACTTTCATCGCCACACTCCTCGCCTGCGGCAATCGCTACACTTTTACTGCCTTCCTCTCCTGCTCTTTTGTCTTCTTTGCAGCCAAGGTTTGCTGCCGAGAAGTCCTCGAGCTAGTCTGTTCTGAGGATAAATATTTCCCTCTCAATGCCGATTCTCGTCTCTCCGCTTCTTGCTTCTCAGCATCCGACTTTCCCTTAGTTTTCTTAACCATTGGTACCTGGACCGGCTCGGGAGCGACTTGAGGGTGTCGCTCCCGGGTCGTTTCTTCGCGAGCGACCTAGCGGTGTCGCTCCAAAGACGTTGCTCCGAAATGGTTCTTCTCGAGCGACCAAGCGGTGTCGCTCCGAAGACGTCGCTCCCAGCTGGAGCGACTTCATGTGCTCGCTCTAGGAGGTCGCTCCTGGGTCGTCTTATTTGTGAGCGACTTGGCCTTGTCGCTCCGAAGACGTCGCTCCCGGTCTATTTTTCGCGTACCCAAACGTCAAAAACACGAGCGACCTCGGGCTGTCGCTGTGGTGACGTCGCTCCCATATGGAGCGACCTTTCATCCTTGCTCCAGGCCCTCGCTCCCACGCATGATTCTTTGATCAATCCGAATCAATCGAGCACCTGCGCGGAACTTCAATTCTCCCTTTTTTTTTTTAGAAAATATGATGAAAATGAAAATACTAATGCAATATGTACAAGGATATACATGGGACTTCCTCCCAAGTGAGCTTGTTTTAAGTCTCTAGCTTGACTTTGCCTCCTTTTAGATTAGGCCGGGGTAGGATCAGAAAGTAGAGTTGAAACCGCATCTTCCTCTGGTGCATTAGCCATGTAGAGCTTAACCCTTTGCCCATTGACTGTGAAGTCTATTCCATCAGTACTCCACAAAACTATTGCCCCATATGGCCTGACCTCTTTGACCTTGAAAGAACCGGACCACCTTGACTTAAGCTTTCCTGGAAACAACTTCAGCCTAGAGTTGTAGAGAAGAACTTGATCTCCTTCTTTAAACTCTCTCTTCAGGATATTCTTGTCATGGAAAGCTTTAGTCTTCTCCTTGTAGATCTTTGAGTTCTCAAAAGCATCCATTCTTATCTCATCAAGTTCGTGTAGCTTAAAAAGCCTTTTCTCCTTGGCACTCTTGCTGTCAAAGTTCAGCAACTTTACTGCCCATAGTGCCTTGTACTCAAGCTCCACTGGTAGATGACAAGCTTTCCCGTACATTAGGTTGAAAGGTGTGGTCCCCAGAGGTGTCTTGTAAGCTGTCCTATAAGCCCAAAGCGCATCATCAAGCTTAATTGACCAATCCTTCCTTGTAGTCCCCACAATCTTCTCTAAAATGGACTTGATTTCTCTGTTAGAAATCTCAACTTGACCACTTGTTTGAGGGTGGTAAGGAGTTGCCACCTTGTGCTTAACACCGTTCTTCTTGAGAAGTCCCTCAAGCAGTTTGTTGATGAAATGAGAGCCTCCATCACTGATCACAACCCTTGGAACTCCAAATCTTGGAAAGATGATGCTCCTGAACATCTTGGTCACAACTCTAGCGTTGTTGGTGGGGCTTGCGATAGCTTCCACCCATTTGGAAACATAATCGACAGCTACAAGGATGTACTTGTTGCCAAAGGATGATGGAAATGGTCCCATGAAGTCAATACCCCACACATCAAAAACTTCGACTTCAAGGATTGGATTTTGAGGCATCTCATTCCTTTTGGTGATGTTCCCTCTCCTTTGGCATGAATCACACCTTGAAATAAAGTCTTGTGTATCCTTAAACATGTGTGGCCACCAGAATCCAGCTTGTAGCACCTTTGCAACAGTCTTGAAGGTAGCAAAGTGGCCTCCATAGGATGATCCATGACAATGTGTAAGGATCCCATCAATCTCCTCATTAGCAACCACTCTCCTATAAAGTTGATCCTTGCAGAGAATGTAGAGGTAAGGCTCATCCCAGTAATACCTCTTCACATCCTTGTAGAACTTCTTCTTGGCATAGCCCACAAGATTCAAAGGTTCTTTCCCTGTGGCTAGGTAGTTCACCAAATCAGCATACCAAGGTTCTCTCTCCTCTGTTGCCTTGACTTCTTCAAGCTTTCTACCAGTCTCGCAAACTGCAATCACTGCTCCAATAGCCATGATCTTCTCCTCTGGAAGTCCTTCGTCAATAGGAATGTCACGCTCCACTCTCAGCCTGGACAAATGATCAGCTACACCATTCTCAACTCCTGGCTTATCCTTGATCTCTAAATCAAACTCTTGAAGCAGAAGGATCCATCTCAAGAGCCTGGGTTTGGCATCCTTCTTGGCCAAAAGGTGTCTCAAAGCAGCATGATCTGTGTAGACAATCACTTTATATCCCACCAAGTAGCTTCTGAATTTCTCAAAGGCGAAGACAATGGTTAGCATCTCTTTCTCTTTTGTGGCATACCTCATCTGAGCATCATTAAGGGTTTGGCTCGCGTAGTAGATCACATGGGTCTTGCCATCTTTCTTCTGCCCCAAAACAGCTCCCATAGCATAGTCACTAGCATCACACATGATCTCAAAGGGGAGATCCCAATCAGGTGGCTGGACAATCGGAGCACTGGTGAGTTCACCTTTCAGCTTATTGAAGGCTTGTAGACATTCCATATCAAAGCTGAAAGTGGCTTCCTTGCACAGCAGTCTGGTCAATGGTCTAGTGATCATGGAGAAGTCCTTGATGAATCTTCTGTAGAACCCATCATGACCAAGAAAACTTCGGATGCCTTTCACTGTTCTTGGTGGGGGCAACCCTACCATAACATCGATTTTGGCCTTATCCACCTCAATCCCCTTCTATGAAATATTGTGTCCCAGCACAATCTCTTCCTTAACCATGAAGTGACACTTCTCCCAATTCAGCACAAGGTTTGTGTCTTCACAGCTCTGTAGGACCCTGCACAAATTTGACAAACAAGCAGAAAACGAAGATCCATAGACAGAGAAATCATCCATAAACACCTCCACAACATCCTCAATTAGATCAGAGAAAATTAACATCATACACCTTTGAAAGGTGGCTGGAGCATTACATAGACCAAATGGCATTCTTCGATATGCAAAGGTACCATAAGGACATGTGAATGTCGTTTTCTCTTGATCATTGGGATGTATGGAGATTTGGAAAAACCCTAAATAACCATCAAGAAAGCAATAGAATGGGTGATTTGCAAGTCTCTCAAGCATCTGATCAATAAATGGTAATGGGAAATGATCCTTTCTAGATGCAGAGTTTAGTTTTCTATAGTCAATGCACATTCTATGACCTGTGATGGTTCTTGTTGGTATCAATTCATCCTTGCCATTTTTAATCACAGTGATACCACCTTTCTTTGGTACAACATGCATAGGAGATACCCATTTAGAATCTGAAATAGGGTAAATAACACCAGCATCTAAGAGTTTAAGAATCTCTTTCTTTACAACATCCTTCAGGTTAGGATTTAACCTTCTTTGATGCTCGACAAAAGTCATTGATTCATCCTCAAGATGTATCCTATGCATGCACAAAGAGGGTGATATTCATTTGATGTCATCAAGTGAGTAACCTATTGCTTTTCTACATCTTTTAAGTGTTTTCAAAAGTTCAGATAGCTCAGTTTCAGTAAGTTCACTACTCACAATGACAGGATAAGTTTCATTAGGACCAAGGAATGCATACCTTACACCATGGGGGAGAGGTTTAAGCTCCACTTTAGGCGCCTTAAGCTCGCTCCAGTCATCTTGTTGGGTGTCCTCTTGTCGAGTGACGGAGGCTTCTTGATGAAGCACTTGTGGAAGCTCCTCGTACTTATCCTTACTGACAAACCCTCTGTGTGAATCCAGCATCATCCCATAGGCAGCACTCTCCAGGTTCTCAATCACTTCAGCTTCTCTCTCTATTGTCAAAGCATGTTGTAGAGGGTCTTCCAGTGACAACTCTTCAAGCAGCTCATCAGCAAGGGCATCCATCTCTTCAATGTAGAAAACTTGCCCTTGAACTGTTGGTTTATTCATTACCTCCTTGATGTCAAAGTGAAGAACATGCCCTTTACCCAAGTGGAGATCAATCTTGCCCTCTTTCACATTACAATTGCTCCTGCTGTAGCTAAGAAAGGTATTCCAAGGATTAAATGATCTGCAGCTTCCTCACCCATCTCAAGCACCACAAAGTCTGTAGGGATCTCATATTTTCTAACCATAACGGGGAGGTCCTCCAAGATGCCCACAAGGTACTTCACTGAACGATCAGCTAATACCAGAGACAGTCTACACTTCTTGTACTGAGTGAAACCAAGCTTCTTAGCAACAGATAAAGGCATCAAGCTGACACTAGCTCCCAAATCGCAGAGACATCTATCAAATACCATAGGTCCAAGAGCACAAGGTAATGTGAAGCATCCTGGATCTTCTAGCTTCTTTGGAACAACAAGCCTCTGGATGATGGCACTGCACTCATGAGTGAGAATCATCATGCCCTTCATCTCTTTCTTCTTTGCAGCTACAACATCTTTCAGGAACTTGCTATATTGAGGAATCAGCATGAAAGCATCAATGATGGGCATTGTGACTTGGGCTTCACTAATTTGCTTCTCAAATAGAGCTTTGTACTTCTCTAGCAGCTGCCTCTTGAATCTACCAAGGAATGGAAGTTTGGGTTCATAGGGAGGAGGAACAAAAGAATTCTCACTTCTTTGGAGCAACAACTTCACCATCTTTCACTGTTTCTTCTCTTCCCCAACCTTTCTTTTACCTTTGGCTTCCACAATCTTCTCCAAGATTTCATCATTGATTTTCTCATCAACAATCACCACTTCATCATCTATGTTGATGGCAACCCCTCACCTTGTTTCTCAGCATCCTTTGTGAGAGCTCTCTGAGGTAACTCCTTACCACTCCTGAGGGTGATAGCTTTCATGATCTCCTTGGGGTTTTGCTCAGATTTTCCAGGTAGAGAACCTTGTTGGCGATTTTGTTGAATGTTCATGGCAGCAAACTGGTTCTCCAAGGTTCTGAACTTATTGTTGAGCTCATTGTAGCTTCCATCAATCTTTGAGTGAAGGTTCTTCAACTCATAACTAACATGCTTCTCACTTCTTGTTTGAGACTCCAAGATTTGTTTCAGTAGGGCATCAGTGCTGCTGACTTGAGTATTAGAGGTAGAAGGATTAGCCTGTTGTTGGGAAGAATGGTGTCCTTTGTTGTTGAAACCAGGAGGAGGGTTTTGTTGAGGCTGGTAGCTGCCTTGCTGGTAGTTCCGAGGCTGATAGCCACTCTGTTGGTTGTTGGAATAGGATTTCTGTTGGTAGTTGTTATACTGAAAGTTGAGTTCTTTTTTGTACCAGCTACCATTGTTGTTGATGAAACACAGCTCTTCTTGACCTTCCAAACCCTCGACCTCATGGACAACAGGTGGTGTCTCTTGGCTTGGGTTACCAACAAAGTGCAACTGCTCTTGTGTTGCTTTATCAGCAATGAGGATGTCTATCTTATCCTGTAGAGCTTTCAACTCCTTCCTCATCTGCTTGTCATCTGTTCTTCTGCCTCTGTCGTGGTCTCCACTGTAGACTGCATCACTCTTTACCATGTTGTCAACCAGTTCTCTGCATCTTCCTCAGTTCTCCCCAAAAAGAACCCATTGCTAGCTGTATCCAGTCTAGCCCTGTACTTAGGAAGAGCACCCCGGTAGAATGTGCTCAGCAAGCTTTCCTTAGAGAAGCCATGGTGTGGGCATTGAGCTTGGTAACCCTTGAATCTCTCCCAGGCTTCACTGAATCCTTCCAAGTTCTTATGTTGAAAGCTGGAAATCTCATTTCTCAGCTTAGCAGTTTTTGAAGTAGAGAAGAACTTCTCCAAAAATGCTTTCTTGCAGTCATCCCAGGTGGTTATAGAGTCACTGGGTAGAGACTTCTCCCACTGACGTGCCTTATCCCCCAAAGAGAAAGGGAATAGCTTAAGCTTTAAGGCATTTTCGGACACACCATTGGTCTTTGACAACCCACAGTAGCTGTCGAACCTGTCCAAGAAATCAAATGGGTCCTCTAGAGCCAAGCCATGATACTTGTTGTTCTCGATCACGTTGAGGAGTCCAGATTTGATCTCAAAGTTGTTGGCTGCTACAGCTGGTGCTCGGATTCCCAATCTATGACCATGAATGTTGGGGCGGTCATAAGCGCCAATGGGTCGAGCTGCTCACTATTGGTTTTGTGGAACGTTGTTAGCTCCATTGGCGTCCGCATCATTTTGAGGTATGTTTCCCATGTCAGTATCCAATCTCTGCAAGTGAGCTTGTTGCTCTTTTTCTCTTCTCTTTCTAGCACACTCTCTCTCTAAAGCTCTGATGTCTGCAGCTCTTGGAACTAGGTTTGTTGGACCCCTGCTCCTCAAGTTCATACACCTGTAAATTAAAGGGAGGTGAAGAAGGAGAATCAGTAACAAAAAAAAATAAAAATAACTTAGTCTCAAGCAACTGACTAAATCTCAAAGTACAAATCTACTCAGAATTTGGCAACGGCGCCAATTTGATGTTAGGAGTTTTCAAGGCTCCTAAAACAAATGATGTAGTATAAAAGATTGTCGAACCAATTCTAAGGGATTTCAAGCACTGAGAGTGCAAGTACTTGCTTAATCTAAGTGCAACCGATGATTTAAAAAGGTTTTCTAAACTAACGATTAATGCTAATGCAGTTGCAGAATGATAAAAACGATAAATGAAACGACTTTCTTAACTAAGGGAAAAGAGAACTCATGGGCATAGGAATTAGACCTCGGGTGATCAAGTTTCTAACTAAGGATGGCAAAACAAACAATCAAACTATCAACCTTAAGTTAGACACAATTCTAAACAGACTCTATGTCTAGATGAATGTTCATTTACTAACACATTTCAAACAACAAATGTCTTTGGTTGAACAATATGAAAGCAATCATTACTAGCAAGTCTAAAGGCTATCTTAGCACTTCTAACAACAAATGTCTTCGGTAAAATATGCTAAAAGCTTAGAAGAGTTGTCTCAGACATTTCATCAAACACATTTTCGGTGGGAAATGCCTAAAGGTCAACTTTTGAGTAGCTAACTCAGAAGAAGCATTATGAATACTCTACTAGCAAGGATTAAGAATGATCTACACTAAAACATCTTAGCTCTAACCTAATCACCCTTAATCTCCCTAACCCATGAATTCAAAAGGTGATTATCATAATCTCCATGATTCCTCTTAAACCCATATTGGATTTCAGATTAATCATGTAGAGGAATACAAATAATCGATATGAAAACAAGTTAGCGATAACAAAAATCGATTGAATCAAAGAGATGAACTTTCCAAGAGGTTTTGGTGGTTTTCTTAAGATCCGCATCATCCGCCTCTCCGGCTTACAAAAGATACTTAAACTTAGGTTTAGAAAGTAAAACGTGCATAATAAAATGACCAAAAGGCCCTTGAGTAAACATGAAGTCGAAAGCAAACAAAAGCGCCGCGACCTCCGATGGTCGCTCAGAAGTCGCTCAGGGCTTCGAGGGCGACTGGAGAATCGCTGCGAGCGTCGCTCCGGTCGCTCTTCGCGAAGCTACCTGGCTGTGTCGCCCGTCACGCCCTCCCAGCTGGAGCGACCTTTATGGTGTCGCCGCGAACGTCGCTGTAGGTCGCTCTCGTGCCTCCGGCGATGAAAGCGGCGACATCGGGTGTCGCTCGGCAGTCAAGCTCGAAGGGGTGTCACAGCGACTTCGTGCCGTCGCTCCGGTGAGGTCACTCCCATGCACTGCTCGTCCAATGATCACCTTTATCACCTCTTTTGAGTTCCAAATGCACCCAAATGTCTCCAAGAACTCCATGTGGTACTCCAATACCTGATAAAGACTCATGTATGCAAAATGCAACATAAACATGGCTAAATCCTAGTCTATATGATCAAAATGCACATGGGTGAATGGATAAAACAATTGAAATATGCAAGATATCACTAACCCCCAATATCACGTTCCAGCACTATACATCCGTTAACCGCCCTAGATAATTCTTGCCGTCTGATCCGCATCATCAGTACAGACGCCTTCCATCAGAAACCATCAAGCCATCTACGGAAACAGCCGAGCCAGCCTCCTCCGGACTCGTCATCCATCAAGGAAGATCCGCATCATCAGGCCCGCGGTATGAAGGACGATTTGAAATCACAAGAACTCACGCAGAACACAGATTCGTTATGTTCCCTTCCCGTTCTGTACCTGATCAGATACAATATGCCGATCTATTATCAGTACCCATGCTCCATCCCTTCGATCCAATATCATTGTCTCTCGGTATCCCAGTCGCGATCCGATCGCGTTCGGATCAGAAGGAGTCGGATCAGATGGAGTCGATTGCACAGATAGACTGCGGCCGATGGCGAGACCCGATCCGCTTCCGCCCACTCTCTATCTTTCCGATCAGAATCAACATGTCTCAGTTTCTTTCTATGTTTTTCTCTCTTCTGCTCTCCTTCCAGAACCGTGTAGGAAGAGATCCCCTTTCTGATCTGCGGGATTTTCATTAAAAGGTGTTTGGGCGGTTAATTCTCGGCCTTAACCGCCCATAACCGCTTTTACCTAACCGCCATACCAATCTCATCGATGCGCTCTCGGACGGTTTAACTTAACTTCCGGCGGTTAATTAACCACTCAGAATCGCCGACAGCTTCTAAGTCCATAATTGTCCCGGTTACACCTTCCAGAATCACTTAGAACCGCCCAAAGAATCGCTTCGGTAACCACCACAATGCTTGTTCAAAGCGCTTAGTAACGTTCAGTCATTTTCCTTGGCTAATCGGTTCATGTTCAGCTCGATATCTGTTTCCGTTAGAGCGTATACCAGTCAGTCCACACATTGACTAACGATCTCGGATGACAAGTCCGGTACGCTTGCGAATCCGTCCCGATTAGTCCGACAATCTCAATCGCTATGTTCGGACATACAGTATCGTCTTAACCTGGCCAGTACTATCCAGATGTAGTGTCCAACATGTATGTCTATCCCGTCTGATCAGTCCGACCTTGGACTGATCTAGTTCAGACTGCGGGATGGAGATGCTGCACATACCCAGTGGAGCAGCTTCGTTAATGCCACTGCAAAAGCATTGATGGGTTTGGTTCACGCATTTGCATTTGGTCAGATTGCAATACAAAACAGTCGTTCAACAAAAATAATTTAATATAGTTTCGATGTACCAATACTGATATCTTAATATATACATATTAATATATATTTGTACAACATTGTCATGGATCACGTACCACTATCTTTTAATCAGCTCAATAAAACATTATTAAAGTAATGCGAGCACAGAGACAGAACATACAAAGTTTGGTCAGGTTTGTTCGATTTTTAGACATTACCGAAATTAAATATTACAATATTTTAGTGATTTAGGAATAAATGTAATACCTAATCCTCTTTTTGTTGGATTTATCGACCGAGAAAAACTGAACATATAGGTCAATATCTCCACTTTATCGGACTTAAAATAACAAAATGGTCAAATCTCCAAAATAACACATTTTTAAGTTTATATCACAAAAATAGCCTTCAAAAACTAAAATGACCAAAATAGTATTTTATTTTCTGAAAAATTTAAATTTTTTTATTTTTCAAAATTTGAAATCTTATCCCCAAAACCTCATTCCCAACTCTAAACCCTAAACCGTAAACTCTAAATCATAAACCCTAAATCATAAATCCCACCTCTTAACTTTAAATTCTAATGTCTAAATTAATTTACCATTGGAGTATAAGTGTATATTTATCTCTTTTGATAAAATATTAAGTGTTATTTTGGTCATTTTTATTTTTAAATGATATATTTGTGACAAAAAAATTTTTAGTGCTATCCTTGTCATTTTCTCTGATAAAAATAATAATTACCTCAATTATCTAAAACTTTATTGATAATTTTATAAAGAACTCAATCAGGCTACGACAAAAAAAAAAGTTGCCATCGACCCATTCGAGACGGTTCCGATTCTGTGTGTTACGTGTATTAAGGGCGGTGACAAGCCAATTAAAAAGAAAGTGTCGTGTTACTTTATTGCACAGGCGGTCGTTTTAGCTTTAGCTCGTGAATGGAGGAAAAAAAGTAAGTAGATCATTTTAAAAACATGCTGACGATGCATGGTTTCCACGTCATCCCACCAAAACACAGGAGAAACGCGTGAAGCGTGACACCGATGAGCTAGGATTCTCTGCTTCAAGTATTACGTACACCTTCTCTTCCTTCAGACAAAGAAAAAAAACCATCGAATGTGGTCTTTTTTTAATTGAGAAATGAAATAAATAAAGTACTAAGAAATAAAACGGAAAAGACAGGAGAAGAAGAAAGATGGAGATGGTGGTCGTTTTAATATTATTTTATTAACATAGTGTAAGCTTCTTCTTATTTTTCTTTCTATTATGTTGACCTTAAGAAGAAAGTGACAAGGATTAAAAAATTAATTAAAGGAAAAAACTTGGAATTGTTTTTCAATAAATTGGGGTTAGTTTAAAGGAAGTGAAGAGCGGTTTTGGTAGTGGTGGTGGTCGAGAAACGAGAAAGCTTCTTTTTTCTCTGCGATCAGATTTTTCTCAGAGGTAAAAAAAAGGTTTTCTCTTTGTGTCTTCGATTAATCAGAGAATAACGATGAAGCTGTAAACTTGTGTGTTCCTTGCATAGTTCGTTGTTTTGTCCGTACACATGTTTGTTTGTTTAATCGGTTTCTCAAGTTGTTTGTTTTAAACTGATTTATTGATTCGGTAAAACGAGTTAACAAAAGGGTTTTAGTTTCCGATGTTGCAAAAATGGTTAATTATGGATCTGTTAGTGTTTATTTTGGGTTTAAAGTTTGCGAACTTTTGTATCTCTCTCTTAACTAACAAACTCTTTTCCTTCTATCCTCTCTCTTTAAGGTTTAGTGTAATCGTTTCTGCAGTTGTAAACTTTCTGTTTTTCATGTATATGCTTATGTATACCTTCATTCACAAGCAAAGATTCATCGTGGATCTCAATAAGTTCCTTCATTTTTTGCAGTGAGAGATCAATCGAGCGGGAAAGATAATTCATTATTGCCATGGGAGATGACGAGCTGTCTCACCTCAAATTCACCCTTCTGCTCGAATCAGCAGCCTGCAATGATCTCTCCGGCTTTAAGTCTCTAATCGAAGAAGAGGGTCTCTCTACCATTGATCGGTCCGGTTTGTGGTATGGGAGGAGGTTAGGATCAAAGAAGATGTGTTTTGAAGAGAGGACGCCTCTTATGATCGCTGCCTTGTTTGGAAGCAAAGAGATCGTTGATTTCATAATCAGCACCGGTCTTGTGGATGTGAACCGCTCTTGCGGCTCTGATGGTGCAACAGCGCTTCACTGCGCTGTCTCCGGCTTGTCTGGGAATAGCCTCGAGGTCGTTACTCTTCTCCTGAGCGCTTCTGCGGATCCGGAATCTCGTGATGCAGATGGTAACAAGCCTGTGGATGTGATGGTGTCCCCGTGCTTGAGTCCGGTTTTTAGCGGGAGGAAGAAGGTTTTGGAGAGGTTGTTGAAAGGAAATGAAGCTGATGTTCAAGAAGAAGAGGTTGAGGCTGAGGTTGAGGTTGAAGTGTCTCTTTCGCCTCCGAGGAAGGAGTACCCTATTGATCCGACGCTTCCTGATATCAAGAACGGTATCTACGGAACAGATGAGTTCCGTATGTACGCATTCAAAATCAAACCGTGTTCCAGAGCATACTCACGACTGGACCGAGTGTCCCTTCGTTCACCCAGGCGAGAACGCGAGGAGACGCGATCCGAGAAAGTATCACTACAGCTGCGTCCCTTGTCCCGAGTTCCGCAAAGGCTCTTGCTCCAGAGGGGATTCTTGCGAGTACGCTCACGGTATCTTCGAGTGCTGGCTTCACCCTGCTCAGTACCGTACCCGTCTCTGCAAGGACGAGACGAATTGCTCGAGGAGAGTTTGCTTCTTTGCGCACAAACCTGATGAGCTACGTCCCTTGTACACTTCGACTGGATCGGGTGTTCCTTCTCCGAGGTCGTCCTTCTCGTCTTGCAACTCTGCTGCTTTTGACATGGGACCGATAAGTCCGCTTCCTCCGTTGAGTCCTAACGGCGGAGTGCTAACCACACCTCCTCTGAGTCCTAACGGTGTACCTTCTCCTATTGGTAGCGGAAAGCCTTGGATGAACTGGCCTAGCGCTACCCCTCCGACACTGCATCTCCCAGGGAGCAGGCTCAAGTCCGCGTTGAACGCCAGAGAAATCAACTTCTCTGAGGAGATTCATCAAAGCCTTGCTTCTCCAGGTAGATGGAACAATAACACAGCTGCTTCACCTCCCTTCTCTGGAAACGGCATGAACAGGCTTTCGAGTGGAGGAATCAGCCCGGTTCATAGCCTAAGCGACATGTTCGGGGCCAGCAGCCTCTCGTCGTCCCCTGTGGGAGCTAACTATCAGTTCTCAATGGATTCCTTGGCTTCGAGAGCGGCTGCATTTGCTAATCAGAGAAGCCAGAGCTTCATAGAACGCAGCAATGAACTGAATCAACACCGTCCCGCCATGACTACTGCTTGTCTGGATGACTGGGGCTCACTGGACGGAAAGCTTGACTGGAGCGTGAACGGAGACGAGCTGCAAGAACTCAGGAACTCCACTTCTTTCCGTCTCCGAGCTGGTAGCATGGAATCAAGAACCCCCACGGAGCTGGAGGAACCAGATGTCTCGTGGGTGGAGCCGCTGGTGAAAGAGCCACAGGAGCCAAGGGTAGCTCCGGTTTGGATGGAGCAATCATACATGGAGACAGAACAAACCGTTGCTTGAATCAAAAAGTTTTGAAACATCATTAACAAAGAAGCAGAAGAAGAAAAAAGAGAAGTCTAAACAAATTTCTGAGGTCGTTGCTAATCTTATTACATTTGTTGTTTTAAATGTTTCTTTCTTTCTCTAGAATAAGAATAAAAAGTTTCTTTGGGGCAAAAGAGAGTTTCTTTGTCTCTCTCTCTCTCTTTGTCTCCATAGAAAAAAACAGAGGTGATTAAGGTTTCTAAAACCAAAAAGAAACCTTAACTCACCTCACTTCCTTGATTCTTTTCATATTTAATCAATTTCCTTTATAATTATGTTTTCTGAGAGCTGTGTTTGATGAAACCAAAACTGAACTAAGCAAAGGACTCCAAAGAGTTGAACATGTGTTTTAAGTAGTAAATGTTGTTATTGGAAGATAGAAAATATATTTACACTTGTGAAGTTAGAGAAAGTGTTGTAATTGTTTCTTCTAAGAGTTGGTCTAAGATGTTTGAGGCTATATCTTCGGTTATGCTTCCTTCCAAATCTCCGAGCTTTGAAGCTTTTCTGTAAACCGAGTTTGACTCTTCAAGCTCAGATACAGTGAGTCTGCAAATCATGTGCCACATCTCTTGGTAGCCATGGACTCTGGTTTCAGACTCTCTTGATGTGTGATCTTCTTGAACTGGTTCTTTGCTCCTACTAGATTCGAGTTGAGAAGATAACCGTCTTCTGGAAGTGTTCTCTGTTACAAGTGAACAAAATATACTTTTAAAACAAGAAAAGAACACAAAAACCTGACTCAATTTTGAATATGAAGAGTTACCAACCTGGTTCCGGAGTTACTCGATCATAATCAAGAACCGAAACAGGGCTCGAATCATCGCAGCTTCTACACTCTTCTTCCTCCTTCATTGATTTCACTTCACGGTTGACTAAATCTTCATCTCTGGACCAACGACCGTAGTTCTTGATGTTCTGTCTCAACTGAATTTCTCTTCTTTTTCTCATGTTCTTACGTTTCTCCTTTATACGCTGCTTCAGTTCTCCAGTCTCCTCGCGTCCTGGTGAAACCTTCATGGCGTTGATGTTCTCTTTGCCCTCTATGCGTGTTTGAATCTCTGCCTCATTCTGATGATCTCTACTTTCTCGTCTCTTCTTGCATTTTCTTGTTCCCAGCTGCTTCAGCTCTCCAAAAGCCTTATCATTTCTAGCCTTCTCGAAGCTGAGAATGAAGAAGTTGTCGTCTTCGAGCTCAACATACTCAAGAGTGGACTTTACTCTTCTATGCTTTCCTTGAATCTCATCGTCATCCCTCTTCACATTCTCACCAGAATTCACCCAACGGCTCCTTGAGACGACTCTGGTTTTGTCAGCTACGGGAAGCGACTCCAAACCCATGAGCCTCGCCACAGCTCCTGGCTCACCTCCTATGACTCTAGCTGGTTCAGACGTAAAATCAGGAGACCCGAAACACGGTTCAGTGATTTGATCAGACGGGTATGTAGAAATGGCACCAGAACAGAGAAGTTTCTGAAGAAACAGAGAGATACAGCCGAAAGAATGAGTCTTTGAGCCGAATGAGAGTGAAGAAGACGATGACTTCATCTTCATGGTTTCTATGCCTATTGTGTCAGTGTTCTCAAAACTAAACGGATTGTAACGTATAAAGAAATGAACTTTTCTGTTTGCTTTTTGTTCGGTTTGAGTTTTGGGGAGTGACAAAAAGTGTGAACCAAACAGAGCGGGATTTACGATTTGAAACTAACTTATGTTTAGTCAAAAAGAAATATATATTCAGCTTCTTCTTCTTTTTCCTTTAACTTTATATGTTGAGTGAGAGTAGAAGACAACAGTGGATATGCTGTGCATTGCACGCGCTTTGACAAGTCTATTCCCCGGAGAAGTTCATGTCGGCCGGTGCCGCATTTGTGTAACAACCTCTGTCACTTTTTTCCTTTTAATTTTACAGCCGAATCAAGATAAATTGCACAGTAAACTTAAACATTTGGTATTAAGTTGTCGCTTTAGAAAGTTTGGGCCTATTTTCATAAAAAACGTACAAAGCTGCTTTAGGTAAGAACCTCATATTGTATTGGTTTTCAGATTTTTGGGTTTAGACTTGTAGAGCACTCAAGTTTTATTTGTTTTGGTTAGTTTAACTAATAATATTTCAAATTTGGATCTTTTCTAGATTTGATTTCATTTCGAGTTCGGTAGCAAGAGCATTTCCAACCCCAAACTATTTTTGCTTCTATACTCTATAATAGAGTAAAATCTACTCAAATCCACCTCTATTTCTTTCCATAAAATAGAGATTGCTATTTTTTCCTCTATATTTGGAGGTAAAATAGCATTTCTCTATAATAGAAGCAAACTTTTTTATTTACAAATTAGTCCTTTATCTTTTTGTAATTATGATAAAAGTATTTATTTATGGAGAAATACAATTTCTTTTTACATATAACAACACAATTTTTTGTTTACATAATAATTCTTAAGTTTTCACAATTATAAATAACATAAATAAAAAAATTATTATTATTTTATGTAAAACGAAAATTTTTATTTAACAAATGATATTTAAAGTTCTATATGTAATTAAAGTTCAAATTAAAATTAAAAGTTTCACATATACTTTTCATATGGATAACATATTTAAGTTCAACCTAAATATTAATTAATACAACATACTCCAACAACTTTGATAAAAACTCATTTCTCATTTGGGAATGCATTAATAATCATTTATAGGAAAATATAGTAATATTGATGGTTAGATAATGTCTATTTTATTTTATTATATTTTGTATTATGTCTTTTTGAGTAAAATATTTAGTTTACATAATATTGCAATTTTATGAAAAATCAAAAATTAAAATAAAATGATCAATTTTTAACATTTATAAGTAAAATGTGTTAATTGTAAAACATAAAAAGAATCTTGTAAGAATATTCCTTTTCAGAGGAAAATATAGAGAAATACATTGGAGAGGAACTCAACTCTATTATAGAGTTCCTCTATTATAGAGAAAAAAATAGGAAAATACATTGGAGATAGTCTAATATTCGAAGATTTCAGTGCAAGGACAAAGGTGGGAAAATTTTCACCCAAGCTATTGAGACCAGAGAATAAAATTCTGTTTTTTTCATTCTAAACTTTTACACAAACTAGATCTTAGTTTTAGTTTGTACAAAAGCCTTTTTGATCTGAATAGAACTAATACTTTAAAAAATATATATATATTTGAGATTTGAATATTTAAAATTTCGATCAAAATAAATATGAAATTATGTATTAAAATATTTTTAGATTTAAAGTACTAATAAAAATGTAATAATTTGAATCTTTAGATATATGATTTTTAATGCCAAAACCCCTAAATTATGTTTTTCATTTAGGTAGAAGCTCCTCAATTATTGATTCAATATATAAACCCTTTCAAGTTGCTTATCTTAATGTAACAGCCCCTTTGTTAACCGTACCGTTTAAACAAAACGCCATTTTATTATTATTTTGTAAACCACATGATTTTTTAATAAAACAACACGACATTTACTTAAAACATCATGTAGTTTAAGCTTAGGACTCGAAGTGTTTTAAAATCTTCAACTTGAAGTGTGAAAGAGATGACGAACCTTAGTTTTTTAAATTACGTCGGTTAAGGTCATAAGAACCATGTTACTCTTCTTTTGTCTTTTTACAAGCTTCATGTTTATGTTGAAATTTTAAATGTGAGTGATCGTCATGTGCATGTAATGATATGGTAATGCAAATATAATGGTCTTTGTAAGCAATATTCGTGCTCTGTCCGGGCTCTCCTCCACCTACTCATTACGTGATCTCTCTTATCTCTCTTTTTTTTATCATCACCATGTAAAGAAAACATAGGCTGATGTGTCGTTGGATGAAAGTCATGGGCAAACGTGTTTCAGACTTTGGTCTCGAAATTATGGTGACATTCTTGTTTGTTGAAAAAGTGGGATAACCATAGACAATGTTACGTGTAAGATCCTTGGTCTTTCTTTTTGGTCTTTTGAGAGCTTGTGCTCCTGTTCTATGTTCTATTCCCGAGCCTCCTTTTGCAAGAATGAAAACAAATGATTCCAATTACGCAACAATGTGACACCAATGACACCAATAAAGTATGAATCTAACACCACCAACAACTAACAAAAACAATTTGACCAAAATAAACCAACAATACTTCTAAAACTTAGCTCTAAAACTCTCTAAAACACCAATAATCTCACTTATGTCTTTCTTCATGTCAAGAAAGTCTTGCTCTAGCTCCATCAATTCTTTCTCTACCATAGATTGTTTTTCAGCGACCAATGATTCACAATGGCACTTCCTGGATATTCTGCGACCTAATTCCATTGTGATTTTAATCTCTTTACACTACAAATCAACAGAAAGTACAAACATCAACAACACAATAAGCTATTGGGAATTTTGGAATCTAAATCAATAGAGAGTTGAAAAATAAGAAACCAAAATAGCTATTATAACTTACCTGAACGAAAAAGAAGAAGATTGGAGATAACTTACAAAAACCCTGAAATTTTTGATTTGGAGATTTTGGAATGAGATGAAGAAGACATATGAATGTTGTGACGTTTTTTTTTTTATCATAAGTGAAATGATGTGCTTTGGACTTAACGACAAATCGCATTTTAACGTCACTGTAGACAAAAGAGCTGTTACATTAAGATAAGGGACCGGGGGGAGAGGGGGAGGGGGGGGGGGGTGCGATTTATACATTGAATCAATAATTGAGGAGTTTTGGCATTAAAAATCTTTAGATATATTTTATGATCAGTTTTCTAAGTTTTCTTAACTTTTTATTTAATTTTTGGACATAGTTAGAATTCAGATTAGATTGAAATAATATCACAATTTAGATTGGGTATACACTGGGGCTTTTTCTGTGGAAATTGGTTTGGATTTTTGATTAAGATGCAAACTAGATTTTGACCTGCGCTTTAAAAGCGCGAAATTAATTATTTTTTATCGCAAATATATTCATAACTTAAAAGTTGTACATAATTTATATATATATATTTTTTAATGATCTTTTTTTTTGGTTACCAACATATACAATACATATAATTACGCAATATGATCACATATATATATACTTATTCTTTGGTTGACCACATAATTTTTTTTGTTGCCAAAATTTGATAATGATCTTCTAATATTTTTTTGTTTCAACATGAAAATAGGAAAATAAATAAGTACTGACATATCTACAACTAACTACTAATATAAAGTTAATTATGTTCTGCACTTAAATTTGTAACTAATTATCTGTAATTTTACTTTTAGTTTGGGGCAATTCTCTCAAATAACTATTTTTAAGTTTTTGTTACAAAAATAGCTCTCAAGAAAGAAAATAACTAAAATAGGCCTTTTTATTTTGAATTTTTTTATATTTATTCTTTATCTTTTAAAATTTGAAACCCTATCTGCAAAACTCCAACCCTTAACTCTAAACTCTAAATCTGATTAGTTAACCCTAGGGTAAAAATACATTTTTACTTTTTAATAAAACTTATTTTGATCATTTTCTGAACTGATGACTATTTTTGTGATAAAAACTTAAAAATGGCTATTCTAGACAATTTCTCTTTAATTTGACATCTCAGTAATCTAACAGAAATTATCCAAAATTGATTTTAAAATGTGGTTGAGTCCTGATTTAAAATAGGCTAAAATTTTAATAAAATCACAAATAGTTAGATTTTTAATGGACCTATTATTACTTTAATATCGATTTATGCTATTTAGCTGCTGTGATTTTAATATTATAAGACGTGATGCGGATATTTTATGTTAATATTTTAGATCTCTCATTTAAAATTACATAAGATATTCCAAAAAGTATAATCATAGATGTTACTGTAGTTTCCACATTTTTTGGTTGCAAATATCTTCAAAAATAAAGATAAAAATTATGGAGATTGAAATAATAGACAAAGAACATTGTTTAGTTACCATATAAACATTAAGAAATTATAAGAAACTGTAAATGATATCAAACTACCTAAATATCATTTATGATGAAATTGAAATGAGGATAATATTTCAGTGTGTTACTATATTTACGATGATTACACACTGAATATTATTACTATAAAATACATTGACGTTGCAAGTAAAGGTAAAAATTATTTTTTAGTTAAAATACTAAGCCAGTCACAATATTTGGTTACCATATACATAAAAACGAAGAGGAAAGTACACAAATCATGTTTTGATATTTACGTGAGCATTGATAACATAGAGATAAAATGATTTTGTTTATTGAGAGAGAAAAACGTGGGATTGTTTTAAAATAAGTAGGAAGAGATAGTACACAAATAATGTTTTGATATTTACGTGAGCATTGATAACATAGAGATAAAATGATTTTGTTTATTGAGAGAGAAAAATGTGGGATTGTTTTAAAATAAGTAGGAAGAGATTTTAATTATTGATAAAAAAAAAAGTAAAACAACAATGGCAAATGTAAATAACTCAAATAATTAAGGGCAGAATCCTGGTTTAATAGTAGAGATGCTCAAACCTAATCCAAAGTATAATAAGGGTGTAAATGTGCAGAAAATATAGTAAATATAGGGGGTTGTTGAGCAAATTTGTATATAATGAAGGCGTTAGACAAGAGTAGGATAGTGATATTCTAGCAACCAAACAAGGCGTATATATATTTGTCTCGTTCTTCTTCGATCGGATTGTAAACTTACCGACTCATCGGAGATTTAAATTCGCCATGGACAGGTCACAGTTGATCCTGATAGGTTTACCGATTTTCTTGTTCTGTTCGGATCTCTTCAGCCTTTTCACTCCTCCGCCTCCGAAACCCCAAGTCACCGTCCCAATCAGCCACCGCACATCCCTCACCAGCAGCGTCCGCCTGTGGTCGTTCCTGGAACCCTAGATTTTCCTTCGCAGGTGAAAATCTCTTTTTTGTATTTCCTTCAGCTGTTGTTGTTTTTTTTTTTATTGTTATCTCTCAGTTATCGCCTCTTTTGCAGAAGCCAAGTGGGTTAGGAGCAGTTGGATATGGAAACACCGTGGAGATCAACTTCTGCGTCTCCTGTTCTTTCAAGTAACTTTGATTTGATTTTATCCTTTTTCTTTCTTAGTGGTTTTTGCCTCTTGCAATTTAGCTTTGCTCTTATAGTATTCTAGCGTAGTCAGAGAACCTCTTTACGCAACAGCTTTCAATAATTAAGTCATTTACCTTTTTTATATGTGAGTTCATTGCCTTTTAAATTCTTTAGATGTTTGTTACAGAACTTAAAAAGCCCTGATTTTGTTAATTATATATGTCAAATGCTAATAAACGATATGATTGACATGTTGGTACCTTTTGAACTTATCCGCATTAGGCAACAGTCTAGCCTTTTTTTTAACAATGATACTGGTGTTTACTAAGCTTGTTCTCTCTCTCTCTTTCTATTTTTTATTTGAAGGGGAACTGCAGTGACCATGAAGAAGATGTTAGAGACGGCTTTCCCCGGTTTAGATGTGGTTCTCGCAAACTACCCACCACCTGCACCAAAGCGTCTTCTAGCTAAGGTTGTGCCTGTTGCTCAGATGGGTGTTATCGGGATGATAGTCGCGGGTGATCGTATCTTTCCCATGATTGGTATTGCGCACCCACCTGCATGGTTCAACTCCTTGAGGGCCAATAGGTTTGGATCCATGGCTTCCACTTGGCTTATCGGAAACTTTCTGCAGTCTTACCTTCAAAGCTCAGGGGCTTTTGAAGTTCTATGCAACGGGCAACTGGTTAGTTAGTAGTATTAACTCATCTATCAATGTTTTTTTAGATGTGCTAAGCTCAGTCGCAGTAACTAGTACAATCTGATGCTTCTGATGCAGGTGTTCTCTAAATTGAAAGAAGGTAGATTCCCGGGAGAGATCGAGCTGAGAGATCTCATCAGTAAAACTTTGACAAAACCTAGCATTGTCACTGGTAGCTACAGAAGTAGTATCATTAGTCGAAAGGAGATTTCGACATGAAAGGGTATAGAAAGACTAAGACGGTGTTTCGATCGCATGTGCCAAAAAGCAAACGTTGTGTTTTTAGTTAACATCATGTTTTGAACATTCATACCTTGTCCATTTGGTTTTAATTAAATTTTACTCTTTGCTTCAATCATTTTTGTTTAGACCCAAACTGGAATAAAGGCATCTAGCCATCTATTAAAGGAAACAAAAGATATTAGAAATTAGGAGAAACGTATATATCAATATACAGATTGGAGAAACTTGTAGAGACTGAGAGTTTGGTTTCATCTCAGATAAAACTGAACATGTAAAACTGAGAATTTCATTTCTTCTTCCCATGTGGGTTTTACTAACGTTAGGTCAGCCTCTGCTGGGGCTGCGCTGGGCGGTCGTTGCCGGAGGAACACCGGGATTGTGTTTTGGATTTGCAGACGGGTCACCGTAATCCTCAACACTCACCATCAACGATCTCCTTTCAGTTCCAATCATCCCAATACCTAAACAAACAAACAAACGATGATATCAATCAGAAATCAAAATCACCAGACTGAATCGAACCAACGAAGAAAAAGAAGAGATCCAAACCTGAAACGGTGACAGAACTACGAGCTGAAGATGTAACTGAAAGCGTCAAGAGGAGAATTACAACAAGACGAACTACACAACTCATCTCTCTCTCTCTTATCTTTTCTCAAAGCTTTGTTTTTATTTTTCTTAGGAATTAATCTTAATAATCGTTGTGTTACCAGGTTCGTGTCGTGTCCGTGGTATGTATTTATAAAGAAACGACAAGTGAGTGTTTTGTTGAGTTTATCCAAACTGATGTTTACTTCTCTCAAATCTCTTATCAATTTATACGTTTACTTTCAACTTTTCCTAATTACAGGTGGAAAAATGTCTGCGGAGATGAAAAAGATTCAGAGGCAAACCAAGGAGATGAGAACACGTGTCACAGTAAAATGGCGATGGTGGAAGTGGAGATGAGGTGTGCAAAGCGTGGTGCCACGTATGTCACATCATGGCCAAGCAAGTGGAAGTGTGGAGGCATAAGATAGTGACTGTCACCGTGTTATTTTGTGGTTCGTCAACGCTTTTTGTGAATCTACAGTTGAAACCCTTCCTCCTACCGCAAACCTTTTTGTTGACTTTTGTGACCATTTATTCCTTACGGGTAAACGGGTCAACACGTATCATCTGACCCGGCTCGGAGTGGATCTAGATAAAAAGATTATGCTCGATTCGTGTACCAGTGTTAAATATGCACAACAAGTTCTGTGAGTTCAAGAATCACCAAGAAAAGAAAAATGTCTGCTTATATTACGTCGTGATCGAATCTCGGAATCCATTAAGGCCAACTTAAAGGCTTTTGCACAGATAACTTTGACTCGAATAGTCACGCTCAAAAACTGTTCGTGAAATTGGAAGGTAAACCAGTTTTTTTTCCTAAATTAACCGTGTCTAGAAATCAACTATCGTGTGAACCCCGGCGATACCGAATTTTTTTATTGGGAATTGAACTGCTGGTTACGGCATTGAATTTTTCCCTCAATTATCACTAGTCCAATTCCGTTGGTTAACCAGTTCATTATTCTCTCTGGTTCATATAATCAGCTCTTTAACCGAGTTCCTGAATTAAACCAAGAGTTTGGTGTGAACCAAAAACAAGTGTTCTATTGGTGGCTATAAGTTCTGATTAATTAAGAAAGAATTGGAAGTTTATGAGCAATGGACCGACAGCTATGTTCATATGGTACACGTACATACATATACCATGCAGCCTGGTCTCTTTGTTTGGACATAATCTATCCCTTATTTGTGTTTAAATCCGTGACAAGTGATGACAATGTCTTCGATTCATTTAGAAACATTGTACTATAAAGAAATTCCATATTTAGGGAATATCACCGGGAGACATTTTACTAGGGGTGGGTGTTCGGGTATCCGTTCGGGTTTGGGTCGGGTATTTTGGATTTTCGGGTATTTCGGTATAGAGGTGTAGAACCCGTTCGGATATTTCTGTACTTCGGGTCGGGTTCGGATATTTTTAATTCGGGTTCGGTTATTTCGGATTGGGTTCAGATATTTAGATTTTGAAAAAACAAAATTAAATTTTCATTTCTCAAATTTCTTGTATTTAAAAATATAACTTTCACTTAACTAATTTTTTTATTTTTAATAGATTGAATGGTTAATAGATTTGGACATGACATTTTGAAACTAAAAAGATATTAATTTGGTTATTGTTTTAAAATATTGGTTGTAACTTTTTGTTAATTCTTGAAATAAAAAATTTGACATGCATTTTAAGTGAGTAGCAAATCATTTTTTCCGTAATTGTATGTATATCATATGAACTTAAAATATGTGTAGTATCAATATAAATATTTTATATAAAATGAGAGATGTAAACTAGAAATATAAGGTTAATTATACATATGTTCGGTTATTTTCGGATATCCATTCGAGTTTGGATATTACCCATTCGGGTTCGGATATCCAATCTCTCGTAATTCAATACCCATTCGGATATTCTGCTACTTTGGTTCAGATTTCGGTTCAGGTTTTCGGATCGGGTTCGGCTACCACTTCGGATATCGGGTAAATTGCCATCCCTACATTTTACCATAATAAAATTTCATATAAAGAGAACAATAATTAATTAATCGTAATTAAATGCACCTATTTATAGAGTCTTCTTATACACGTCATCAAAGATAGATAGAGGTCTAAGAGAGAGAGAGAGATAGAGCTTAAGAATTTCATCGGCGGAGAGATGAGCATCAGTGCGTCATATCCACCGGCTTTCCGGCGTGCGATCAACAACGGAGACCAGACGGAGATCGAACCGGCTCTTGATCAGGACAAGGATATTCATATCCTCGTTCTCGATTTGGAGCGGTTGGACGAGCAGATACTAACCGAGGCATGCAAGGAGTCGGGGATTTTCCGTCTGGAGAATCACGGAGTACCGTTGGAGTTGACGTCACAGCTTCAGGAGATTTCGGAATCGTTGCTGAGTCTATCGTTTGAGGAAAAACAGGAGTTGTTCGCCGCCGTTAACTCTCCGTTATCATATTTCTGGGGAACACCTGCTCTAAACCGTTCGGGAGATGCATTCAAGAGAGGAACTCAAGCTTCAAACGTGAACATGGTCGAAGGTTTCAACGTCCCTCTCTCTTCTCTCTCGAAGCTTCCAGTTTCTACTTGCGACGATGGTGCTCAACATTCAAAACTAGAGCCTTTCAGGTAACATCCGACGAGTCCGGACGAGGTCCTCCAAGTGGCAGGACGGGCCTGTGGTGGCAACCACCATCCGGATTCGATTCCTTCCATGCGGAAACTATCCTGTCTCTTATGGACACTAAAGCGGTACTGGGTTCGATCCAGTCCAGGTAAAGTCCTCCCGGATGAAATAGGCCATTTGTCGGCCGAACAGGAGAATGATCCGTGGCGAAACCCTGGATTATCAAAAAAACATCCGACGTCGTCGTTATGTTTTGTCTTTTCCGTTGTTAGTGATACTGATTAATTAATAAATTTCCGAATTAATCAATCAATCAACACTTAGTAGTGCTCAATAATTTATATACCAGGTAGTAGTGATTATTAATTTCGTATTTTAAAGATACGGAGACATTAATTCTGTTTAATTTGGATATCGGTTCAGTTTTTTTCGGAGTTAAATATCCTACTATTATATAAATTACCATTCTAAATCTATATTTATTTTCGTTTATTCGGTTAAAATGTTTAAAGTTCTTGGTTTTTAGTGATAAACCAAAAACTATTATTATTTGTTTGGTTTCATGTTATATAAATTTTAGACAATTATGATATCAACCAATCTTTTCATATTATAAATTCTAAACGCATCGTAAAAATCAAATCCAGAGAATAGTTAAAGAAAAAAAAATTATAAGACAAATATTTTCATTACAATTTGGTCAATGGCGAAAGAAAACATTGCGGTGAATATTTAACTATATAGGTGTTCATTTTAACGTGCATATGTATGTATATGTAAAAATATATAAAGGTGGTTGGTAAATATATAAAAATACCGTTAACTATTATTAAAAGACATTTTTCAATATAACAAATAAATGATAAAATTCTAAAAATAAAATTAATGAAAAATAAAATAGGCATATACATTAGTGAATATTTTATCATATAAAGAAAATCAAATTCTATACATAAACAATAAAATTAATACATATACAAATTGGACATGCTAGATTTTATTATTTGGTATATTGTGTTGTATCTTGGCCCAAACAATTTTTAACATTACTACTTTATGGATCAACATATATATTACAATTGAGTTTGAGTAAAAACAAAAAATTTAAGATTCTAAAACATAGTAAAATATTCAAGATCTAACATTAATATGAAGTAAAATATACTTGAAAGCATGATTTTTTTCAGTTTGAAAATCTAATTTGACTTTTATTTTTTGAAATTTTTCTATAACATATAATTATGATTCTCTTGAACAAATTTTTATTAGATATATTGTTACCATATAAGTATTAATATATTATTAACAATTTTATAAGATTAAATAGCCCAAAAGTAATTGAATATGAAAAAATGTTTGTTAAAAATTCAGATGTATCTTCTTGTAGTCAATAGATTTGAATTCTTAAAAGAATTTTTGTAACCTATATAATTTTTTAAGAGATAATTTGTGAAATAGCTAAAAAACTGAAATTAGATTTATAGAGTGAGAGTAGAGAGAGATAGGAAGATGATGGAAGAGAGAAATAGATTTTGGTTAGCTAGCTAATTTGGGTTTTGGCGTTGATATAGATTATAAACAAGTTCTCTCTCGTGCACGAAGTTCAAAAGGTCTCCCACTTTCGCTTATTCGTTAAAATGTTTAAAGTTCTTGGTTTTAGTGATAAACCAAAAACTATTATTATTTGTTTGGTTTCATGTTATATAAATTTTAGACAATTATGATATCAACCAATCTTTTCATATTATAAATTCTAAACGTACGTAAAAATCAAATCCAGAGAATAGTTAAAGAAAAAAAAATTATAAGACAAATATTTTCATTACAATTTGGTCAATGGCGAAAGAAAACATTGCGGTGAATATTTAACTATATAGGTGTTCATTTTAACGTGCATATGTATGTATATGTAAAAATATATAAAGGTGGTTGGTAAATATATAAAAATACCGTTAACTATTATTAAAAGACATTTTTCAATATAACAAATAAATGATAAAATTCTAAAAATAAAATTAATGAAAAATAAAATAGGCATATACATTAGTGAATATTTTATCATATAAAGAAAATCAAATTCTATACATAAACAATAAAATTAATACATATACAAATTGGACATGCTAGATTTTATTATTTGGTATATTGTGTTGTATCTTGGCCCAAACAATTTTTAACATTACTACTTTATGGATCAACATATATATTACAATTGAGTTTGCGTAAAAACAAAAAAAAATTTAAGATTCTAAAACATAGTAAAATATTCAAGATCTAACATTAATATGAAGTAAAATATACTTGAAAGCGCATGATTTTTTTCAGTTTGAAAATCTAATTTGACTTTTATTTTTTGAAATTTTTCTATAACATATAATTATGATTCTCTTGAACAAATTTTTATTAGATATATTGTTACCATATAAGTATTAATATATTATTAACAATTTTATAAGATTAAATAGCCCAAAAGTAATTGAATATGAAAAAATGTTTGTTAAAAATTCAGATGTATCTTCTTGTAGTCAATAGATTTGAATTCTTAAAAGAATTTTTTGTAACCTATATAATTTTTTTAAGAGATAATTTGTGAAATAGCTAAAAAAAACTGAAATTAGATTTATAGAGTGAGAGTAGAGAGAGATAGGAAGATGATGGAAGAGAGAGAAATAGATTTTGGTTAGCTAGCTAATTTGGGTTTTGGCGCGTTGATATAGATTATAAACAAGTTCTCTCTCAGGCACGAGTTCCGAAAAAGGTCTCCCACTTTCTGCTTATTCCTTTTACCCGCAAGCTACTTTCCTGTTTGAGTATAGATCTACTGCTAAAAGGATAATCTTTTCAAATTGTTTCCTTCTTTTGGAATAATCCATCGGTTCTTCGCACGGTCTGGTCTCTTATCCTCCGGGTTCTCCCCCGACCCGGGTCGGAGGGTCCGCCTCCACCGCTCCTTCCCGCCGGAAGCCACCGCAACAGACCATGGCGACAATCCCTGCAACTCTCTACGGTGAATGAATACAATTGCTGCTAGTGACCGTTGGATAAGTAGGAAGGTGTTATTCGATTTGTCTGGAGTCAGACCGCTCTGTTCTTACAACTCTCTCCTTGTGAAGGAAAATCGTTTGGCTAATCTTCTTTTAGAATGCATCGTCGACGCCATAGCCCTTGAGCATATCCCTGCTCCTCGAACTGGAAGAGTCCGTGTCGCTGAACCGGACACACCAATCAACACTCAAAAGCACTCCCTCACACTCATTGGTCGTGTGACCAACCCTTCGGTCCAGAAGGTCTGGGCTCTAATTCCATTCTTTACAGACCACTAGAAAGCGAATATTCCCCCTGTTGAATCGGATTTGGGCATGGGGATGTTCCAGTTCCAGTTTGAACTTGAATCCGACCTGCTTACAGTTCTTGATAAGCGGCCTTACCACTATGCACGTTGGATGATCATTCTACAACGATGGGAACCCACAATCTCTCCTAGCTTCCCATCTATGATTCCTTATTGGGTCAGAATTCAAGGATTCCCGATACATCTTTGGTCTGATGCGATTGCTCGAAGCATAGGAGAGGATTTGGGTACTTTTGAGACCTCAGATATTACTGATCAGGTTTTTCGCATGAGAGTTCATGTTAATGGGAGACTACCTTTGCTTAAATCCTCAGTGATTGAATACCCTAATGGCGACGAAATTGTGGCTACTCTCCTCTATGAAAAACTGGAGAGACATTGTTTAAAATGTGGAAGACTTGACCACGGAGTCAGGGATTTTCTGGAGGCAAAACATGAAAAGAAAGCTATGGTAGCAGCGCAAGAGGACGCTCTGAGAAGCAAGGCTTCTGTTACTAACAAGGATCCCCCACCTAGAAGCATCAATAGGCCTGGAGGGCATACTCGACATTCGCCAAGAAGAGAGGCCCGATTCAACCCCTACTCTAGGAGGGCTCCAGACCACCAAACTCGGCGCTCTTACTCTAGAGATCCTCCACGCGATATGCCTCTCCACTCCCAACACCATTCCCACTATCGCCAGGAGCAGCCTAGACGCTCTGGAACTTCTGTAGTCAACGAAGAAGAGAATTACTCTCGCCAACCTCGAGATGGTCACCTTTCGAAGCGCTATAAGTCTCCTCCTCGTAGAGATCAGAGGACTGCTAGTGGGGATTCCCATTCAGCTTCATCACCTCGTCCTTGGAAGGATGAGAGAAGAGAATCACAGGGAAGAGTTTCCCAAAGAGAAACTATAAATAGCAGACACACTTCTCATGCTGCTGATTCTAGGGGGATTCCCCGAGATCGAGACATGTACTCCCCAGTCGAGAGACTCTCGAGTCTACTAGAAGGAGGTCCATGGCGTTATGCTACAATATACGAACAACACAGATCCGGCTGAGAGTGCTGCCCGGCGAGAACGGTTTAGACAAGCTGAAGCCCAGGGACGGCTCGATGCTTCTGATGCAAGAATCCTTCAAGTGCGCCAGGAGCGCGAAGAGACGAGAACTGATCTGTCACCCACACCACCCACTAAATCGGCATCTCAGGACCGAGTTCCTCTAGCGTCCCGATTGGGCCCTCTGAACCAGAAACCCGACTCCTTATCTAGACTCCCCATTATGGACAGGCTGGGTCCACTACTAGATGAGATTACTGAACCCTCCTCACAACCGCTTATTGAGGCAGCTCCAATCCCAAAAAGGAAGCCAGGAAGACCTCCAGGGAGCCGTAAGGCCAATGCAAGCCCGTCAGCTAAGCAGGTAGCCAGTGTGAAATTGAGGAAGTTGCACGCTAAGCCTCCAAAGTGTAAGCGGAAGTTAGGCACCAGTAATGACAAAGATGGACAGACCTCCAATGCTCCAAAGCCTCCCAGAGCTAAACGAGCCTCATCTAATCGCGAGATTCCGCAGGGGCGTGAAAACTCGAACTCGGATGATGCCCCCATCTGTAACTTGGTGTCTCCAGCTATGCGGCGTAGCATGGATTTTCGAATCCAATCCAACCCCGTTCCTTAGCCGTAGCCAGCTGGAACTGTCAGGGGTTGGGGAATCCCCAGACAGTTCGAAGACTCGGGGAGATATCCAAGAAGTTCGATCCGGTTATTCTCTTTCTCTTGGAAACTAAAAACCCCAACGACGTTGTTCTCAAGAAGCTAGATCATTTACGCTATGAGTGCAACCATCTTGTTCCCCCTACTGGACACGGAGCCGGGGGACTCGCCTTATTTTGGAAGCAGGAGCTTAATCTCCAAGTTTTAAACTCGTCCCCAAATGTAATTGACACTGTCATTGAGTTTGAAGGAAAACGTTTTTACGCCTCGTTTATTTACGGTAATACAGACCGAGCTCATAGGAGAAATCTCTGGGACCAACTCCCCGACCTCTCGAATGCACGAGATGAAGCCTGGTTCATTATCGGGGACTTCAATGATATATTATGCAGTGACGAAAAAGATGGCGGTACTGACCGCCCTGAGGGTTCCTTCTCAGACTTCCGCACCTTCTCCTCTGAAGGAGATCTCTTTGATCTCCAACACACGGGGGACCCTCTTTCCTGGCGGGGAAATAGAGTCAATGGGGTAGTGAGATGCAGGTTGGACCGGGCGGCATCAAACACGAAATGGCCGAGAACTTTCCCTATGCTCGCTGCCAATATCTCGGATTCGAGGGTTCAGACCATAAACCTTTAATCTCCTTCTTCGATAAAGGCGGAAGACGCAAACGAGGAATGTTTCGCTATGACAGGAGATTATGCAAAAACGAAGAAGCAAAATCGATCATTACTGCGGCGCTAACTGATTGCTCGGAGGCCTCGGTCTCAGAAAAACTTGCACACACTAGAGGTGCTATTTCGCTATGGAACCGGACTAAACAGAGAAACAACAAGCTGGTGATCGAGAAGAAGAAGCTGGAACTCAATGAGGCGCTGTCAGAGCCGATTGAGGATACTGCAAAAATCTAGGATATTAATAAACAGCTTACTGCAGCATACCTTGCTGAGGAAGACTACTGGAGACAGCGCAGCCGAATCCTCTGGCTGAAACTTGGCGACCGTAATACTGGATACTTCCATGCCATTACCAAATCCATAAAGCGGGCCAACGCCTTCTCGGTCCTTGAAGATGCTGACGGCAAGAGGGTGGTCAAAGAGGAAGAAATCATTGAGGTTATAGGCGCATACTTTGACAAACTCTTCACCTTCAGCCCGGGCGAAAGGGCTCAGACAGTGATGCGGGCTCTACAGCCCATTGTGACGGCTGAGGATAACTCCCTTCTAACCTGTAAGCCCACTGAACTGGAGATCAGGGAAGCAGCTCTCTCTATCCATGCCGACAAAGTACCCGGGCCGGATGGCTTCTCAGCTGGGTTCTTCCACACCCATTGGGACACACTCGGGCCTGACATCGTCAGGGAGGTTCAGGGTTTTTACGAGGGTGCGTCCCTACCAGAAGGAATAAATCACACTCACATCCGTCTCATTCCAAAAATCTCCAACCCGCAGAAAGTCTCCGATTACCGGCCTCTCGCCTTGTACAATGTGTACTACAAAATCTACTCCAAGATCATCACGAGAAGACTCCAACCGATGATGGGGAAGCTGATTTCCGAGAATCAGTCGGCCTTTGTTCCTGGCCGTGCGATTGGGGATAACGTTCTCATTACTCATGAAGTCCTCCATTATCTCAAGACATCTCAGGCGGAACAGCGAGTTGCCATGGCCGTGAAGACGGATATGAGCAAGGCGTATGATCGTCTTGAGTGGGAGTTCATCGCGCTAGTGCTTGCTCGGTTGGGATTCCACCGCAGCCTCATTAGTTTGATCCTACAGTGTATCTCGTCGGTTACATACTCCTTCCTCATTAACGGCTTGCCTAGAGGGAAGGTAGTACCGAGTAGAGGAATCCGTCAAGGCGATCCTCTTTCTCCCTACATATTTATTATGTGTAGTAAGGTTCTCTCGGGATTATGTAATCGAGCCCAAGAAGAAGGGTTAATACAAGGTATTCAAGTCTCTCGAGCTTGTCCAAGTATTAATCATCTTCTTTTTGTGGACGATACAATGTTATTCCTCAATGCTAACGAGGAAAACTGTGAAGCACTGGTGAACATTCTACACAGCTATGAAGAGGCATCTGGCCAAGCCATCAACAAGGAGAAATCAGCGATAACATTCTCGAAGCGAGCACCGAATGCCATCAAGAATCCTATCAAAGAGGCGTTGCAAATCCACAAGGAGGGTGGAGTGGGAAAATATCTTGGGCTCCCGGAACAATTCCGACGTAAGAAACGAGACATATTTTCCTCCATAATTGACCGCATTCATCAAAAAGTTCGCGGGTGGTCTACAAAGTTTCTATCCTCCGCTGGGAAACTTGTTATGTTACAAAGTGTCTTCTCAGCTGTTCCTTCCTACCCTATGTCTTATTTTAAGCTATCAGTTTCTCTCTGTAAACGGATTCAATCCGTTGTCACCCAATTCTGGTGGGATAGTAATAGTGAAACCAAGAAGATGGCATGGGTTTCTTGGGACCGTATGGCGAAACCCAAAGCGATAGGCGGGCTGGGTATGAAGGACTTTCAGCAGTACAATGATTCTATTTTGGCAAAGACTGGCTGGAGACTTATTAACAACCCCTCATGCCTCCTCGCCAAAATATTGAAAGGGAAATACTACCCTGACAACGATTTCTTGATGGCGGGAACATCATCCTCTATCTCCCACGGCTGGAGGAGCATTCTTGCTGGACGGGAGCTTCTTATGAAAAACTTGGGCTGGATTGTGGGGGACGGCCAATGTATCAACGTCTGGGATGACCCATGGCTGAGTCTCAGCAAACAAGAGAGACCAATGGGACCACCAACGGAAGCCAGCGCCACACTTTCAGTCTCAGACTTGTTACTACCAGGGACGAGTGAGTGGGATGTTGACCGCATTCGCCTCGTTCTACCTGAGTATGAAACTAAGATTCGCAGCATCACTCTCAGCATAACGGGGACTCCCGACAAACTCGTTTGGCTAGGGACTAAAGATGGAATTTACACTGCAAAGTCAGGATATTATGCAGTGTCCGTTGAACTGGAAAATGGAAACCCGCAGGATGCAGACTTCGATTGGAAGAAGAACGTTTGGAACCTTGACTGCGCCCCAAAAGTTTAACATTTTGCATGGAAGCTTCTAAAGAGAGCAATACCGTGGGAGGCCTGCAGAGACACCTAGGCGTTGATCCAAAGTGTAAGAGGTGCGAGCACAATGAATATATTCTTCATCTTCTCTTCCCTTTGTCGATGCATTGCAGGAGGTGTGCTAGCACCCTTCACTACTGAAATGGAATACAGAGGAATAATAGATTTAATGTCAAAAATGCTTACTTCCTTCTGGTGTTACTTCTGGAGCATTATTTCCTTGGATCCTGTGGTCAATTTGGAAATCTAGAAACCGGTTTGTGTTTGAAGGAGTCTTCATCTCCCCTAAGGAAACTCTCTCCACCGCTATTAAGCTCGCCCGCGAATGGTGCTTTCGGACAGTAAGGCTGATCCAACTTCATGGCCTTTCGGATCAACAAATAGATGGCGCAAGGAGAAACCAGCGTAACGGCGGTGCGCTCAGATGCTGCGTGGATGGCCTCTTCAAACTTAGAAGGGTTAGGCTGGACGATACTGTCTGAGAGTGGTCATGAGTATAAGAAGCGTGCAGAGTTCATACCTTCTCCGCTGGTAGCGGAAGGACTTGCGATGAGAGAAGCCATACAATCATGCCGCCGGAATGATCTACAAGACATCAGACTGGAGTCGGATTCGGCGCAGCTTATCCAGTGTGTTAACTCGAGGACGGTGGTTACAGAGCTTCATAGCATTGTGTCGGATATTTTAGCTTTTGCATCTGATTTCCGTTCAGTCTCATTTCTCTGGATTCCCCGAGAAAAGAACATGGCTGCTGATAGCTTAGCCAAGATGGCCTTAAATGCGTTAGACAATGTTTTGGTTGTGGATGCTATTAATGCTCCCAACTAACTTTCTTCTATCAACTTAAATGTGTTTCAAAAAAAAAAAAAAAGATAATTTGGGTTTTTTTGTGTAGCTATAGGGTGCAATTTCCCTTTTAAATACATTAAATTTTGTTACATATATTTTAAATTCGTGTACATATTGAACTTTAATTATTTTAGAGTGAGATAAATTTTGGATCCTTAAAAAATGTTAACATTATACTATATATGTCAAAAAACGTTCTTGCATTAACAAGATATTATCGTCTTTCAAAAAGCAGCACTTCTCTAATGCATTTGATCAAACAACATCCTCGCAGCTTTACAATCACCAAGCCTCATGTAACTATCAGTAATAGCATTCTATAAAACTACTTCATCATCTCTCTTTCTACTATCAACCATCACCTCTCTTCTGATAATGTTCTTGAAAACAACACACAAACGTCTCTCATCAGACCGCATATCACATGCATTCTCACAAGATCACGCATCACGTTATTCGTCACCACTAAACCCTAGCTTCAAAGTCAACCTCTGAATCTGCTTACTTTCTCCGATTTTTCCGGTTTTGGTGCAGGCCTTAAGCAACAACGTAAACAGAGTTGGTTCAACAGAATCGTCGTTCATCTTCTCGGGGAACAATGTGGTTGCAAAGATCGCATTTTGCTAGTCGCTCTCACTTAAGCCTCGGATTATTGTATTCCAAGAGAAACAGTTACGTTGAGGCATCTGGTGAAATATCTTGTGTACATAATAAGGTCTCAGCGGAGATCAAATGACGTATAAACAAAATAAAATAGGAAATATTTTTTTTGTTTCCTAAACAATTTTTTTGTGAAGAACTCTATTGAAACGACACATCAATATACTAAATTTTAAAGTGGCGTGACGTGACGAATATAGAGCGAATTAAAGTCAAATAATTATATTTTAATATATAAATTAAAGGTAGCTAATGGCATCATACGGTGGGATGTATTCAACCAAGAGTTTCAGTTGATTTGTATTAAAATGACAAATTCACTGTTATTAAAACATGAATTTTAAAAACTCATTTAAAATCCTCTGTTATTGAATTTGACATTTCTTAAAGTACTTTGAAATCCACTGTTATTGAAAATATTTATATTTTAAGTTGTGGAGTTTTAAAGTTTTCAGGTGATTTTACGGTGTTTGGGTAGGATTTCTTAGTTAAAAAAATTAAACCCCAAATCCCATAGTTTTAGGTGATATTCTAAAGTAGTTTAACAAAAATCACTTAAATCTCTGCAACTTATTGAAATCATCTAAAACTCCGTTAAAAATCAAATCACATCAAATGTTAAATTGAATACATCCCCTAATACTATATAATAAATATATAAACACGATGAACGTGGTCATTTAATCCACGTAGACTTGTAGAGATGTGTGTGTATATGATAATGTTAAATCATGCTTTTTTTTTTTTCCATCTGGACTTTTCTTTATAATCAAAGGTTTCTACAACCAAATACACAAAAACTTTGAAACTACCTACTGTCACGTTCTAACTGAAACAAAAAAGAGAGCCTTCTTGGCTGACCCAGAGCAACATAAGATTGGAATCTATTTTGTGAGATCACACTCTGAGCTATCATCTGAGCACTCCTATTAGCTGCAGAAGGTTCAAACACCACCTTCCACTCCAAAAAAATTTCCATCAAAGTCATAACTTCTCTTACTTTAAATTCGAAGGAAGGTCATGCTTTTGGTCTGTTTATAGCATTAACCAAGACACTTCATTCAAAAACAAAGTACACCTTCAAAACTTTATGACTGATCATACTCTCCAAGGACCAACGCAAAGTTAAGAAGTACGCTTCATCCTTCGTCTCCACCTATCCAAATGCACGTCGACTGTGCAGACAAACTACACCATTTGAATCACGTAACACCCACGAAGCTCCCACAATCTTCTTTTTCTTTGACCAAGACATACCTATATTACATTTAAAGGTCTCACTGGGTGGTTTCCTCCATTTAATCTTTCTCTCCTGTCTTGAAACCTCCCATTCACCTTTACCTCCTGAGCCTAAGGTCTGAGCTAGGAACCACAGCGAAGCTTCCTCTTCTGCTTTCTTCCATGTTTGCATCCCATCAAACAAAAACCCTTTAAACAGCAAAGAGTTCCTGTTCTTCCAAATATACCAAAGCGTCCAAGGAAAGACACAAACCTTATATTGGTGAATATCTCCGAAGGTTCACTGTAAAATATTGTGGTGAACGGTTTGATCTGTAGAGTTGACATTGTAAAGTTATCAGGGTCGACTGAGGGGCGAGAAGCGTGCATCGCCTCGACCCAAGCATGTGTGCCCCCGTACCAAGCATGTGTGCCCCCGTATATTAATAGTTAAAAGCCTAATTTTTTAATAAATCTATATTTTTATATAAAAAATTATAAATATAATAAATAAAATTAAAAAGGGCTCAAAAATATTTGATATGTGTATAGTTTTATTTTCATCACAAAATTTATAAAATATTACTGATTAAATTTTAAAAATATTTTAAACATTATCTGAATAAAAATTTTAGCAGATAAACGTGAGAACCGAAATTCGCACTGTCGATTTCCGTTTAAATAAGAAAAGTAAGAGAACCTTAATTTCCCAGAGGTCCCGGATATCTGCTAATACCACACACCAACCAATCAGAATACAAAATAAAGACGAGAAAAGATGAGAAATCGAAAAGAAAGTAAAGTAAATCTTATTCTGAATTCGCGTTTGAGCGTTACAACAAGGTCAGAGCCTGGGCTACGAGAGCTGTCGGCGAGATTCCTAGTTCTAAAACCCTAAAGCTGCTAAACCTAATTGAGTTGCAGCTCGAATAACAAAAACGAAAAATTGCCTAAATTGCTCTAAGTGCTAAATTTGTTGTGTCTCGAATCCCCCTTTGCCTCTCACCTATGACTCCTTATATACTTGCTCCTAGGTCGGTTTGCGTCTTTCCCCTTCTGCCCTTAAGCCGTCATAGCTCAAAAATGGAGATATTCCAATTTTCCCGATCTTCGTGATTATCTTCGGAAACTTCGCATTTATCTGCGGAAACTTGAATTTATTTTGCCTTACGAACCAAGCATAAACCGTCATAAGGCTTATGAGTTTTCGGTTAAGAAATCGTAAGTGGGCTTCGAGTTGCGTTTTAGGTCTCTTTGGACCGTCTTTGACTCGAAACGTTTATTACGGTTTCTTCGATAAAAACAAACTTTCTGCGGTTTTTATCATAAAGTTTGACTGATGACTTCGAGTGATGAGAAACAAATAATGGTTTAGCCATGGCCTACAGGAGATAGCATTAAAGAGTAGACGAGAATGCATGGATTCGTGTCGTATAGACGTTTTGGGAAAGTTCGGTCGCTATGTAGCGACCGAGCTTGGCTTGTGTATGGTCCGATGGCCATACTTGAGCTCGTCCGTGGCCGATTTGGATACGTGTCTATTGCCTCCGGACAATCGGTATTTAGCGGTTCGATTGAGATTTGAACAAGATTTTATCGTAAGGTTCTTTGTGAAGATTCTTTTTACGAAGAATAACTTTCGTAAAAAATGTTCATGCTGATTTTTACGAAGATTTGGATGTTTACTTTGTCGTGACCATTTTTGACCCCAACAGTTAGCCCCCAGCCTGTTAGAATCGTGGATCGTTGATGAGATTCTAGCGTGCGGTTAGGCGAGTTAGGCAAGATAGGCATGTTGGACGAAGTTCGTATCCGACGATTCGTAGACAAACATTGACGAAGAAAAACTTATTCATATAAAGAAGCTTTTTTTTGTTTTGTTTTTTTTTTATTGGGGCTGCGCCTTATGAAGGCTGCCTACGTACCCTTGTCGAAGGGATCAAGCCTTTCGTAGTTCGTCTTGGAGTTAAGAAGCTTACGATCTGTTTTCCAATGAGACATTTAAGGTTTAGTTATGTGTCATGTAGAGATTATCAGGCATGTTGCTGTTGATGGAATTTTATATCAGACCTTTGTCGGCCTTGAAACTACCTTTGTTGTCTGTTTGCTTTGGCCAAGTGTGGCCGTATTTATGTTTTCGGGACTGAAAGCGTGTGGCTTCGAATCCCAGCCACTCTGCGACTTATTTAATAAATTGTGTTTCGCGTTTTAAGAATATGAGTTGTCATCTCATATCTAACTCTTTGTACGTTGTTATATTCATTGTTCGTTTTAGATGAGAATATACGAAAATTTTGCTTTTCGGAACTTCATGAACATTAGAATACAAGCGAAGAGACATATTTTGGGATCTCGTATCTCTTGATATCATGCCTAGAGATGTTAGAGACCACTGTGCTGGGTTTAGGCAAGACCTAGGCTTACTTCTTGTTTTAGGGGGTGCGATGACTAATTCGGCTTACGTATCCCGTTACAGTTTCAACCTGATTCCATACCGATTTAAAGTCCGCGATAGGTTCTCAGCTTATACGACTTGGATGGTTGGAACCGAACATCTCTCCAAGGACAATATCTAAGTCTCCTGGAAGTACTGACCAAAATTTTGGATTTCTTTTATAGCGATATTACCCTTGTGTCGGGTGTATGAGAGCTATCTCTACGAGATAACTAAATCTGTTTAGGACTATTAAGAGTTTGTTGTGATCAGCAACAAACTTATTGGTAGATATTACCGTTTTTGAATCTTCGCGAAAGATACGTGTTTTAAGAGGGTGTTAGTGCGTATGATTGTTTGGTCCTCCAAGATGGAGTTTTTATCGAGGAAGGTATTTTTGTTGAAAAATATTTCTTCAAGCGTCTGCGACATCTCGCAATGCTGAAGATTGGTTTCTCTTTCGTATGCCGCGTTTCGTGCTCGAAATATTCACGGGCTTGAAGAGGTTATGCGGTATTGCAAGGGTTTAGTCTTAACCCTGCGTTTGAGAAACATTTTGGTTTGTCTACGGATGTTCGCAGCCAAAATTATTGTTCCTGTTTGGATTTGATTTGCGATCGAGGAGTTAGGACCAAGGGGTCGCGAAAATTTGTCCCCGGAAAGAGGCATCCTCCTATGCTGTGCTTTGTAAGGTGTTGGCCTTCTGAGATTTCTTTCGTGTATATTTGAGGATGTTTCGTATAGCTATAGGAGATCTGTTACGAGTTTTCCTTACATGCCGCATTTTATGAGTAAAACACAGCGGGCTTAAAGTGAATCGTAGTATATGGAACTTGGTCGATTTTTGACATGTTCAACCTTTCTGTTAATTGTTTGATTGTTAGGATTGAGTTTTGTTATGACAAACCGTATGATTCCCGTTTCTGGGTCATACGATAATTGTTTGTGTAATCGTTACTTGGCGTTTCAAGACAAATTGCGGATTACCGTTTAGCCGTCAAGTTATTGGAGCGGTGGTCGCTCAAATGTTTTGGCTTTGCATGAAGGATGTGCTCAGCTTTATAGCCAAGGACGTTGTTGGTAAAAGATTAAACCATGACACTTTTGTGTTAACACCAAAGCCGTGTTAGTTTACGATTTTTCCTTAAAGGGATGCCAAATTCTGGTTCGGGCTTTATGGGAAGGCGTAGTTAGCCGAAGGCCAAAGGGTGTTTGTCGAGATTGATAGGCCAAGTAAGCCGGAGCTTTCATGTTTTAAGATGTTCCATGGGTGTAGAAAACGATCTTTGCTTTAGGTTTCAGTTATACGACGAATATTTCGTATAATGTTTCCTTTAGTCGTATGAAAATTGTTTGCTTTTTATCTGAGGGACACGAAGCCTAAGAGTCTCGACCCATAACCCGTGCAGAGTCAGTTTCGAGGTTATTTCCTGCTCGGATATATCCGAGGGAAATGAAACGTAGAAATCAGCACTCTACGATGATAGTAAATCGGATATGTCAAAGTAGCGATGTTTCCGCAGATTTTACGGGACGCGTTTCTGCTTTGATTTCGATCTTTGGTGAGATTTCCTTGGAATCACTCATGGAGTTTTACCAAAGGTTATTTTGTTATGATCTAGTTGTGAGAAATTTTTCGGTTCTTTTCCGTGACTTACCAGGTTCAACGGAAACTGAAAGAAATGCTGGTGGTTGAAGATTTTCTCGTATAATTTTTGACTTTTACACGAAACTCGTTTTATTTAAGTCAAGAGGGTCTTCCAGAGTTTGGCTAATCGTCGAGTTTTAGTTTGATATTGGTATAAGTTTTCTAAACGCATGATCGCGATAAGAGGGTGTTGTATAGTCCTCGAGATTATGTTCGTGATGTTTTAGATATGTTGTTGGCGTTTTGACAAATCTTAGATTGTTGTTTGCCTATTGGGACGATTTTATTGAGGCATCCGATTTCTTAAGTGTTTTCTGCCTATCGCTACGAGAATTTACTTTGTCAAAAGCATTTTTTTTATGCCGAGGCAAAAAGTTTTTAGAAGTAAGGGAGTATGCGGGTATAGTATACGTACCTACTCCATCCTTTTTTTTTGAGGAATAGAATGACCGCCAATCCGGGTCGGTTTGAAGACACCACTAGGATTGCGACTTGGTGGTTTTCAGGTTGACAACTTGGAATATATCGGTTTTAAAGAAATTTGCTAGGAACGAATCGATTTTAAGACGATGTGTGTGTCTCTAGTTTTTTTTTTTTTGGGAAGCGAGCTAAGTATGCGTGGCAATCGTTTCTCGTTTTTACAAGAGTTTAGATCGGTTAGCAAGATCTGCCAGAGCAATTAAAGAGCAATCGGAAAAATTGCCAATGACTTAGTTCACTAGACTATCCACCTAAGTTTTAAGTTCCCTAAAATTCTATGGTAGTCTCAAAAGCGTATTATTGCTTAGTACCTTCCTACGACAATTCCAAGTTTGATCTTGAAACAAGTCGGACATACCTTAGTGTTCTCGGAGATGCAGTTTTGTCTCTTCTCAGTTTTGCTTGCTTATTTCCCCTTCCTCTTCTCGTGTATGTTCGCCATTTTCGATATTGGTGTTTATCCTTTGAAACTTGACATTTATCTTCCGAACTTGACTGTTATCTTCTCCTTAGATACAATGTCAATTTTTATAAAAAGGTTCAAAATAATCGTATAGTTGAGGCGGCTAAGGTGTTAAGTTAACCGTTGCCATTTTATACGATTAATTTGAATTCATGCGAGAAAACAAGTCTTTGCGGTTTTTTATCATAAAGTTTCAATGGTAACTCCATTCGAGACGACACAAGAGCGTTCGTCGAGATTGAAGGAGAGCATAAAGATGGAGGTAAGGGCGAGTAGGAGCAAGCCAAGGAGTTTAGAAGAGTCTTGCTTGTTTTCGTCGTAAAATCTCAACGGAAACTCTGATTGAGACGAAACCAAAAGTGTTTCGATCGGGATTCAAAAGAGTACGCAAAGGAGGATCTTTTTGAGACCTGACAGATCGCTACGTAGCGAGCTGGAGGTCTAACATGTCGCTATGTAGCGAGTAGGAGCAAGCCAAGAAGTTTAGACGAGTCTAACTTGTTTTCATCGGAAAATCGCAACCGAAATTCCAATTGACACGAAACGAAAAGGGTTTGAATCGGGATTCAGAAGAGAACGAAAAGGAGGATCTTTTTGAGGCCTGACAGGTCGCTACATAGCGAGATTGAGGTCTGACAGGTCGCTATGTAGCGAGTAGGAGCAAGTCAAGAAGTTTAGACGAGTCTAACTTGTTTTCGTCGTAAAATCTCAACGGAAATTCCAATTGAGACGAAACGAAAAGGGTTTCGATGAGGATTCAAAACAGAACGCAAAGGAGGGTCTTTTTGAGGCCTGACAGGTCGCTACGTAGCGAGTTGGAGGTCTGACAGGTCGCTATGTAGCGAGTAGGAGCAAGCCAAGAAGTTTAGACGTGTAACTTGTTTTCGTCGTTAAATCTCAACGAAAATTCCAATTGAGACGAAACGAAAAGGGTTTCGATGAGGATTCAAAAGCGAGCATAAAGGAGGATCTTTTGAGACCTGACAGATCGCTACGTAGCGAGCTGGAGGTCTAACATGTCGCTATGTAGCAGTAGGAGCAAGCGAAGTTTAGACGAGTCTAACTTGTTTTCATCGGAAAATCGCAACCGAAATTCCAATTGACCGCGAAGCGAAAAGGGTTTGAATCGGATTCAGAAGAGAACGAAAAGGAGGATCTTTTGAGGCCTGACAGGTCGCTACATAGCGAGATTGAGGTCTGACAGGTCGCTATGTAGCGAGTAGGAGCAAGTCAAGAAGTTTAGACGAGTCTAACTTGTTTTCGTCGTAAAATCTCAACGGAAATTCCAATTGAGACGAAACGAAAAGGGTTTCGATGAGGATTCAAAACAGAACGCAAAGGAGGGTCTTTTTGAGGCCTGACAGGTCGCTACGTAGCGAGTTGGAGGTCTGACAGGTCGCTATGTAGCGAGTAGGAGCAAGCCAAGAAGTTTAGACGTCTAACTTGTTTTCGTCGTAAAATCTCAACGGAAATTCCAATTGAGGCGAAGCGAAAAGGGTTTGAATCGGATTCAGAAGAGAACGAAAAGGAGGATCTTTTGAGGCCTGACAGGTCGCTACGTAGCGAGTTGGAGGTCTGACAGGTCGCTATGTAGCGAGTAGGAGCAAGCCAAGAAGTTTAGACGTGTAACTTGTTTTCGTCGTTAAATCTCAACGAAAATTCCAATTGAGACGAAACGAAAAGCGCTTCGATGAGGATTCAAAAGCGAACGCAAAGGAGGATTTTTTTGACGCCTGACAGGTCACTATGTAGCGACATGGTTTGGGCACTGGCTGGTCTAACTCGAGTTTTGATGATTCGTTGATGCGGTCATTTCGTAAATGCTGCCAATTTTTCTACGAAAGTCTCATCATAAAATATTAACTCTTTTCACTTTGCAAATGATGTTCCATAAAACATTTTCGAGTTTAATTTTGCGAAAGCTGTTTCGGAAAATATTGTCAAGCTTTTATGAAAGTTATTCCGCAAAATGTCATTATTTTAGTTTTACGAAAGCTGTGTAAAAAATGTTCCTGAATTTAAATTTACGAATGATGTTTCGTAAAATGTTATCGAGTTCAGATTGACGAAAGCAGTCTCGTAAAATGTTGTCAAGCTTAATTTTACGAAAGTTATTCCGCAAAACTATTATGAGTTTAATTTTACGAAAACATGTTTTCGAGTTCGGATTGACGAAAGCTGTCTCGTAAAACGTTGTCAAGCTTAATTTTAAGAAAGTTATTCCGCAACACTAATATGAGTTTAATTTTACGAAAGTTGTTTCGTAAACATGTTTTCGAGTTCGGCTGTGGAAGAGCCATTTTTCGGAAAAGTAATGTTTTGCGGCTCTTCTGCAACTTTAGTTTCTGGGTTCAAGTACCATAAACTTTGGCTGTGACGAGCTTAATTTATCGCGACTCAACTTAATCAGAAATTTTCTCGTTTTCCGCAGGATTGATCGGAAGAAGTTCTGAGTAATTTTTCCGTATTGAGCTCAAATTCGACGATTTATGTTACCATGGAAACGACTCTTAAGTATTTTATGAAACCTTAGGTTTCAGAAAACGTTTTAGCAGTGAGAGAAACAATCTCCCGTTTTGCTTTGTTTCGTCTCCGTCAACCATTTTTAGGTTTCGAATGATTTTTTAGAAATCAACTTTGTTTCTCCGAAAGTTATCTAGATGAGGTACAGCCGTGTGGGTTGCGTACCCGATTTCATGTTCCTCATCTTTCTGCGAGTAATCTAAGGTTTTTCCGCGAGTAACCTAGGGTTTTTCCGCAGTTTTTGGGAGAGCAAGTTTTATTTTTCCGAAAAGTTTTCGGAAAAAGTCTTTTGGTCAAACCCTAACACGCTGAGATTTCTCCAACTCGGTAATAAGAAGAACTTTACGGGGTTAGATAGATTTTATTTTTCCCTTTGTGTTTAGAGGGAGAAATCGCGAGCTCGTTTTAGTGCTCTTCCTGTGGTGGAAGGTCGCGACTCAGTTTTCGATTTTGTTGAACACTACGGCGTTTCCGTAAGCGTTGGCCATAGGAGCAGTCAGTGCTGCGAGTTTGTCTTTCATATATCTAGACATCGTTTCGATCAAGCGTTTTATGGCCATGAGTAAGAGTAATTTGTAAGCCCCCTTCCTTCTAGCGCCAAACTGTGGGAACCGAAATTCGCACTGTCGATCTCCGTTTAAATAAGGAAAGTAGTAGAACCATAATTTCCCAGAAGTCCCGGATATCTGCTAATACCACATGCCAAGCAATCAGAACACGAAATAAAGACGAGAAAAGATAAGAAATCGAAAAGAGAGTAAAGTAGATCTTAGTCCGAATTCGCGTTTGAGCGTTACAACAAGATCAGAGCCTGGGCTACGAGAGCTGTCGGCAAAATTCCTAGTTCTAAAACCCTAAAGCTGCTAAACCTAATTGAGTCGCAGCTCGAATAACGAAAACAGAAAATTGCAATTGCTCTAAGTGCTAAATTTGTTGTGTCTCAAATCCCCCTTTGCCTCTCACCTAGGACTCCTTATATACTTGCTCTTAGGTCGGTTTGCGCATTTCCCCTTCTGCCCTTAAGCCGTCATAGCTCAAAAATGGAGATATTCCAATTTTTCCAATCTTCGTGATTATCTGCGGAAACTTCACATTTATTTGCGGAAACTTGACATTTATCTTGCCTTACGAACCAAGCATAAACCGTCATAAGGCTTATGGGTTTTCGGTTAAGAAATTGTAAGTGGGCTTCGAGTTGCGTTTTAGGTCTCTTTGGACCGTCTTGACTCGAAACGTTTATTACGGTTTCTTCGATAAAAACAAACTTCCCGCGGTTTTTATCATAAAGTTTGACTGATGACTTCGAGTGATGAGAAACAAAGAATGGTTTAGCCATGGCCTACATGAGATAGCATTAAAGAGTAGACGAGAATGCATGGATTTGTGTCGTATCGACGTTTTGGGAAAGTTCGGTCGCTACGTAGCGACCGAGCTTGGCTTTGTGCGCGGTCCGATGGCCATACTTGAGCTCGTCCGTGGTCGATTTGGATACGTGTCTGTTGCCTCCAAACAATCGGTATTTAGCGGTTCGACTGAGATTAGAACAAGATTTTACCGCAAGGCTCTTTGCGAAGATTTTTTTTACGAAGAATAACTTTCGTGAAAATTGTTCATTTTGATTTTTAAGAAGATTTGGATGTTAACTTTGTCGTGACCGTTTTGGACCCCAACAATAATTTCTTTTTTCTATTGTTCATAATAAATAATAATGTTAAGCCGGCCTGAACATAACGTGTCATTTCGTGGCCTGTGCATGGAGTTTTGAGTGACGAGATGCTTACTTTTCATTTGAATACTAGCTTTTTCAGAGGAAAATCATTTTAAATCCGGCTGTCGGTATTAGGAGACGTTTTTCTGAAAATAGTTTTTAGCCACTATATTCATTACACTGTTCCACTAAATTCAAATAATGGTTTCCAAAACTTTGGCAGCATTTGAGAATGGTAAATAAAAGCGGTTTTCATAGCCTCATCGTTTGACCAAACTTCGAGTTTTGTAAGAAAACGTACAGCACTTCGTTGTCTAATTCTACTGGTTGTGAAAAACGGTGACGTTGTACATGCTCGTAGCTTTCCACGTGGTTTAATGTTGTTGTAACGCCTCTTTAACCTTCGTGCTTCGTGCTAGACTGCTAGTTAATGCCATCGGTCAATCTATCTCCAACAGTTAACATCATTTTTCTTTTGAAATAATAGATTCAAAATGCATTTGTATTTTAGTCCAGTGGTTCTCCTCTCTTCCTCTCCTCTCCCTAAAAATTGATGTTTTAGATATAATCGGAGCATTGCCTCCGCGCAAGTACGGAGTTGTAGACATATTTCTTGTTTCATCTCAATATTTGTTAGGGTTATTGTAGCTGTGAATTTTGCGTTTTGGGTTGATCATTGTTTTTTAAGTTTTTTATTGTTATAGGGCTAGAGTTGTGATGATGTACTATGTATGCACTGGTCTCCACTTATGAAGGACTAAACTGTGTTAGTAATGTGATTGATATAGTTCGTGTTGTTGCTTGCTGTGTCACTGAGACTTATTGTTTGTTTGTCTTTTTAATTTGTTATTTGTACTGTTGAGATTACATAAATTATATTAAGGTTGTTGAGAGTACCTTTTGTTTATGAATATTTTTTCACCAGTTTAGTTGTGTAAGTTGTGTGTATTAAGTAATAATTTTTTTTATTCTTATTATGTTGGTTATATGTTTTTTTACTTTTAAACTTGTTGTGTTTACCGGACCTTTAAAACAAATATATGAAGACTTGGAGAAATAACTATAAAATGAGTGACAATTAGTATTTGGGTCTTAATGAGTTTTAAACGAATATATGTATTTCTCATAAGAAGACAATAGCGTTGGCATGTTGACATTGAGCATATAAGCTATTTTTATAAGACAAGAGGAGTAAGCAGGTGGAGATGTTGTTGCCGTCTTTGTGTCTGTTGGGATTGTCTGTTGTATCTTCTGGTGTGGGTGTGTTTGTTTCTCTTTTATTTGATGGGTAATATGTAAACAAAAATTATTGTTAGTTGTATTTATCATAGTTTGTAACTTACTCTGCTTTTTTGTTTAGGCAATTTCACTGATCTTGGTTGTCGTCTTCGTCTTCTTCGTAAGCATATGTGAAAGTAAGTTTGTAAATTGTTAAATATTTGGCCGTGTAGTTTATATTTGTTTAGCTGGCTCAATGTATGTGTCGTTGAGTTTTAGTTGAGTTGATTGGTTTGGTATATTTGTTTTGAAGTTTATTTGTAAGATTAGACAAAAAGAGAGGTGAGCATTAATGATTCGTCTTTTTTGGGATTCTAGTTTTTGGTGTTTTGATTGTTTGGGTTATTGTGGTTTCTTTTAAACAGTAAAATAAAGATTTGTGTAAAATTAGATTGATAAGTAAGGGAGATAAATAGACGACCACAAATCTTAGGTATGAAATATTTTTGATTATTGATGTTAGCACAATATAGACAGTAATATAAAGGGAATTATGTGTTGATTGTTTCTTACGGATCAATGAGGAGACGGATAACAACTCAAGTTGTTTCTTTGGTGAGGCCAGAGTCCTGGACAGAACGGATTTGCCCAACCACATCTGTGAGTTGAAATATCAGTTATGATATCAAAACATAATATAAACCCAGATGCAATATGATAATATACCTAGAAGTTCTAGGTTTGTGTTCGCAATAACTTGGAGATTGTCGAACAGTATAATCTTGACTGAAGATTGATCTCAGGAGCACCCGTGATGACTTCATCAATAATGGTTAGTGAGATGAAACGAATGAGGAATAGATGATCAGTTATCTTGTACATGCTTGAGCACCTAAAAACCTCAAAACGATCGACTTTCACAATGGAACCAGCTTTCAAAGATGGCATGTAATGATTAGCACGTCTGACGGGAGTAAACCCATGAATCACGGAATCTGCAAATAATATTATTCAACAAAGAATCAGGAAATAAATTAAAACAATTATGTTAAATAAGTGTTATAGATCAAAGATTAACTTACCTTTTCATCAAGGAAGAGAACCGTGATTCCCACAAACTCCATGTCTTTCTTGAAGTTTAGGGAATCCCAGAAGCGAGGAAGCCATAGGCTATGCTCTGACTACTACGACCAAGGCGGAGAGATTCGAAGGTTGAGTGACGGACGCCGAGACGCCAGTTTGACGAATTAGAGAGGCAGAGAGAAACATTTTCTAGAAGTTGGTTAAATCTATGAGGAATCAATGAGTTTTGTGGAGATGCAGATTGGGTTCATCAAAGATGAAAATCATATATATAGGGTTTATATAGGGGCTACAAATCAGGAACATTTATGATCAAGCGATTTAAGATGTGGACATGAATAGTTCACCGGTGAAAAAATAGATTACGAACAGACACATGGTGCAACTCTGTAACTTAGACTTGTTTGAGACAGTGAAGAAAAAAACTCAAACTCATGTTAAACGACAACAGTTTACAATATAGAAAACTATAATTGTTGCAAACTTGAGCTTTTTTCATATAACGTGATGAATCTCATTTAAAAATGAAATCCATAACGCACTTGTAGGCCTGACTCTCAGAGGAAGCCGAAGAAGCAAGAGCTTCCGACCTTCATAAATATATATTAGGTTCGACCATCATTGTACAAAGTATCATTTAGCTTAGTGGTATAAATGTTGGTGTTTATATCTCAATAACCCGGGTTTGAGCCATAGACTTAAACATTTTTTCACACTTTTTAAAAGTGGAGCCCACAAAACGCTGACGTGGCACGCTGAGGAGTGAGCAAAAACTCATCTATTATAATATAGAATCTATTACTAAGTTTATCTACGACTTGCACAGTATGAACAATATATATAAATTATTTTTACATATTATATATTTCTTACATATTATAAAATTATAAATATATATATATATATATATTGAATAATTAAAAATTCAGTAACTATTACGTATATAATTAAATTGTTGCAAACATATTAATCCAAACAATCACTTTTCTATTTTATATGATATATAATTAAATTTAATTAATATTAACACATATATGGTGTAATATTTTAATATTGATATTTATTAAATAATATTTTTACTTTTAATCACTGATAACAAAAATTTATTGTAGAATATTTAACAGTTTTAGTAATTTACAATTTTAAAAAAAAAATCAATGCAAAGTTTAAAATTTAAATATTAAGTTGTCAATATTTGTTCAATTTTTTTTATCGAAAAATAAAATTTGAAAAGCAAAATCAAAGTTAAAATATTTATAATTTATATATATATGGTACATATTTTAATTTAAACAATATATATATATATATATATATCTTTTAATCTTAATATTTATTAAATGAGATCTCTATTTTTATGATTTTGTAAGCATTTGTATTTTGTCATAACAAAATTTTTAAACTATAGATCACACAATTTCAGTGTGAGATTTTTAATAGTTTTAGTAATTTATAGTCGTATTTAAAAATTTAAAATATAACATATTCGGAAAAATCTAAAATTTTATTATATGATTAATGTGGTTGTTTAATTTATTTTAATAAGTGAAAATTAAAAATGATTGAAAATATACTAATTTTTATCAAATATTTATTATTCAAAATCATTAATTGTCATATATATACTTTATCCACATTAGACAATTCTGTATTTTTTATTTAAGAAAATAATGAACAACATTAATAATTTATTAATGGTTAGTTTAATAAAATTTTTATTATATGTTTAGATGTAGCAACCTATTTTTATAATGATTCTAAGGTTCATTGTGGTGATGACACATGGTTACCTCGAATGTTGTAATTTTTCTCTTTCAATATATTAGAGATTAACCAAGTTGTGTTGATGTAGTGGTAAATGGGTTTCAGCTGAAGCTTCAACTTTGGATTCAATTTGTTTTGGCCACTTTGCCATACCATGTTGATAGATTAATTACATATTTGGATGTAAGACTTCGTGGGATTAATCTTTGGATCTAGAAAGTTTTTGGAATCCCCACGATTATCAAAAAAAAAAAATATATATATATATATATATATATATATACATGTATTTATATATATATTCTATTATTAACACTTATTATTAATTCTTGTAATGCTTGTTATTTTATAATTTTTACCCAAAATATTTTTATTTCAACTATATCTTTATTATATACATAATTTTAGTTCTAAAAGAATATAAATTATTTATATACACTTATAATTGTATGTTATAATAATATTAATAGTCTTTTTAAAACATAAAACACAAATATTGAATTTTTTAGATTCAAAACAAAACTATATAAAAATTAAAGGATCAATTTATAAATAAAATAAATTACGGAGCAGGCTCCTCACGATAACACGATAAGTTAGTGCTACATCGATTGATCATGGAAGAAACATGATCAATTTTTGGGTCAAGGATGGTTTCTTTTACTGGTAAGCCATCTAGTAAGATTATGGGGTCTGACTATCAAACAAAACCGACCACCTTTACATGCTGAGTGTGAAGCCTTGACTGGATAATGGAATGCATGAACATTTTATAGTTAACAGAAGTGATGTTTGCAACAACTTTCTCAGCTAGTGAAGATTGATGTCTGCACAGACGAAATGGTAACTTTCGCACCCTTTTTGGAGAAAATATAAAAATGTAAGACATTTTTTCCTCATTTCTTTCTCCATCATATTCTCATAATAATAAAACACAATGACGTACAAGTTTGTACGATGTGCTCGAAAGTCCCTTTAACATGTGTACTATGTTGACACTTTGACTCTAGTTTGGGTTCTCGATTGGATTGTTAGTATAGATTTTTATAGGGCAATTTTCTCAAATAGCACTTTTTAAGTTTTTGTCACAAAAATAACCTTAAAAAAATAAATTGACCAAAATAGTCCATTGTTATTTTGAAATTTTTAATTTTAATTTTTAATTTTTATTTTAAATTTGAAACTCTATCCCAAAACCCCACCCCTTAACTCTAAACCCTAAGTCTATATTAGTTAACCCTAGGATAAAAATACATTTTTACCTTTAATAAAACTTATTTTGGTCATTTTCTTCATTGATGGTTATTTTTGTGACAAAAACTTAAAAATAACTATCATAAGAAATTTCTCTTTTTATTATCCATTTGTTGTCGCAAACAAAAAATAATTTATAAATAAAATAGTCTAACATTAAAATGAGTTTTTGAATGATGCTCCCTCAGATTTGAAGGAATACTATTCATAAACTCATTTTCTTCTTCAAACCAATGTACTATTGGAAAGTGATTTCTCTTATATTTTCATGTTTTTCCTCAAAATGAGAGACTATTGGAAATGGTCTTAGTAATATAAAGCTTTTAATATATAATTATACAGTTTGGATTTTTGCTCCATATATTTCAAACTTAGATATTAAACAAAAAAGTTGACAATTGAATTTTCAAAACCCTAGCCAGTACTGTTGTATATCCATGCATATATAAATTAACTTTTATCTCAACCATTGTGCTAATAACTGCTTTAAATTAGTAGAGAGCTTTTAGCTTATACGGCAGTTTGGGTGTTTGCTCCATATATTTCAAACTTAGATAGAAGCAAGAAAATTAGACTAGTAAATTTTTAAAACCCTAACCAGTGTTACCTTACATAAGTTTTTATCTCAATATATAATTGTACACAAAGTTTTGAGACTTGATTTCTTGTCTAAAATTTACTGCGGATCCACCATCTTCTTTGTGAGTGTGCAGAGTGTTGATAGAGGAATATGGAAGGCACATAACTAGAATTGCTGTATCCGCCTTGTTTGAAGCTATAGCACAAGCACTAAACCTAGAATTATCCGGTGACCAGAGATCAGAACTCTTATCGGAGTCAACAGGGCTCATACGAGTTTACCGGTATCCTCAGAGCTCCTCTGTAGAGGCAGAAGGAGAAGCTCTGGGAATGGAAGTCCACACGGATAGTTCGGTTATCTCAATATTAAAAGAAGATGAAACCGGAGGGCTTGAGATCATGAAAGGTGAAGAATGGTTGCGTGTAAAACCTGTTGCTGATACTCTCATCATCAATCTAGGAGATATGATGAAGGTAAATTAACGTATATATTTATGAGTTTGATCAATATATAATCGTTTGATCGATGTATTTATTATATATTCAGGCTATAAGCGACGATGAGTACAAGAGTGTGAAGCATAGAGTGAAGAAGAAGGATAGGACGAGAGAAAGACACTCGGTGTGTTATTTTGTGTCCCCGCAGAGATTGTGTGATAAAGTCATCAAACTATAAGCCATTCACGTACTCAGAGTTTGAAGCTCAAGTTCAGGCTGATGTTCAGTCTCTTGGGACCAAGGTCGGCCTTCATAGATTCAGCCCTAAATCTCCACTCTTTCTCTGATCATGTTGGCAAATTTATTAATTCAGTATCTAATAGTTGAAGAAACTGTAGATACCAGTCTTGTCTCATCTTATCATCATGTGGTGCATGACCAACTAGACAACTATAGGTGTGGGATACGGTTTACTTTGATTCGGTTTTATGACTTTCATAGATATTGACGACATTTGATATCATTCTCTTTCTATGCTTATTTTGGGATTGGTTTGGTCTTATTGGATTTAAACATCTGTGCCTGCCATGCAGGAATATCCGTAATTTATATATAACTTTTTAGAGAAATTCCTTTAGACAAACCTTTTTAGTTTATTTTGAAAAAAATAGACTCGAAGGAAGAAAATGATAGGGATTGAGTTTTGGAGATGTGTTCAAATTTTTAAGAATAAAAAATAAATATTAAAATTTTTAAAATAAAAAGATTATTTTAATCATTTTATTTTTTGAGGCTATTTTTGTGATAAAATTTTTAAAAAGACTATTTGAGAGAATTAATGTTCTTTATAAAGACATTTTGATTTAAGCCTTTAGTGCAATTTACCATAATAATAAATCAAAGTTGCTTTAGTATGAATTTGCCGTAACGGCATCATGAAATGTTGCTTTAGTGTGGGTTGCCATAATGAAAGCAATTGGTATTAGTGGTTACCACATGATCAACATCTTATACAGATTAAATATTATTATCAGCCGTTTGAGATTTGAACACATTGTATTCACAAACTATATATATAGTATTGCTGATCTTAATCAGTTATTTCCTATATTTTTTATTAGCACGTGGCTTAAACTTACCGACACTTTATTCAATTGACATACGTCATGGATGTATGAATATCATACAGCGAAACGACTAACGAGGCTCCAAGACAAACCGCACGAGCAGTCTTGCGTGCTTGTACACCTCTCCGGCACGATCGTGGAGCCGTACGGCACGAATCCCGGGTCTGATCTCCGACAACGGAAGACATATCTGGCCGGCGAAATCGTTTTGAGTGTTACTATCATAGTCTTTCACTATGATACACAGAAGCGCTAACTCGGGAACACGCAATGGGAACTCGAACTCTTTATCCCAAACCGGAAACCACTCGTCTGTATCCGTTTCTGTTTTGTGACTTGTTGTGTCTAAAGGTATTCCTGCGATTCCGACCTGTAATGAAAACAACAACAGGTAAGTCAAGTGACTTGTCGCACAAGAAACCTAACTAGGGTTCTACAAAATCTTCTTTAGGTCAAATATGAGTGAAGACTTGCCCTTGCGTAGAAATCGGGAGGAGAGTATCGATCAAAATGATCTTGAGAAAATCCATATTCCATCCTTCTCCGTTGTAGATCTTTATCTAATTTAATATTCATAGACACAAAGCTACGATGATGTCATTTTACCAAAACAAAAAAGCTATGATGATGTCTTGCGTCTCAAGAAATGGATGAAAAGAACACATCAAAATCAAAGACAAAGATGAAACCTTGAGAACTGTCTTGATCTGAAGATTTTTACTGGAAGGGTCAAAAGTTTCACCTCCAGGACCATTGGAGAGCAAAACATCAGGCTTTTCACATAACCACATCCACCATTGGCTTTAAACATTCCTTGCATCATCCACAAGAACCTCCCATGACTCTTCATTTATACAAAACCCAAGTATAGTTGGTATCAGTTTAAAAAAAAAAGCACTTCCTATTAAATCTATGTTTATAGTGAAGAGGGGAAGTTTCTGAATATTTTACTTGCATATTGAAGGCAACCATTTGAGCACCATGAATCCATCCAACGAGAGGATCATAGTTTGATGAGTCAATACGTGTAGTCTTGGGGAATATCCTCAGAATATTCCTCTGCGTGAACTTTACTAAGTCTGGTCCACGGGTCTTAGCCAGAGTTTCTAGCCACTGCTCGCTCATGCTTAACCGTATGACTCGGTTAGGATCCCCATTCAAGCAGTTCTTCATTCCTCCTTTGCGGTTCCCAGCGTGGATCGAGATCAGGTCTCTGTATTCGATGGCTACAGTCTCCTCATCTTCATCTTGAATCAGTTCTTCTGCTTCTTTCACTTTCTGTCACAACACAAAACCCTCATCAGAGACCCTTTAAGAAGTGTACTAATGGTTACTTTAGTTTTTTTGTTACTCTTACTTTAGCTTTTACGGATTCATCTGTTGTTGAGCCTAGAGAGACCTGTGTCTGAAGATACTCTTTTGGTGGCTTTGTTGAGATCAAGATCTTGTTCTTGAGTGCTTCTGGTGAAGGAAAACACTCTGTATGTTCATCGGTGGTACATCGAAACAATGTTTCTCCAAAAGTCTTGCTCACCATCTACAAACATATTCATCATCACTCAAAGCTCAGTGTTGTTCTAAACAAGATGTATCAAGTTCTTACCTTAGCGACTTTCTTCTGAAGATCTGGAGGCAGATGATCTTCTAAAGTAAGCACAACAGGATACTCAGACACCACAAACGCGTTCTCCTTTACCGCGTTAAGACATTTCTGGAGATCTTCAGTACTTGTTAACGTCCTGAAACCAAACAGCATAACTAATCAAGAAACTGTTTTATAAAACTTAGGACTAAATCAATGAGTGATTCAAGATCCAAACCCGCCATGACGAACTTCAGCTTCGGTTCCCGAAGAGTTAGGCCATAGATCAAGCTCGATGACACGAACACCACTTCTAAGAGCTTTCACAATAGGCTCGGTGCTGCTTCTACTGTTGAGTTGATTCCCGGTCAAGTAAGAGTTATGTCCCGTGTACAAGAAGTAATGCGATAAAGGCTGACTCATATCTTGCCAAACCTGAAAACCGTAATAATCCCATAGAAACAACTAAAAATAACTAATTTTTCGCCTTAAAAATCGTTAGACGGTAAGTATTAATTAATGCTTAGGTAACCGATTTTTTCAAAATTTATAATAACTAATTTTTCGCCTTAAAAAAAAAAAATTGTCGCCTAAGCACCGTCTTCATGGATTTTTAAAACACAAAAAATATCTCTTTCAAACAAAATAAAGCGATCTTGTCATTAAACTTCACCTCGCCGGAAAGATGCAAAGGAGAGTTGAAATCGCTGAGGAGATAACGGTAGAACCCTTCAAGATGAATCCCACGAGGGTGAAAAACGCCGTGATGTTTGAGCCTGTGGAATATATCCTTCACGTAGTTCGTATCTGCGTGTTTTTCTCCTTGAACTTCGATCACGAACCTGAGCATCTCATCTGCAGACATCCTGCCGTCTCCGGAGTAATCATCGAAGAGTTTCTTGATTTCTTGAGGTGGCTCACTTGTTTTCACTTTGAAGCTTCTTACACAACAGAAACACACTCTGAATGATTCCTTCATTTTGTTTTTGTTTCTCTCCTGTGAAAGTTAAACAGATAGAAAAGAAACAGAGAGATGGTAATAATGTTCCTTAAAGGAAGAGAAAAAGAAACAGTGAGGCTTTATGTGTTCGTGAAACACATGTGTTCACTGTATATGATTTTCATTAGGAGATAGTGATTTGAGAAAAATAACTAATCATAGTCATAATACTATAGACCCAAAAAATATATTAAATTTTAGACCCAAAAAAACTATATTAAACTTTAAAAAACTGAATTGGACTGATAATGTGTCGGCCGTGTGAATTGAGTTAGTTTTTAAAGCCAGAGCAGAGACGTTGACCAAATGTAAAAAAAGAAGGTAAGAGTGTAGGAGCCAATGGCCGAGAAACTGGTGGTATCACTGGTACGCTCATCAGTCGTCATCATGAAAAGATAAGATTTTGTTTATCATTTATAGCGAATCATTTATCATCACATAAATTAAACAGGTAATGTATAGTCATTTGTCCACATTACTGTATTCGTCGTAACAAAAAACAGATATTTATTGTCCATGCTTTTGAATTTATTATCAACACTGTTGAAGAAGATGTGAATTTAGTTCACAGCTCACAAGGATTGATAAGTTTTGGAGACTCGTGTTTTCTACATGTGGTTGAGGATGTTTTCTTTGGATAGTCAAAATGGTTTTCATAAAACATATCACATGCTTAAAAAAAAAATTGTCGCCTAAGCACCGTCTTCATGGATTTTTAAAACACAAAAATATCTCTTTCAAACAAAATAAAGCGATCTTGTCATTAAACTTCACCTCGCCGGAGAGAGGCAAGGGAGAGTTGAAATCACTGAGGAGGTAACGGTAGAACCCTTCAAGATGAAGTCCACGAGGGTGAAAAACGCCGTGATGTTTGAGCCTGTGGAATATATCCTTCACGTAGTTCGTATCTGCATGTTTTTCTCCTTGAACTTCGATCACGAACCTGAGCATCTCATCTGCAGACATCCTGCCGTCTCCGGAGTAATCATCGAATAGTTTCTTGATTTCTTGAGGTGGCTCACTTGTTTTCACTTTGAAGCTTCTTACACAACAGAAACACACTTTGAATGATTCCTTCATTTTTTTTTGTTTTCTCACTTGTGAATGCTAACCAGATAGAAAAGAAACAGAGAGAGATAATGTTCCTTAAAAGTAAAGGAAAAGAAAAGAAACAGAGAGACTTTATGTGTTCGTGAAACACATGTGTTCACTGTATATGATTTTCATTAGGAGATAGTGATTTGAGAAAAATAACTAATCATAGTCATAATACTATAGACCCAAAAAATATATTAAATTTTAGACCCAAAAAAACTATATTAAACTTTAAAAAACTGAATTGGACTGATAATGTGTCGGCCGTGTGAATTGAAGTTAGTATTTAAAGCCAGAGCAGAGACGTTGACCAAATGTAAAAAAAAGGTAAGAGTGTAGGAGCCAATGGCCGAGAAACTGGTGGTATCACTGGTACGCTCATCAGTCGTCATCATGAAAAGATAAGATTTTGTTTATCATTTATAGCGAATCATTTATCATCACATAAATTAAACAGGTAATGTATAGTCATTTGTCCACATTACTGTATTCGTCGTAACAAAAAACAGATATTTATTGTCCATGCTTTTGAATTTATTATCAACACTGTTGAAGAAGATGTGAATTTAGTTCACAGCTCACAAGGATTGATAAGTTTTGGAGACTCGTGTTTTCTACATGTGGTTGAGGATGTTTTCTTTGGATAGTCAAAATGGTTTTCATAAAAACATATCACATGCTTAAAAAAAAAAAAAATTATATCAAACTTCATGGATATAACTTTCTCATAAGATTATTTAGGAATGCACTCGATATTAAAGCAATCAATTAGTACCATGTCTTAGTGGGAAAATTAATTTGGACCATGTCTAACCAATATGGAATCTAATTCTTTTGTATTGCATTTATTTTGGTATTATTCTCCATTACTGTATGTCCAAGAATCTATTGATGTTTTTGTGTTGTTGTTGTCTTGTTTACTTCCAATTGTTTCTAAATCATTCATATATTATCTCCTAAAAACTCACATTGATGTGAAAATCGCATACATTCTTTTTCTGACACATCTACGAACCCATTACTTATGTAAATAGTTTTGGTAAATTGTCACGAATAGCAAGTTAATAGTATCATTTTCATGTTTACACTAATCATTTTTACTTTCATTTTTAATGAAGGGTAAAAACTACTTATACACCTAGGGCTAACTAATTTAGAGGTTTAGAGTTGAGTGGTGGAGTAGGGTTTTTAGAATGTGAAATTTAGGATTCTAATAAATATATAAATACTTAAAAAATATAAAAACAATTTTATAAAATAGCTTTAAACATAATTTTCGATTTTCAAAAATAAATTTTGAAAAAAAAATATTTCAAAAAAAAATAAAAAAAATATATAAAAAAGTTCGAATTTGAAAAAGTAAAATTCGAAAACATAAAAAAAATATTTTTTATTTTTTATTTATTTAAATAATAATTTACTATATATAAATAACAAGGGTATATGTATACTTTACACTTTACACATGACTAAACTTTAAAGTTATAACTAGATTTTTGACCAAAGCGCAGAATTTTCGTTATTAGTATGTTTTTAATATTTTATTAGTTAAAATGACAAATATCTATTAGTTATAAGATATGTTTTTAATATTTTATTAGTTAATACTATACTATAATTATATTTTTGTTGATTGTTTATGTTTTAAAGATATTTATAGATGCTGAAAATGATTTTAAATGTTACAAATTTATCCTCATATATATTTTTTTAAAAATTAAACTTTTTTATAATGCTTAAAGCATTAAAAATTAAATTTAACCAACTATTATCTTGTGAAAAAACATTCATATGTCCTCCTCTTTGTTTTTAATATTTATATTTAAATAACAACCAAGATATGTTTCTAATTGAAATTTTTTTTGTTATATCTTAAACAAAAAGCCTATAGAATATTTTGACCTAAAATGAAAAGATAGTAAGTTACTAGATTCTAATCCGCACATCCGTGCGGGTAACATTTCATTTATAGATATAAAATTTTATATTATTTTGTATATAATAATTTATGATAATATATTGCGGTCATTTTAAAAATAACTTAATAGATGATATATAGTTCTAAATATTAAAATTTAACATATGTGAACAATTTTATTTTTTGTAAAAATTATTACTTAATTTATGAATATTAATCATTTTAAAAGGTGAGTGATATTTTAGTCACTTTAAACGGTGAATGATATTTTATTTATTTATCTTAATGAAAGTATTTTTCAAAATATATTGGTTTACCAATTCAACATAATTTTAATATGTTTGCACAAAAAAACATAATTTTAATATGTAATTTATTAATTACTTCTATTTTAATATAATGTAGAATATACTTATAAAATTTATAAAATTAGCATATAATTTCATTATTTTGTTTATAATAAAAATTTAATTAAAATTAAATTATAATAATATTATACTACTAATTTCGAAATTAATCAGTGCATTAATTAAAAAAAATTTAAATTTTTAAAAAGATTTTGTTAGATTTTTTCTCAATAGATTTTGTTATTCCTAAAACTAAAATTTAAATTTATAGTTAAAATGGATTTGTTATTAATATCCTTATAATTATTTAGAAATTTTATACATTAAATAAACTAATGTAAATAATAAAAAAATTATTTGAATATATGACCTATATTTTTTCTAGTATGAATATTTTGTAATAGATAAAAATGGTATTTCTCTTTTTAACAGGGAAGGTTGGGCTTTTTTTTTCTGACATCAGTTAATAATTGGGCTTTAAGTGTCAAAATTTGGGTTTGAAAATATTACAAACAAACGGCCGAATGACTTGGATTGATGGGCAAATTGGTTACGATACATAGCCATTTTTAAATAGATTCTGGTTTAAATGGTGATGCAATTTGATTGGTTGGTTATAAAACGATTTAATTTGATTGGTTGTATATAATCTGGCTGAATTTATTTATAAAAAAAATCAGGAATTTGTAAATAAGTTGGAAAATCAAATACAAAATTCTGATAAGGATTATGTTTTAATAGCATACATCAAACTAACATGTAAACCCAAACTAGATTCTGACCCGTGCGGTTGCGCGGGATTGTTTATATATAATTTATATTTTTAAATTAAATTTTAAATTTGATAATATTTTATAAATTTTGGTTTGTTTGAATTGTAAATTTTTGGTTTTCGGTTTGGTTCTTGTTTGGTAGTAAGTTTTGGTTTTCGATTCCAGAAATATAAAAATCGTTTGGTTATTTATGAATTTGGGTTTGGTTTGGATTTTTTTTTTTTTTTAATTTTGGGTTTGGTTCAAAGAGTAATGTCAGGAAGCCAATAAAATTCAATCTTCAATTCGAATGCGTAGATCCGAATACGGATATAGAATTTCCGATTTTGATTTTGATTTAAATAGCTATATTTTTGATCATATTTTCTCGATTTAAAGTTTGGTCTACGCTGTGCAAGAATATTCATTTTCGTTTGAAATTAATAATAGTTAACCTTTTAAATTATCAAAAAATAATATTTTATTTTTGTTAAAGATTTAGGAGTAGGTACATTTTTTCTAGCATAAGATTATAATATATAAAATTTACTATATATATATATATATTATTCAGCCGACAATATTTTGTGTATTTATTTTATTAATAAATATAATAACGACTATAAATTTTGACAAAGAAAACAACTATAAAATGTTTCAATATAAAAACATTGTTTTTTATCAATAAAAACATTGTTTTATATTATAGTTTATGGTGCTCGCATTAGCTGCTATGTACTTAAATAAAACTTTGGGTGCTTAGAGCATCAACATTATTGGGATAACTGATAAGAAGTTTTTATTGAAACTAACATGTAAACCGAAAGACACAATGTTCAAGTTCGGTTAGGAAGAATCTATTTTTCAAAAAAAAAAAAAGTTGCTTTTTTTTCGTAACATAAAAAAAAAAAACTAAGTTACTATGATATGAACTTCACTTAGAAAGATGCAAGAGTCTACAGACCCAAAACTTCTTAGTTACTTTAAAAAAAAAAAAAACTGATACGTATCTTTATTAAACGGTCAAAAACATGCAAAAAGCAACATGATACATTCATACATCGTGAGCAAACATATATAAGCTCATTCATATATCAAAAGCTTACTATTGTTTCAGAACAACCATAGTTATTTGATTCGTTATATCTTTTATATGTACGCATATTATCCATAAGTTATTAGTGACAAATTGAAAAAGCCTCTCTGCTACGTTTTGTAGGATGATAATAAGAAGAAAGAAACTCTGATTTTTTTAAGCAAACTGAAACCGCATGAGAAGTGTAACGGCAACAAGTCTCTCGCCTTTACGATCATACAAAGGAACAGAACGTGTTCCCTGTCTCAGCTCTGCAACAGGCAAACATGTCTGCCCCAAGAAATCATCCTTCTCTGGCATGTTGTAGTCGTGAACTTCAACTCTGAGCAACGCCAGCTCCGGTACCGTAAGCTGAAACTCAAACTCCTCGTCCCAAAATGGCTCCCAAGTGTTTTCTTCTTTCTTTGTTTTCTTCATTACTCTATCACCTCTTACCCCTGTTATCCCCACCTGCTCAGAGTAGATAATCAACAATGTAATAAGCATCTAAATCAAAGTGTCAGAGGACCCCAGTTTAAATGACCGCGGGAAAGGACCCTGACCATTGTGTGAAAGGTCCCTAGTTTGAGTAACTGCTGAAACTAAACTAATATTACATGCTGTGGTTTCAGGTCCGGAGGATTATAGGCTTCGGCCCGAATCTTCTGGTATTCAAAAAAAGAAAGTGATTCTTGTGTAATGAGTTGCTTACCCTTGTGTAGAAGTTAGGAGAAGACCAAGTGTTGAAACATGCTCGCTGGAAACCAGAGTCCCATCCTTTTCCCATGTATACTTTCACTCTCAGAGTTGTCTTGATGGGTAACTTTGCTTTAGGGTCAAACACTTCTCCATCTGGACCTTTGTTCATCATAAAGTCCGGTTTTTGACGTATCCACATCCACCATTTGACCTGAACATACCATGCATCATCCAGAGAGCTCTTCCATAGCCCTGAACATCAGAGGCACAAGATGCATGAGGTTTTGGTAAATGTTGAAAAGACTTGAAAGAAAGAATGCAAACCTGCATGTTGAAAGCAACCATTTGAGCTCCGTACATCCAACCACTGAATGGCTTGTAGTTAGAGGAGGTTACTCGAGTTGCCTTTGGATATATCCTCAACAGATTCTTCTGTGTGAATCTAAGATTATGATTCTAAGTAGTGAGCGTGTAGAGCAATAAAAAAAAAGAGAAGCAATGTCTCAAAGGGATTGTGATACTTACTCTATGACTTGGGTTCCATACATTTCAGTGGCTTTCTTGAAATTCTGCTCTCTCAAACTCAGACGTCTGATGCCATCATTATCGAACGTAAGTGCTTCCTTTAATCCATTTCTAGCGTTTCCAGAAGGAATCAGTATCATACGACTGTATGTGAGGAGATCCATTTTGCTGGATTCTTTATCTGATCCTCCATCCTTTTCCTCTTTGGCCTCGCTTGTCTCTTCAAACTACACAAAGCCATTGCATGCAAGCAAAGAGAGAAACTAAGACAACATTGAGAAACTTTTGTTTTTTTTTGTCACAAAAACATTGAGAAACTTAAAACTTTGAAATATTAACTACAAGTAACCACAAAGTGGTGATGTAGTGGTAGGCAGATTCCGGAGAGCTAAGCAACATGGCTACAAAAACATCTTACTACACTTCACCTTTCATTGGGAATTAGTCTAGGCCCTTTTATACACCCAAGATACTCTCAGGTTAATAAAAAAGAAGTATTTACTACACAAGTACCTTCTCATCATCTGCTGAAACATCTTCTGATGATGTCTTTCCTGATACGTCTGACTCCTCGGAATCCTTTTCCTTTTCAAAGTCCCTTTAGGAAGCTTTGTTGATATTACAACTTTGTACTTGAGATCTTCTGGTGAAGGGAAGTCTTTTAAATCGCCAGACTCGGAAAAATACACCATATCCATGAATATCTCTTTCATCATCTTCATCAACCAAAAGAAGAACTTCAATATTTTTCAAGAATTTATTTAACTATAACACGGCCGTGATTCAGATCAAGAAAGTAGTACCTCGGCTGCTTTGGCTTGAAGATCTGGTGTCAAATGATCTTCCAAAGTTAAGATCACAGGGTATGCAGATGCAGAGAAGGCATAGTCTTTAATAGATCTCAAGCATTTGATCAGTTCAACCGGAGGTGTCCATGCCCTATAAAGCATCAAACATACTCTCTTATTCTTTCCCAACAAACTTTCAAACTAGAATAAATACCATAACACAACAACATACCAGCCATGTCGAACAAGTATGCCATCTTTAGTAGAGTTTGGCCACAGGTCAAGCTCAAGAGCTCTAACTCCTCTCTTCAACGCCTTAATGAGAGGTACATCGCTGCATTCGCTGTTGATTTGATTCCCAGTCAGGTAAGAGTTATGGCTCGTGTAAATGAAATAGTGAGACAATGGAGAAGCCATGTCTTGATGCACCTGAAACAATCAGAATCTCAATGATTGAAACTCTCCATGTAATTAACAAGAAAAACAAATACATTAGGGAAAGAGAGAGAGGATACCTTACTAACAACTGGATGATTCAGATCATCTGAGAACAAGAAACTAAGGAAATCATCTAGGTTCAAAGAATGCCTCAAGAACTTAGTGATATGATGTCTTTCATTTGTGACTCTTTCTATGATCTTCTCTGCATCTGAAACCAACACCTCGGTCTCTCCCTGCACCTCAACCAAGAACCGACGCAGCTGCTCTGCCGTCATGTGGTTCCCTCCCTCTGTATACTCTACGAACACCCTCACCACATCTGGAGGTGGAGATTCTCTGTTCATCCTCAACTTGTCACTAAAACACAAACCCATTTTGTACCTCCCAAGCTCTCTCTTCATGTCAAGTCTTTTATATCTTCAAGTCAAGAAATAATAATAAGATACTTCACAACTACACTAGTTTTCCTCTCACCAGCAACTATTTATATTTGGTTAACTAACAACTTCTGCATTTATGGCATGATCTTCATACACAACAATCAACTATAAGTCTTTCTTTTTTCTTCCATGCTTTATTATTATTATTATAATGGTATGCTTCTTTATGCTCAGTGCTCTTCCTTTTCCATATATTCCCAGCCAAGAGACTCATGTTGAAAAACTCACTTTCAAAAAGAACCAGCTTAAACAAATAGCAGGGTATCTAATTCCAGGAGCATATGATGTTGTGCATGGAAGCTTCATGGACTCAACGATTGGGTTTCTCATACTTTTTAATTTCTTTCTTTCCCTTACACATTTCACGGTACCTAAAACCTCTCCAGTCATTGTTAAAATGCTTATGAAGTCTTCCAAGAATATCAATAAGTTACTTCCAAAGATAAAACAGAATGAAAGAATCTTTCTTTCTTCACTAATAAGCATATATGTGGGTGGTGTGGTCTCTGTCTATGGATTAAGAATAAATCCCTTGAGGTAGTTAAATGTAAAGTTACACTAAAAGGAATATTGATTAATTAGTACAAAAAGATTCATATAACAACAAAATATTCCAAAATGTATACTCTACTTTAAAATTTCACGTGTTTAGTACAGACAAAGGCTTAAGCAACTATAAATAATGTAGACAAAGATTTGAAGCTTCTTGATATCTATACAAGTCCACATGTGTAGAAACAACTATTTTAAGCTATCCGATACCAAATAATCCAGAAATGAGAATAAAAGATTATGTTTTCATATGCTAAGATGCTAAGATGGGAGATGCTTCTGAATGTGATTATAACTTCACAAAAAGTGCAAAAGATCTATATATTACTCAGGTAAACATTCGATTATTTTACATAATAAAACATAACATAAAAATACAACTCTAGATGGATACACGAACCAAAACTGTCGGTCTTCAGACAAACTCAAAGCGCATAAGAAGCCGCGTGGAGCTGTACTTCACTCCCTTTCTGTTGTAGAGTGGAACAGCGCGTATGCCTTGCCTTAACTCAGACACCGGCAGACAAGTCTGACCTCCAAAATCGTCTTTTTCATTGTTGTCGTACTCATGCACTTCAACACGGAGCAGAGCAAGTTCAGGAACTGTTAACTGGAATGTGAACTCCTCGTTCCAAATGGGTGTCCACGTATTATACTTCACTTCTGTTTTCTCCATCGCCTTATCAGCAGGTGCTCCAGCAATACCCACTCTAACGTAGAAGTCAGGAGGAGAGTAGCGATCAAAGTGAGTCTTTTTGAAGTCTAGGTGCCATCCATCTCCCATAAGGACTTTCACCTGCCATTGTTAGATGTTAAGCAAGATTGTTTTGGTGGCACAGGAGAAGGAAACCAACGGTACAAGTAACCAACCTTTAAAGTTTTTTTTGGGGAGGAGTTCTTATTTGGATCAAAAACTTGTCCATTAGGACCTACATTCATTAGAAAATCTGGTTTCTTGACGTAACCGCAACCTCCATTAGCTCTAAACATTCCTTGCATCAGCCACAATGCTCTTCCATACCCCTGCATTTATGTTTTGATTTAGCTTCATAACGGTTAAAAAGAAACCACAAGAGAATGAAGATTTTGAGACAAACCTGCATGTTGAATGCAATCATTTGAGCTCCACTCATCCAACCTATCTGAGGTTTATAGTTTGAAGAGTTAAACCTTGTGCCTTTGGGATATATCCTCAGAAAGTTCTTCTGAGTGAATCTGATCACATTATGAGGTTTCTAATAGATTAGCTTAGTAGCAAACACTAGATATATAATGTGATTATAAAAAAATACCTTATAACATCTGCACCATGTGATGCAACAGCTTTCTCAAGTAACTGCTCGCTTAGGCTAAGTCTCCTGATTTTGTCTGGATCAACCTTCAAAGCCATCTTTAAACCGCCCTTTGGCTTCCCTGCATGGATGGCGATAAGGCGTTTGTATTCTGGTGCTTGTAATGAACACGACGTATCAAAATCACGAGAACCCCTCTCTTCATCATCTTGGTTGATATAGTTTATGCTAGTTGAGACCTGACATCAATAGAAAATGAACATGCACAGTCAAATGAAAGCCCTTCATGCTAAGAGTTGATAGTGATATTTGTTTAACTTGTAAGAGAAAGTACAAACCTTGTCGAGTTCAGACTGAGTAGAAACAAGCTCTTCAGGCTCCTTGCCCCAAACATCCTCATCTGAATCCTTCCCTTTCTCTCCATCCTTGGCATCATTAGCTTCTAAGTACTCCTTTGGAGGTTTTGTTGATATGAGTATCTTCCCCTTCAACTCTTCAGGAGAAGGAAACTCTTTGCAGCTTTCGGAATCATGGTAATACAACATCTCTCCAAATGTCTGAGTTATCATCTGCAAACAAAAGTTACATTATCACATATCCATCCTACACATTGATGGAACCATGAACTTTTTCAAGGACTGGGAAGAATGAAAAACCTTGGCAACTTTAGATTGAAGTTTAGGAGTGAGATGGTCTTCAAGAGTGATGATAACAGGATACTTTGAAGTAGTAAAGGCATTCGCTTTAATAGACTCCAAACATTTCCCTAGTTTCACAGCCTTGGTCAAGGTCCTGCCATTTTGATCACAAAGTGTGAAGGTACTATTAGTACAACATTCATATTGAGTAAGAGCAAGAATCAAATTGAATATTTATGTATATACCCTCCATGCTTAACGCAGACATCATCTTTACCACGTGGCCATAGATCCAACTCAACAACCCTCACGCCTCTTCTCAATGCATCTGCAATGGGAAGGCCACTGCACTTGCTACTCAGCTGGTTTCCTGTTAAGTAGGAGTTGTGGCCGGTGAATATAAAGTAATGCGACAGAGGAGCATCCATGTTCTGATGAACCTGACAAAAACGATCCAACCAATTGGTTAAAACCACAACACTAAATACTCCTGAACCTTTGCTAAACAGATCTCCTAAGTAAACAAACTCCTGGAACAGAAAGTATCCAAAATGGAACTTTCTAAATTTAGAAACTTTCAATCTCACAGATTCAAGGCAAAAAAAAACAGAGTTGACTCGAGAGAGAGAGAAAAGCTAACCTTGTCGCCAATGGGAGGATTGAGTTCAGTGGAGAAGAGAAGATAGTTGAAATCCTCAAGAGTGAGGTTTCGTCTCGTGAACTTTGCAATGTGGTGCTTCCGACGAAGCACCTCGTCGGCGAGCCTCTCCGCATCTTCGAGACTCGATCCTAAATCTTCTCTTCTTTCATCAGCCATGAGTTTCCGTAGCTGCTCCGGCGACATGTGAGCTTGACCCTCCGCGTATCTCTCGAAGACGTCTCTGACGTCATCAACCGGACCGGGCTCCGTCACCCTGAACTTCCTTTTGAAGATGAGACACATTCTGTAGCTACCCATCTTCTTCTTCTTTTTTTTTTTCTCTCGTCTTCTGTTGTGTATATGTATCGTCCTGTTTGTTGTATTTAGAACATGAAACTAAGAGAAGAAGATGAGCTGAATAGTTTTCTTATTTGATAAATGAAGAATTACATAAGCTTAAATAGAAACTGAAGACAACAAACTAGCGTAAAAGTCTCAACGCCTAGCTACTCTGATCCTAATAATTAGGATGACTTATTCAGCAAGAAACAACTAAAAACGAAAACAAACTTATCCCTCAAGTCTCGGAACTACTCAACGACCAAGTCATATGCTTCAATCCCTCCCTTAAACTGCAAACACTGTTTCAGTTTACTTCTTCCTTTGGACCAACACCTAACATCTTCCTTAACTTCTCGAACACGTCCAACTTCACCGGCTTTGTCATGATATCTGATATCTGTTCTTGCGTGGAACAATAGTCCAAATTGATCACACCTTCATCGACAAGTTCACGCAAGAAATGATACCTTACGCTGATATGCTTGCTTTTCCCATGTAGCACCGATTCCTTGAAAGCTTGATTGCGAGCTGTTGTCACGTAACATAGTTATACCTTCTTCTTGATCTAATCCAATTTCACCGAGAACATTCTTCAACCAAACAGCTTGACACGCCCATAAGCTGCAGATACATACTCGCTTCAGTAGTGGAGAGTGTGACAATGGGCTGCTTCTTTGATGCCCACGAGACAGCTCCACCACTCCACATGAAAGTATACCCCGGTACTCTTTCTATCGTCCTCATCACCCGCATAGTCGCTATCCACATAGCCAACTAGACTCGCATCCCCACCTCTTTTGTACTGAATACCATACTCTCGAGTTCCTTGGACATACCTCAAGATCCTTTTTGCTGCAGACAGTGTGATTCTCCGTGTTTCTCCATATACCGCTCACTAGGTTGGCGGAGTAGATGAGATCCGCCTTGTAGCGATTAAGTATCTGAGACTTCCCACCAGTTGCTTGAACGAAGTAGGATCGATGCTGGTTCTATCTCCATCTTTGGTTAGTTTGTTACCAGGAACCATTGGGTTTCTCACCGCATTGCACTCCTCCATACCGAACTTCTTCAGTATGTCCTCTGCATACTTCTTTTGACTAATGAAAATGCCATGATCATCTTGAATAACTTCCACTCCGAGAAAGTATTTCATCTGTCCAAGATCAGTCATGGCAAATTCGTTTTCCATGGAGGCTTTAAACCTTTTGAGAAGCTCACCCGAGTTACTTGTATATATCAAATCATCAACATAAAGACTGATGATAAGAATACCTTCCTTCTCAGTCTTCACAAACAGGGTATGCTCGCAGTAGCATTTCTGGAAGCCTTCTTTGACAAAGTAACCTTCAATCCTGCTATACCATGCTCTTGGAGCTTGTCTTAGACCATACAAGGCTTTGTTTAACTTGTACACCTTCCCTTCTTCTTCTCTGCACTCGAAGCCCTTAGGTTGCTCAACGTACACGTCTTCATTTAGGTCTCCGTGAAGAAATGCACTCTTTACGTCAAGCTGTTGAACTACCCACCCTTGTTGAGCCGCCAAACCAAGAATCAACCTTATTGTGTCCCATCTTGCCACAGGTGCGAAGACCTCATGAAAATCAATGCCATGGGTTTGATGAAAGCCCTTTGCTACAAGTCTTGCCTTGAACTTGTCTATGTCTCCTTTCTCGTTGAACTTGGTTTTAAAAATCCATTTCACCCCAATCACCTTAGCACCGTCTGGCAAGTCTACCAACTCCCAAGTGTTGTTATCGTTGATAGACTTTATCTCTGCCTCCATTGCCTTCCTCCATTTCTCTTCTTTTATAGCCTCCTCAAACTTCTCTGGATCATCTTCTCCAATGAACAGAGCCATGAGCTCTGCCTCGCCTTCTTCAATGATCATACTCAGTCCTTCACAGACGTAATCTTTCATCCAAGTTGGTCTTTGTATGTTTCTACCAGCTCTGTTTGATCCAACTGCTCTTGTTTCTTCGTTCGTAACTACTTGTTCACCAGTTTGATCGGCTTCTGCAACTTCTTCTTCTTCACCGCGAGTCTCTAGTGGTTCTTCTCTGCCCACAGCCTCAGTACCCACAGCTTCTGTCTCTTCTTCTATCTCAGCGATATCTTTCAAGACTTCATCATCATCAGGTTTCTCTTCCCAATTCCACATCTTTTCTTCATCGAACCTTACGTCTTTCTTGATGATGATCTTCTTTGTAGTGGGATCATAGAGGCGGTGCGCTGACTCCTTACTTACCCCAAACATTACGCACTTAACGCTTTTCTTCTAGCTTGGTTCTCTTCTCATATGGGATCATGGCGTAGGCTGACATCCAAACACTCGGAGATGTTCCAGCGGCGGTTTGTGCTTGCTCCATGCTTCTGACGGAGTGACTTCTCCCAGTATTGCCGTTGGACTTCGGTTCAGAATGTGGACTGCATACTGCGTCGCCTCAGGCCAGAACCTCAGTGGAACTTTCATTCCAAATAGCATACACCTCACCATGTTCATAATGCTTCTGTTCTTCCTCTCTGCGATGCCATTTTGCTGAGGTGTATAAGCCGCAGTGAGTTGTCTTTTGATACCGTTGTCAACACAGAAGTCTTGGAAGGCCCTTGAGTTGTACTCTCCACCCCTATCGGTTCTCAGACAGATTAACCACTCTCCTGTTTCTCTTTCTGCCGCCACCTTAAAGTCCTTAAACACTCTTAACGCCTCTGATTTCTCATTGAGAAAATATGTCCAACATTTTCTACTAAAGTCGTCAATGAAGTTTATGATGTACCTCTTCCCACTCTCTGAGATTGGTGAGATAGGACCACAGATGTCACTGTGTACCAGCTCCAGGTGCTTCTTTGATCTCCACTCACTGCGTTTTGGTATGTTTGCTCGATTCTGTTTCCCCTTCATGCACACTTCACAGACTGCTCCAGTGTTGGTGATTGCAGGAAGACCCGCTACCATGTCTTTCTCCGCAAGAGTGGCTAGAGAGGTGAGACCAAGGTGACCAAACCTCTTATGCCATGTTTCCTCTGGTGCCTCATCCTTACTGCACACTTGGTTCATCTCCAGACACTCCTTGGGCTCCATCACTGTAGCTAAGATGACAAACATACGGTTAACAGACATTGCAGAATGCATGATCATTCGTTTCTGTTGTTTATGCCAAACTCTGCACTCGTTGTCTTCTATAACAATCTTCAAGCCCTTCTGTTGCAGCTGCCCCACGCTTAGAAGATTGTTTCTCAACCCTGGCACAAAGTAGACCGAGGAGATTACTTGCACAATACCATCAATCTCCAATCTTAAGTCTCCTCTTCCTTCTACTTGCATTCTTCTATCATCACCGAGCTTCACTTGTTGTCTGAAACTCTCATCCAGACTGACAAACCACCCTTTGGTTCCGCACATATGATTCGAGCATCCTGAGTCTAGATACCACACTAGCTCCTCCTTCTTATCCACCATCGCCATCAGTAGTACATCTTCCTCCAACTCAGCATAGTTGGCTGCTTTCTCCCATAGAGGACACTCGTTTTTAAAGTGACCTAGCTTGTGACATTTGTAGCACTCCACATTGCTTTTGTCAAAGCTGGAGCCTCCTCTACCACCTCTTCCTCCTCTGTAACCTCCTCTTCCTCTTCCATAGCTACCACGACCTCTGTTTCCCTCCATTTTCAGTGCTCGTTCATCACCATTCTCATGCTTACTGAGATTCTGCTCGTGTACCAGTAGGGAACTTTGTAGCTCGTCCACCGTGAGCTCCTTGATGTCTTTGGACTCCTCAATTGCACATACCACGTATGTGAACTTTTCCACAAGTGTCCTGAGTATCTTCTCTACAATCTTGTCATCCGGCATCTCTTCTCCAAGATTCCTCATATCGTTGGCCACCATCATCACTCTAGCGAAGTAGTCTGTGATGGTATCTCCTTCTTTCATCTCTAGCACCTCAAAGTTCCTTCGTAGCCTCTGGAGTTGAGCGCTTTGAACTCTCTTGTTCCCTTGATACTTCACCTTCATGGACTCCCAGATATCCTTGGAAGTATCCTTCTTTGCGATCGTCTTCAAGATGGATTTGTCGATAGATGAAAAGAGATAGTTCTTCACCTTCAAGTCCTTCAGCTTCTGTTCCGCGATCTCTGTCTGTTGTGCCTCCGTCAGGATCGCGTTTCTCTCCGTTTGAGTCACTCCTGTCTCGATGAGTTCCCACCATTCCTTGGACCTCAACAAATTCTCCATGAGCATAGCCCAATGCTCATAATCACCATCAAACTTAGGAATGCTCAGTGACCTATCTTTCTCACTCATTTTGATCTCTCTTTTGTTTCTCACAGCAGCTCGTTTACTCAATTAAGATAAGAGCTCTGATACCACTTGTTGTATTTAGAACATGAAACTAAGAGAAGAAGATGAGCTGAATAGTTTTCTTATTTGATAAATGAAGAATTACATAAGCTTAAATAGAAACTGAAGACAACAAACTAGCGTAAAAGTCTCAACGCCTAGCTACTCTGATCCTAATAATTAGGATGACTTATTCAGCAAGAAACAACTAAAAACGAAAACAAACTTATCCCTCAAGTCTCGGAACTACTCAACGACCAAGTCATATGCTTCACTGTTTAGATCCAAGAATGATTGATACCTTTCTTGTTCCTGCGCTCCTTCTATAACTTAAATACGCAGATCAAATCCTAGTCAAAGCTCAACACGCTCACATCTGAATATCACTTGTTTACTTGAAACTCGTTTTGTTTGTAATATTTTTTAATTATTCTCGTGTTAATTTTCCCATGTTTTTAACGAATTAGAAAAAACTAAACAAAGAAAATATTGTTTGTTTTGTTTCAGATTTTCTGTGTAGTGTGAACATGGATTTGTTAAAATAGATATCAGATAAACAAGGCAACAAAAAATAATATTGGGTATATTAGTGGACAGCGAGGGAGAGACAGATAAAGTGTTTGTTTTGTTTTTCCATATCCATTTTTAGGCACCAAAGGAAGATAGAAGGTGTTATCTTTGATTAGTTAATAATAGTAAGGTAAAAACTTACAGTATGGCAAAAGATCTTGTATCTAATACAAAAGATATTCGGAAAGATTGTTCCAGACAGTTAAAGAGTATTTAAATAACTAAAGTCAAATACATTATGTGGATAGGAACGAGGTAAGTAAAATGGTACTGACATTAATTTTAAAAAAAACAGTCATCTTAGCTGGACAGGAGTAATGTGACACATACTTTATGCTTTGTTTTTGACTAATATAAGAAAAGACTAACTCAGCCATTATGATATCAAATCTACTGTCAAGTACAACTATATACCATCATGCCAGGTGGTGAAACATATAAATGGGCCGTATGTAATAATTTTATAGCCCAGTAATGTGACCTGAGGCCCAATTTATGCTATCAGTTTCACAAGTACGAAAAGCCAGATGGCGGAATATGATTGGACATCGACGTGTTCTAGTTATGCGCTCGCGGAAATAGAGAAAAAGGGAGTCCATCCGGAGAGAAACACTTTAGTGCAGTGTGCGAGATGATGGCGAGCTCAGTGACGCTGCTTCTATGGAGTCTTCTTCTTCTCGGAACTCTAAGCGCGATTCAGGTACATTTTTTTCACGATCCAGATATTTCCGAATTGAATTGCGATTGTTTATAGTAAATTGCGCTTTTAGGTTAGTTTCCATCATCTCTCTACGATTTGGGTGATTTCTCATAGGATCAGGGAACGAATCCTTATACTTAAAAGGCGCGAGTTATATAATGTGTGTTTTAGATCTGATTCGGAACAACCATATGTTTGTTTGAAGATTCTGAACTTGTTTCTTCAAGATGGGATTAGATTGAACATCATTTGATTAGATTGAAGATCACTGGATGCCTCGAATACGTGTCCCGAATGTATTGGACTGAGATGTAAATGGTATGAGAGTGTTTGTATTGATTTCTGGATGTTTGGATTCTATGTTGCTGCAGGCTAAGAAGTCCAAGGAAAACTTAAAGGAGATCACACACAAGGTTTATTTTGATGTTGAGATTGATGGGAAAGAAGCTGGTATGACCTTGTTCCCTGTGTTTTAGTTCTTATGATCCATCTTTGTTGGTGCACTTAGTACTTATTAGGCTCTATGTTAGAAGAAGAATACATAAAATGAAATGCTTTAGCATCTCAGACCGATTGATGATTTTTGTTCAGGTCGTATTGTCATGGGTCTATTTGGAAAGACAGTCCCTAAAACTGCAGGTACCCTTTTACACTTGACATGTTCCTTGTGCGATTGATTCTTGTTTGCAAAGGTTATAGCCTATTAATAAGAGGACTGACTTCCTGATTTTTTTTTTGTTTCTGCAGAGAATTTCCGAGCTTTGTGCACAGGTAAGAGAACACAATAGTGCTCGTTCTCATCCTATATCAGTCGAATATGCTGTTAACTCTTTTCTCCGCCATGATGTCTTACTGTCGCAGCGGCGGTGTATAAACCTTGAAGTAAGCTTTGCATAAACTGTATTTTCATTTGTACACAGGGGAGAAAGGAATAGGTAAGAAAGGGAAGGCTCTACATTACAAGGGGAGCTCCTTCCATAGAATCATACCAAGCTTTATGCTCCAGGGAGGCGATTTCACCCATGGCAATGGTATGGGAGGAGAGTCTATCTATGGTGAGACGTTTGCTGATGAGAACTTCAAACTCAAGCATACTGGTCCAGGTTAGGGCTTCTTCAGTATTCTTTGTTTACAAAGCTCTTTGCCTAAGTGAGGTTTTTAACATGATCAGTTTTTTGTGAACAGGGTTTCTATCAATGGCAAACGCCGGCCAAGACACCAACGGATCTCAGTTTTTCATCACAACAGTTACAACAAGCTGGTGAGTACAAAACCACCGGCATTTCAGACACGTGAATGGACATGTTTTTCTTTGCCTTCTCTGATTTGAAAGCTCTCGGGAATTGATACAGGTTGGACGGGAGGCACGTTGTCTTCGGGAAGGTAGTGTCGGGAATGGACGTTGTGTACAAAATCGAAGCTGAGGGGAATCAGAGCGGAACTCCTAAGAGTAAAGTTGTGATCGTTGACAGTGGCGAGCTTCCTCTGTAACTCATACTCTCTTGTAGTTTTCTCCATCTGTTCCTCTGTTGGATGTGAGATAAATCTAGTGCTTGACAACTTTTGTGTTTAAACGACTATCTTAGCCTTTTTGGAACACTTAAACGACTGTCTTAGCCATTTTGAACAAAAAAAAAAAACGACTGTCTTAGCCATTTGATAAAGATTCGACCATTCTGGTTTCATTTCAAGTTGTCTGATGCTTTTAACTCAAATCTATATTCAAACCCAAGCGGTTTGCTTCCTGATTGTACATATTGACCGGTTACTTTTCTCGGTTTAGCCGTAAAGCAACCAAAAGGTCCAAAACTGACAACGTGCATAGGAAAAAACAGAGATTGACATTCCAAATCCGAAGTTGATTTTTACCAAAAAAAAAATCCGAAGTTGATTTTCTTTTCCGATTTTGACCAATCCACTATGCCTAAACAGTAATTAAAAAGTCAATTTTAATTCATTTCAGCGTGATTTATTTGACTTGCTTCAACTTGATTTAATAAGAAAATTAACAACATGCAAAATAGCAAAAATGTAAACTTATCTCTCTTTCTTTTTTTTTCAATTTGACAATTTATCTCAAATTTAAAACGGAACTTGGTAACGAAAACTCTGCATTAGATTTGGTATATTTTCAGAGAGCTAGTTTACTCCACGTAGTGGATCGAATACGTGTCCCAAATGTATTGGAATGAGATGTAAATGGTATGAAAGTGTTTGAATTGATTTCTGGAAGTTTGGATTATATGTTGCAGGCTAAAAAGTCCAAGGAAAACTTGAAGGAGATCACGCACAAGGTTTATTTTGATGTTGAGATTGATGGGGAAGAAGCTGGTATGATTATGCAACGTCATCCAAAAGAGATAATGTAAGGCTCTTTGGAATCTTCAAAAATGCGCACATGCTTTACCGATATGCTTTCCTATGAGAAAACATGTATTGAAAAAGTATTTTGCTAATTGCCCCAACTAATTGATACATTTGATTGAACAGGCTAACCTGCGTGTATGCAGCATGTCAAAAATAGAGGAGAATCATGTATCTGCTGAGGAGATAGGGAACGGGATTACACAAGATCACCACATTATCCTCAAGTATGAGGTGGCTGTTCTTCAGGCATGAGATTCATTATCTTTTAGCAACTTCCCTACATTTATTTCTCCCTGCTACCCTTTTCTCTATCTCTTTGTTCTTCTTCTCTTCATATTAAGATTTTAACTTTTATTTGCAGAGTTTGGAATTTGATCTGATTGTTTTTGCACCGTAACGTGCAATGGAAGGCTTTGTCAGTAACATGGAGGTAAGTCTTGGCTTGTGTAGTTTTCTTTTTCCATCATCGTTAACTTCACGTCCGTCTCCAAAAGTGACATCATCTTTTCATTCTCTAGGAGTTTCTTCAAGCTATAGACGATGAGATCAAAAGCTAGAGGTAGATTAGATCTCTCTTCAAAATTACTTACTGGCCTTACTACAGTGTCATTTTCTCATACTGGCATAACAACATTCCAGTTTACTTTGCAGAGTTTGCTCAAAGGGGCAACAGCAGAAGCCGATAAAGTTATGCTCACAGATGCTTCACTCCTCCCTCTTTCCTCCTGGTCAGGTGATAGTTTCTTTTTGTCTCTCCCTGTCCTCTGGTTTATTATTAGGTAGAAGATAATAACTTAAAACCCATCAACGAATCTGGTTAAACTCATGTTTTGTGATATAAAATAGACTCACCATGTTTTCCTTCTTTCATGATATTTTTTTCTATTTTGCTTTATATCTAGCAGAAGTAAGTAATCAAAAATTGATGTAATGTTCTTTCAGTTGGCGTTGGCTGCTTTGCGTATTGCAAATGGGGTTCTTGGAGTGGTTGACTTTGATAGGTTATTTTAATCTCTTTTGGCTTCTCTTTTCGATATATGAAAGTTTTACTGGTTGGAACTTTTTAACTGAACTGTATGAAGTTCAGGTACCTAGAGAAAAATGTTTCTCAACCGAAATCTGAGCGCACACGGCTGCAGACCTCTCAAATTTGCTTGATGACATCGAATCTTTGGTTTGCACTAACTCTTTTCAATAAACATCTACATAGCCATGAAAGTTTAATTTCTAAAATGCATATGCTTTCTGTTTTTGCAGGTAAATAACTATAAGTACCCAAGTGAAAAAAGACATGAAGCATATCAACCGGAAGCTAAAATCTTGTCTAGGACATAGTTCTTCCCATGACGAGTACACTTAACCTTCCATACTTTTGATTCTTCTAACGACTTCATAGTTTGTTTGTTGTCATAACAACTCTCAGTATCTTTTTTTTTTCATTTTCCTCAGGAGCAAGTAAAGGGAGAAGAGATCGAAGCACAAGTCACATAAGAGCTCCAGTGATGCACCGAACGGGCCACGGATAGGTTGATCTTCTGGTTTTGACATTAGCAACTCGTTTGCATGTTAGTTTTAATCTTGTTGATTGTGAAATATCCTTTTCAGAGTTTGTTCTTAGTAACAAGTTTGAATAATCTTAAATTGGAAACCAATGTTAGTAACAAGTGTGTATAGTGGAGGGTACATTAGCGGCAGTCATCGTGGAGGGTTCACCAGTGGAATGGTGTACCCTCCACTATGCACACCGCCGGTGTACCATCCACTATAACTGCCGCCGGTGTACCTCCATCGACACCTCTCCAGCCACATCTCCGGCGGTTTCCCCGGAAACAGCCGGGGTTTGGTTAACCGCCGGCCTCAGCCACCACTCCTCTTCCAGAAAGAGCAAATGGCAGTTTGCCAGAATGACCCGCCAACGAAGCTGACTTGTGGAAGGGATCATTAAGAGCCTCGCTGAGATCCTTCTCAGCAGAAGAAAACTCGATGAGATCCTTCTCTGAAGAAGAAAACTCGATGAGATCCTTCAGAGAAGAATCTCATCGAGTATTCTTCTACTGAGATCCTTCTCAGTAGAAGAAAACTCACTGAGATCCTTCTCAGCAGAAGAAAACTCGATGAGATTCTACTCTGAAGACTCGCCAGGATGCTTCCCAGAATAAGCGACAGGATCCTTCCCAGAAGAAGCGACAGGATCCTTAAAAGCGCCGCTAATGGTGGCCTGCATAGAGATTTAAAACAATGCAAGAGATACAAGGCTGAGTAGATTAAAACATGCGATGGATTAAACCTAAAACAAGTTCAACAACTAGAGAATGAGATTAAAAAATGAGCAGCGATGTGATATGGAATATAACTACAATCAGATCAATCCCAGGAGAATAGAGATTCAAAAACAAAAGATATATGGAGGAAAATAATTTCCATACCTTTTGAGGATCCTTCTTCCCAGAAGATTCGAGAGGATCCTTCTTCCCTGAAGACGCGAGAGGATCCTTCTTCCCTGAAGAAGCGAGAGGATGCTTCCCTGAAGAAGCGAGAGGATGCTTCACTGAAGAAGCGAGAGGATGCTTCACTGAAGAAGCGAGAGGATGCTTCACTGAAGAAGCGAGAGGATGCTTCACTGAAGAAGCGAGAGGATGCTTCACTGAAGAAGCGAGAGGATGCTTCACTGAAGAAGCGAGAGTGGCCTGCATAGAGATTTAAAACAATGCAAGAGATACACAAGGCTGAGAATAGATTCAAACATGCGATGGATTAAATCTCTATGCAGGCCACTCTTCAGGGAAGAAGGATCCTCTCGAATGGAAGAAGGATCTTCTCGAATCTTCAGGGAAGAAGGATCCTCTCGAATCTTCAGGGAAGAAGGATCCTCTCGAATCTTCAGGGAAGAAGGATCCTCTCGAATCTTCAGGGAAGAAGGATTAAACCTAAACAACAGAACAACAAGAGAATGAGATTAAAAAATAAGCAGCGATGTGATATGGATTATTAACTACAATCAGATCAATCCAGGAGAAGATCCAAAACAGAAGATATATGGAGCAAAATAATTTCCATACCCTTTGGCTGCGAATATGAGGAGGAACGTAGACGTTGGTGTTACTGAGATTCTGAGGAGCTGTAAACGATCGGGTAATCATCGAACCTACTCGAGCTTGATCAGATTCATTAGACACCAGATCCTAACGACATAATTCATACAAAGGATCAAACGATATTCATAAAAAAAAAAAAAAAACAAGTTCGGATATATACCTTGCAACCGGTATGTCCGTCGGATCCTTCCTCCAGACCAACGAATCCAGGGGGAGTAACGAAGAGACCTAGAGATCCTCCACAGGAGGGATTGCAGATGGTCTGAATCGAGCAATCACACGGGAACCTGAACGTAACCCCCGTTGGATTAGGGTAAATCCTCATGCTGCCTACCATAAACGATTGCGCCGACATTTTTTTTAGAGAGTGTATTTTTTTTTCTAATGAGAGGAATGAATGTAGCTATATATAAGCCTCGAGGAGGAAACCCTACTGACAAAAATATCTGATTTTTTTTTAAATTAGAAGCGCAAAATTGAAAAAATTACCTGAAATTTGATGCGGGAATGGTATGGGCCTGTAGTATCTTTAAACAATGCCCACTGGGCTTTCATTGGATGATCCAGTCCATCTGACGAATATCTTCTCCAGATCTGCATTTGTAACACGAAAAGATTGAAACTGTCTAGATAAAAATTATACAAACAGCAGTTATAGAGAAAAAAATTGCTTGCTAACAAATTAAGATCAAAAAATATGAATCAATCCACTATTTATCGACTTTGATCAGATCAAAGCGTCATACGCTATATTAAGAAAAACAAAGTGAAAATCAAGTTCTAATAAAATCTTCATCAAAAGTCAAAACCTTTTTATCAGATCCAAGCAAGAACACAAGCAGAAAACTGGGTTTAAACCGATACAAATCTAAAAACATGACTCAAGCCAGAGAATTTGAACAGATCTAAGCATTCCACTCGATATTAAGAAAAACGAAGTAAAAATTCAGACTTTCATCAGATTTAAGCACTAGAACGAGAACAGAAAAACTAAACTTTACAGAAAAATTACCTTGCACCAAGAAACACGATTAGGATAAACTTTCTGAACGATTGATCTGAATGAAACCAACACGATTTTTAACAACAAGAAGGAAGAGAATTAAAACGTTAAAAATCGTTTTGGTTTCATTCAGGATCATCATCAGAGGCACGATAAAAAGATAGTATGAGGCATAGTTGTAAGCCAACCCTTGTACTTTGGTCGGGAACAGATAAAGCTATTTATACAGAAACCCTAGCTCTGACTCTTGGTTATACGGGCTTTATATGGGCTTGAATAATGCCAGTCCAGCTCATAACTCTTTTTCAAGACCAGCCCAGCTGTTAAAACCAACTGGTTTTTTCTTTTAATTCGACTGCTCCGGTTAGGCCCATTATTTTGTACCGGACAAATAATTTGTAGAGTGACCAAAATTGTAAAAGCAAATCCACAAGAGGGAACTTTTTTTTTTTTTGCTTAAAAATATTTATTAGGAGAGTGAACTTTTTGCTAAAAATATTTTAAATAATTAAAACAGTTATATTATGGTTTAATATATATTTTTATATATGAAACTTTACATATTAGTTTGATTCTGTACATGTTATTGTACGTGGAAACTAAATAAACCATATTATTTGTATATATTACTATTGTTTGCATAGAATTATGTATTATTTTGAATCAATGAGTAATCGAAGGAAAAAATCTTAGGGGTTTCTCACTTTTTTATATTTTTATGTATATATTATGTATTAAATCTTAATAATGAATATAAATTAATATACATTTCTTTATATCAGAATATGGGAAGAATACATTTTAACCTAACAATATTTTGGATGTACAATTTTGTTATTTATTTTTTTAACTATCACTATTATATTTATGTGTATTTATGTTAGAATAATTAATACTATATGGATTATATTTTATGGGGCTATATATTTTGTATGAATAAGCTAGTACGAATAAAACTAATTGTGTTGATTTATTTGACATATATTTGTATTTTGCCGTATGAATAATGTAGTAAGATATATTCCATGGATATACTAAATCATTCGAAACACAATAAACATGTATTGTGGACTCTGTATTTGGTAACCAATAATTTGACGTATGTGTAAGTGTTATCATGATGTTTTTTATTAAACCGAGAAATGTAAACTCTAAAATATGACGGAGTCGTCTATACCGATATCTAGGTGGTAGACTGATGATACAAATTATGACTCAAATCTATACCGAAGAACTCTCTTTTTCCTCTGCTCTGGTCACTCATGTTGGTTCAGATGGTGTTTGTCTCTCCTTTTACCTCCATACTTCATATATATAACAAACACACATGTCTTCATTAACAAACGAAAGATTTGATTAGAAATCACATAAAACCTAAATAAGTCATCTTCAGATTAATCCAAATAGCTGGAATCCAAATAAACCTCAACTAAACTCTCCAATTAGTCCGCATAGTTACGAAAAGATGACAATTAAAAGGCAAGGGAGTGGTTTGAAAGAGAAAAAGACAAAAATAGTACTAAATCAAGTTTTTGTTCCCAAACTAACATTCAAGGTCAAAAGTCACAAAAATAGCACTTAATGTTTTATCAAAAGTCACAAATTTAGGGTTTAGAGTTAAAGGATGGGGTTTAGGATTTAGGGTTTAGAGTTTAGAGTTTAGGGTTTAGGGTTTAAATTTTAGGGTTTAGGGTTTAGGGTTTAGGGTTTAGGGTTTAGAGTTGAGAAATGAGGTTTTGGGGATAAGATTTCAAATTTTGAAAAATAAAAAAATTAAAATTTTCAAAGGATAAACTTAGAAAGATGCTATTTTGGTCATTTTAGTTTTTGAATGTTATTTTTGTGATATAAATTTAGAAATGTGCTATTTTGGAGATTTGCCCGGTTTGAAATCAGTTGTATTGTTTTTTTTATTTATAAGCATTCCTTTTGTGTTTGTCTTGTAATAGCCCAACGTTTTACAGCAATTTGATCGGTACAAGACCAAATATGAATTTAAGACAGACTACTTTTTTTACTACAAAAAAATCACTAGGATTGATTTACAAAAAGGAAAACGTGTATAGAGATTGAAACGCGTTATGATACTTCTAAAATATATCAAAGATAAAAAAAAATGTTACAGAATTATGGAATACATAGTAGTTTAATTAATTATATACCATATTTCTTAATTGGACAGCTACGCAAAAAACAAGCTGGAGACGAGTCATTATTTGATAGCAACTCGGGTACTTTGATTCGCTTAATTACTACCCCAGACCCGGATTTAAATTCGGGCTGGTGGATACTGATTATATTTCTTTTTATCCTTTGATACCGTCATACTGAGATCTTAATTTTACGTTTTTACCAGGAGTACACACGTTAAAAACGATAGAACTTGCACTTTTTTTATCCTAAAGGTGGCTTCATTTACATATATAGTTCTCGCTCATTCAGCCACTTATCATCCGTTTGAGGCTAGTGAGTTATACATTATCAACAAGATCAAAAGATAGGTGGAAATTTTGGCTAAAGGGTTCGGATACAAAGCACAAAGACAATATACGTACTTTGACTTTTCTCTAAGTTTTAAGTATGTCTCATCTGCCTGCCACAAGAGCTAAACCATTTTTTTTGCCATACAACGATGTAATCATCTGTCTACTTCAACAGGTTTTGTTGATATTAGAATCTTTCCCTTCAACTCTTCTGGTGAAGGAAACTCTTTGCAACTTTCAGAGTCATGGTAATACAACATCTCTCCAAACGTCTGAGTTATCATCTGCAAAACAAAAGTTACAGTATCACATATCCATCCTACACATTGATGGAACCATGATCTTTTTGAAGGAGTGAGATGGTCTTCAAGAGTGATGATAACAGGATACTTTGAAGTAGTAAAGGCATTCGCTTTAATAGACTCCAAACATTTCCCTAGTTTCACAGCCTTGGTCAAGGTCCTGCCATTTTGATCACAAAGTGTGAAGGTACTATTAGTACAACATTCATATTGAGTAAGAGCAAGAATCAAATTGAATATTTATGTATATACCCTCCATGCTTAACGCAGACATCATCTTTACCACGTGGCCATAGATCCAACTCAACAACCCTCACGCCTCTTCTCAATGCATCTGCAATGGGAAGGCCACTGCACTTGCTACTCAGCTGGTTTCCTGTTAAGTAGGAGTTGTGGCCGGTGAATATAAAGTAATGCGACAGAGGAGCATCCATGTTCTGATGAACCTGACAAAACGATCCAACCAATTGGTTAAAACCACAACACTAAATACTCCTGAACCTTTGCTAAACAGATCTCCTAAGTAAACAAACTCCTGGAACAGAAAGTATCCAAAATGGAACTTTCTAAATTTAGAAACTTTCAATCTCACAGATTCAAGGCAAAAAAAAACAGAGTTGACTCGAGAGAGAGAGAAAAGCTAACCTTGTCGCCAATGGGAGGATTGAGTTCAGTGGAGAAGAGAAGATAGTTGAAATCCTCAAGAGTGAGGTTTCGTCTCGTGAACTTTGCAATGTGGTGCTTCCGACGAAGCACCTCGTCGGCGAGCCTCTCCGCATCTTCGAGACTCGATCCTAAATCTTCTCTTCTTTCATCAGCCATGAGTTTCCGTAGCTGCTCCGGCGACATGTGAGCTTGACCCTCCGCGTATCTCTCGAAGACGTCTCTGACGTCATCAACCGGACCGGGCTCCGTCACCCTGAACTTCCTTTTGAAGATGAGACACATTCTGTAGCTACCCATCTTCTTCTTCTTTTTTTTTTTCTCTCGTCTTCTGTTGTGTATATGTATCGTCCTGTTTAGATCCAAGAATGATTGATACCTTTCTTGTTCCTGCGCTCCTTCTATAACTTAAATACGCAGATCAAATCCTAGTCAAAGCTCAACACGCTCACATCTGAATATCACTTTTTTTTTTTTTCTGAATATCACTTGTTTACTTGAAACTCGTTTTGTTTGTAATATTTTTTAATTATTCTCGTGTTAATTTTCCCATGTTTTTAACGAATTAGAAAAAACTAAACAAAGAAAATATTGTTTGTTTTGTTTCAGATTTTCTGTGTAGTGTGAACATGGATTTTTTAAAAATAGATATCATACACAAGGCAACAAAAAAAAGAAGTATTGGGTATATTAGTGGACAGCGAGGGAGAGACAGATAAAGTGTTTGTTTTGTTTTTCCATATCCATTTTTAGGCACCAAAGGAAGATAGAAGGTGTTATCTTTGATTAAGATATTCGGAAAGATTGTTCCAGACAGTTAAAGAGTATTTAAATAACTAAAGTCAAATACATTATGTGGATAGGAACGAGGTAAGTAAAATGGTACTGACATTAATTTTAAAAAAAACAGTCATCTTAGCTGGACAGGAGTAATGTGACACATACTTTATGCTTTGTTTTTGACTAATATAAGAAAAGACTAACTCAGCCATTATGATATCAAATCTACTGTCAAGTACAACTATATACCATCATGCCAGGTGGTGAAACATATAAATGGGCCGTATGTAATAATTTTATAGCCCAGTAATGTGACCTGAGGCCCAATTTATGCTATCAGTTTCACAAGTACGAAAAGCCAGATGGCGGAATATGATTGGACATCGACGTGTTCTAGTTATGCGCTCGCGGAAATAGAGAAAAAGGGAGTCCATCCGGAGAGAAACACTTTAGTGCAGTGTGCGAGATGATGGCGAGCTCAGTGACGCTGCTTCTATGGAGTCTTCTTCTTCTCGGAACTCTAAGCGCGATTCAGGTACATTTTTTTCACGATCCAGATATTTCCGAATTGAATTGCGATTGTTTATAGTAAATTGCGCTTTTAGGTTAGTTTCCATCATCTCTCTACGATTTGGGTGATTTCTCATAGGATCAGGAACGAATCCTTATACTTAAAAGGCGCGAGTTATATAATGTGTGTTTTAGATCTGATTCGGAACAACCATATGTTTGTTTGAAGATTCTGAACTTGTTTCTTCAAGATGGGATTAGATTGAACATCATTTGATTAGATTGAAGATCACTGGATGCCTCGAATACGTGTCCCGAATGTATTGGACTGAGATGTAAATGGTATGAGAGTGTTTGTATTGATTTCTGGATGTTTGGATTCTATGTTGCTGCAGGCTAAGAAGTCCAAGGAAAACTTAAAGGAGATCACACACAAGGTTTATTTTGATGTTGAGATTGATGGGAAAGAAGCTGGTATGACCTTGTTCCCTGTGTTTTAGTTCTTATGATCCATCTTTGTTGGTGCACTTAGTACTTATTAGGCTCTATGTTAGAAGAAGAATACATAAAATGAAATGCTTTAGCATCTCAGACCGATTGATGATTTTTGTTCAGGTCGTATTGTCATGGGTCTATTTGGAAAGACAGTCCCTAAAACTGCAGGTACCCTTTTACACTTGACATGTTCCTTGTGCGATTGATTCTTGTTTGCAAAGGTTATAGCCTATTAATAAGAGGACTGACTTCCTGATTTTTTTTTTGTTTCTGCAGAGAATTTCCGAGCTTTGTGCACAGGTAAGAGAACACAATAGTGCTCGTTCTCATCCTATATCAGTCGAATATGCTGTTAACTCTTTTCTCCGCCATGATGTCTTACTGTCGCAGCGGCGGTGTATAAACCTTGAAGTAAGCTTTGCATAAACTGTATTTTCATTTGTACACAGGGGAGAAAGGAATAGGTAAGAAAGGAAGGCTCTACATTACAAGGGGAGCTCCTTCCATAGAATCATACCAAGCTTTATGCTCCAGGGAGGCGATTTCACCCATGGCAATGGTATGGGAGGAGAGTCTATCTATGGTGAGACGTTTGCTGATGAGAACTTCAAACTCAAGCATACTGGTCCAGGTTAGGGCTTCTTCAGTATTCTTTGTTTACAAAGCTCTTTGCCTAAGTGAGGTTTTTAACATGATCAATTGTTTGTTTTTGTGAACAGGGTTTCTATCAATGGCAAACGCCGGCCAAGACACCAACGGATCTCAGTTTTTCATCACAACAGTTACAACAAGCTGGTGAGTACAAAACCACCGGCATTTCAGACACGTGAATGGACATGTTTTTCTTTGCCTTCTCTGATTTGAAAGCTCTCGGGAATTGATACAGGTTGGACGGGAGGCACGTTGTCTTCGGGAAGGTAGTGTCGGGAATGGACGTTGTGTACAAAATCGAAGCTGAGGGGAATCAGAGCGGAACTCCTAAGAGTAAAGTTGTGATCGTTGACAGTGGCGAGCTTCCTCTGTAACTCATACTCTCTTGTAGTTTTCTCCATCTGTTCCTAAATCTAGTGCTTGACGACTTTTGTGTTTAAACGACTATCTTAGCCATTTGATAAAGATTCGACCATTCTGGTTTCATTTTTGTCGTCTGCTATTTATAACTCAAATCTCTATTAAACCCCAACTGGTATGCTTCCTGATCGTACATATTGACCGGTTGCTTTTCTCGGTTTAGCAGTAAAGCAACCAAAAGGTCCAAAACTGGCTTAGGAAAAAACAGAGAATATATTAAACCCAACCGGTTTGCTTCCTGATTGTACATATTGACCGGCTGCTTTTCTCGGTTTAACGGTCCAAACCTGGCATAGGAAAAAACAGAGATTGACATTCCAAATCCGAAGTTGATTTTCTTTTCCGATTTTGACCAATCAACTATGCCTAAACAGTAATTAAAAAGTCAATTTTAATTCATTTCAGCATGATTTATTTGACTTGCTTCAACTTGATCTAATAAGAAAATTAACAACATGCAAAATAGCAAAAAGGTAAACTTATATCTCCCTTTTTTTTTTTTTCAATTTGACAATTTATCTCAAATTTAAAACGGAATTTGCTAACGAAAACTCTGCATTGGCGGCCACAAAAAGCGTTTGATGACGCTGGGCATGGCGTTTATACACTAAAGAATAGATAAATTTCCAAAATTCATAAACGTGGAAAGTTTACACAATTCAGAAAAGCGTTGTTAGTGATTAAAAGATTCGTATTTGCAGGAACCAATCATGACCGGTCACATAAGTGACCGTTGACCAATAGCTTTGGTTGAAGTGGAGAGTGCTGAAACCGAGCTGGACTTAGACGCGCATGGAACTCGTCATGATCATTGTTGTGGCTGCTTGAGAGATTGCATTGCTTCTTCCTTCTCTGTACCTCATCTTTTACTTTCTGCAAAGACAACACATAACAGATGAAAGGGATGGATCCTCGTGTGCAGAAACAAAACGCAAATATTTCTCAGCAGGTAGAATCAACGATACAGAGAAACATTAAGAAATTCATCCAATACATACATTCAAATGTTTCTTAGAGCATCGATGGTGTTCAGGATTGTTCGGGTAATGCTTAACCAGAACTTTATTTCTGTGTCTGCTCTATGTTTGAATGCAACTGCTGCTAGATCAACTATGAACTAAAACAATAAAAGACACTATCTACATAAATAAAAATGTGAAGACTTGACCACATTTATCAGATTTAAAACCTATGACATCATATAAGAACAAGCTTCTAATTCACCGCCTCTTGGTTGATTATACTGGAAGTAAGTAAGCCGCAAGATGCAACTCCTACTTTTCCCGGATCTTGATAGTACTAACAAATTAAGCTTGACACATTATCTGACTCCACTACTGGTTCTATGTTCGTGATGTTGTCTTTTCCTTCTACATTTGTAACAACACTTCTCACAACTTAAGACAAAGCCCGAAAGATATAAAAACCGAACCTGAAGCATCATCGAATCGAACTTAGGCTGACCAATGTGCTCAACAGTGATGGAACCAAAGAGGTTCCCCAACAACGCTGCATCGGGAACGTCCAAACCCTCTACAAGACCAACCACCAAACCTCCAAGAAAACTATCCCCAGCCCCGGTAGGATCCACCTGCTTCGCCACGAACGGAGGAACCACCGTCTCATCATCCTTGTCATAAATCCTACACCCTTTTTCACCACTAGTCACCACCACACAGCACAAACGCCTCATCTCTTCAACATCCATGAACAGAGCTTCGTCCGACGAAGCTTTCAAGAACCCGATCTTACCCATGAGGTGACGAAACCCACTCTCCTTCAAATCCACGAGCTTCACGGCTCCATCAACGGGATCGAAAACCCTAATCAGAGCTTGTATGTCCACAGCCACCACGTCGCAGATCTCCACCATCTTCTCCAGCGTCTCCGGGAGAATCTCCCCGCCGACGCCGACGGCCATCCCGATGTCGAATCTCGAGTCGGGGATGTCCGACGGGAGGATCGGATCGCATGCAGCGACGCGTTTCAATACTCGATCGGCTGCGAGATCGAAATAGGCTTCGAAGACCGTGGTCTCCTTCTCCGGGGCCACGATCGGGGGTGGGCGACGTCGTATTTGAAGTCGCGGCCGACTTTGGAGATTAGGTCGCAGGAGACGGAGGAGGAATCTAGGACGTTGGAGATGAAGGAGGCGGCGCCGCCGAGGGTTTCCGCCACGACGGTGCCGTTTTGGATCAGAACGTCGTGGCAATAGTTTCCGACGATGAGAACTCGGCGCGGGGAATTAGGCGTTTGCCGCGGCGGAGGAGGAGTCAGAGTCATGATGGGCGGCTGGGGGAGAGGATCATGGAGAGAAGGTGAGCTAAAGAAGAAGCATGGAATTACGAAAGACGAAGAAGATGGAGTTTACGAGGGAGATGGGAGAGACAAAGAGGAAGAGACAAAAAAACAAATGTCTGTTTGCTTATACGTAGCGTCTCGAGACTCGTTCCTCTTATGACGCGCGCCATCCTCATTCACCTCCCTTTTCTCTTTTTTAACTTTTTTTTTTTTTTTGTAAAGTATTTACTTTAATTAGATCACTAATTATTTATTTTTGTAAGTGTGTATTAAAGTGCATCATCTACTTTTGTTTTCAGGTTTACGTAAGCGATTTGTTTTGAAACAAAAGCTGTCACATACTAGAATAAGATTCTAAGTGGAGATGAGTGAACTTTATCTGTGGAACTTGTTTGATGTTGTGATTTTGTTGTCGGGGAATAAAAGAATAACTAAACAGAGACGACACAAAGGCATATATTCGTGAGTGAATGAAAATAGTTTAGAGATGATTACAGAAGAGGGTCAGTCAGGCCGTTTATTTATGAGCCATGGGACATTTCGTTATAACTTCTTGAGCAGTTTTATAATGGGAAACAAGAGTAGGGAGGATTAGTCAGAACGAATACCACCCATGAAGCTACTCGGATCTGGACAATTACCCGTGAATTGAGCTTGCGAAAAGTCAAATCCTGGGTTCTGCAAACATAGAGACAGAAAAAAAAAAAAAAAAAGAATATTGATCCAAAGAGAAAAGGGAAAGCATACTTGAGTTCAATACTAAATATATAGAAGCCATGGATACAAGTAGAACAGAAACAAAAGGGCACCGCCGTTAAGGCACGTATTCAGTCTCTAGCTCATTGTATTTTCGAACCGCTAAAATCCGGTTAGAGAAAGACTCAAAGAGTAAGCAATTTCATAAACATAGCAAGACAGCCGCAATAGGTTACACTTTAGGTTACCTATCATCAGTTCTATGCAGACTGTTTATCCATGAACATAAGAGATTCACAGAGACACGAGAAACAAAATTAAAAAGATCGTTAACAAAGGAAACAATCAATGTGATTAGACATGACACAACCAAATCAGATAATCTTTGGCAGTGTAATTATATTTTTTGACATGCATTCATTCTACCCAGTAGGTGGTGCCCAAGATTTGCTTTAGAGATCAATTAGATGACCAACAAGATAGCCTTAAAAAGAAAGAAAACTTCAAAAACACGGAGAATTGTTTTTGCTATAGCTAACCTCTTCTTGAAACCTCTGCAGCATGAGACGCTTCTGCTCTAAATCAGTGGCGTAAGGATCCAACTGACCCTGTCCAAGAATCGGAGATGCCCATGTCTGCCCTTTCCCCCTCTTCTGCAGGGTTATGTGCATTATACCATCCTCTGCCATACCAACACTCAAAATTATCAGATTAGGCTCACAGTGACAAACTATGAACCGCAAAACTAAAAAAACTATGTCGGTAACTTGAAGATGTTGATAATAATAATCCGAAACATACTGTAAATCATGAAATGAAAAACAAGAAGAGCGCATAGAAACAGATCATTTACACTCTTAGTTCGCTGCAACCGTTAGCTCGATCTTCGAGATCAAAACATGCTAGTTCTACAACATTCCATCATCCATCGTATACTCTCAAATGTTTCTAATTCCAAACTATATCTACTATTCATACCAAAACCAGCTCACATTTTCAGGTTCAACTTATCATCTCCAGAAGTGAAACGGGGCTTAAAGCTAAAGAAGCGCCTAATACAGACTGACTCGCAAGAAGAAGAAGAAGAAACAATGGAGTACCTAGTGTCCAGAACGAGCAATCCGTCTTCACCGGAGCACTAAGATCGTGCTGGAAAAATTAACAAAACTTTAGTCAACTGCATCGAGAATTGAAGCCAAAAAGTGTAAAGACAGAGAAAGGAACTGACATTGAGATAAGGAGGGTTGCCTTTGATGCCAACTTCGAGATGTTTCGACTGGATTTTGCAGTGGAATGCCTTTGAATGAACATTTGGCGGCAGAGTTATGTACAAGTTCACTTCTTCAAGGGTTTGATCCCACTCAAACACCTTTTGCCCTATTACATCGGAATCGATCAAATCTCGTAAAGTTAAAACCAGACTGCGATTACAGAGAAACAGAGACGAAAGAAGAGAGAGAAAAACCCTTGTGAACGAAATCATGTCGCTTCTCCGGCGCGAGCTTCTCCGCCATATCTAGGGGTTTGTTTACTTCTCCGTTAATCGATCTCCGTCGGACGAAAGTGGAAAAGATTTCGATTCGTTCTTTTATTTTAAGACACAACACAACTAGTTTGTGTCCGTGGGGATATCTCTGTAAGCCAATTATAATTAAGCCCAAACATCAGCCCACTAAAATTAGCCCAACACTGTCCTTGTTGACCACCAAAAATAAAAATAATACATTTGCAATCGTTTAACTAGTAAAATAAATTAATCAAATGAAATATTGAAATCACATCATAAGCCTAAACTGGAGCTGCTATTCTTTAAAATTAATTTGAAATATCGAAATGTTTTTATAAGATGAGAAATTGGTTGATTCAATGCATAAAATATGGAGGAAGACACAAACTTGAAAGAAGAGTAATGTGTAGGTCTACCATAAAACATGGTCCATTATAAGATCTGGAGAGAGCCAAGTATGTGTGGTTTTTAGCTTTTCAATGCCTTTGGGGCCAGAGATACACTGTACCCATCTCCCGCCTTTCAGTCTCTCCAACGCATATCAGACAATTATTGTCAGTTTCACGGAACAAGATTGACGTATATACGTGATCAAAGGTTCTGATTAATATTCTCCGAATAAACATAACAGCAGCAAGAAAATTGTACTATTCCAATTTTTTTTGAGAAAACTATTCCAAAATTGTTTTGAGTGACACGTTTTATAATATCGTAATTCATGTTCCTCCATTTCGTCACTCCGGAAATTTAATTTTACAGTTCCATAATTTTTAAAGTATTTTTTAAGAAAATTAACTTGGGATTTATGTTCCTGCATTTCTTCATTTTGGAGGTTTATTTTATAAAAGAAATTCAGAGAATCTCCCAATTCTATAATGAAATTACGTTTGGCACTTCACTGATCCCACCATACTATTATGCATTTGTTTTGCTTGCTTATTTTACGCTTCCATTGTTCTACAATATTGCTTATCAAAACCAAACATTCATAGAATAGTCAATTTGTTTCATTTTATGGGATTCGATGTATATACATGCTTGTCCCCTGCATAAATCTATTGGCAGTTAGATCTCAGATTGATTTGGACTATGGTACATATGACTTCGGGTTATGAAAAAAATATCACGAGTGTAACTAGTTTATTGAATAAGTACTTGTGGATTAATATTCTGTTTTGACCGGTAAGACTGTTAACTAAAATAAAACAGACCCACTTGAAGCGTTAAAATTTAAAATTCTGGCCGGCAACTTATACAGCCACGGTCATATTCTGCCTCTCGCAATCTTGACCGCCCGTTTAAGCAGTAGACAGAATGCTGTACACGATGTTCATTTAAAAATTATATAGAAAACACGTTACAGCCACAAATTAAATTGATATATAAAGTTACAAATAGATGTTAAGTATTCGTGTTACAAAGACAAATAGATCAATATAATTTGTGGGTGCGTAACGTGTTATTAGATGTTCGTAGCACTTAAAGAGAACCAGTGTTTTTAGTACAAATACACATTAAAATTTGAAACTACTATATAAAGTTAGTCTGAGACTGTTTAGTTGTCAAAATTATTTTGTAAAGCTATATTGCAAGCAATCTACATTATAATATAGCATGATGGTACACGTCAGCGATATGTGGGTTCCACTTTTAAAAAGTGTGAAAAAATGTCAAATCTTTGACTCGAACCCAGGTTATTAAGATCTAAGCAACAACATTTATACCACTGAGGTAAAAGATTCATTGTACATTGATAGCTGAAACAAATATATATTTATGAAGGTCGGAAACTTTTGTTTTTTCGGTTTTCTTTGTAGGACCCACACTTATTTATTTTATCTAATGATTTAATAAATACTTTATAACTCACGTTTTGAAACGGGATCATTAAAAAAAAAGCCCAATAAACTTCTGTGGTCTGTAAGCGTTCTCTTCAATGGAAGTTTAAGGCTTTCAATTTTTAATCATCGGTTCATGACTCATCTAAGAAACACAGATTGACTCTTTGAGTTTCATGAATCGGTTTTTCTTCTTTAGTCTCTACATCTCCCCATCTTTAATAAATTCATCATCGGTTCTTTTATTTTGTCTGATAAATCATGATTGTGTGGTTTTAATTTTCTTTGGTCATCCTTAACTTTCACCCTTTGATCTAACCAAGAAGAAGAAGACATTTGTCGCTCAGATGCCATCGAGGACTCAGTGAGTCACACGGAGACATACTATCTGTTGCACGATTATTCAAGAAGAGTTTATGTCTTTGTGAAACATATTTGTTTCTTTTCGCCGCTTGCTTTGTTTAATCTTTTTCCGCAAATAATGATGGCTTTGACAGTTCATTCACGAGAGCGAAGTAAAAGAAGAAGAAGAAGAAGCCGCTGAGTGTTTGACATTTTCTGTTTTCTGAGTTTTTTTCCATTCATTAAACTTGGATTTTGAAGATTATGTGCTTCACATTCTTTTTATTTTGATGGTTGTTAGGTTGAATGAAGATCATTGAATAAATAAAATGTTGATGCTCCTGAAGATTTGGAGGGTACTTTATATTTCTTTTTCTGATAATTCTAGCGACATAAATTTGAACCTTACAGAGGGTATATTGCAGAGCATCCTAATGATGAGAAAGAGGTGGAGGGAATTGATATGCACCAGCAACGTTACCCGTGGGAGGGAAGTGACATGGCTTACTTATACGATGAGGTAAACATATCATTAGATGGTTTCGGTCCATCTTTGAGAGCCGTCGATTGTAAGTGTCTATCGTTTTGAAGTTGTACGACACTAAGATGTAAAGAATTACTAATCACGATTACCTTACTAGCAGAGTTCTTTTGCACAGCTATTGTCAATGGAATTAACACTAGAAATTGATGATGTTATATTTCATGTTCCAAATGCTAACGCAAGCTCCAATGTTGATTCTCAGCTTTAACATGCCAAAATCACAATGCAGTGGGTGTTGTAAGGTAATTCAGTAGGCACAAATATTCAGTTGAAAAAAATTCTAAATTTATGCATCAAACTTATAATCCGTAACATAATAATATGTTTTTTCTGTGCTAGGAACCGTTTGTAAATAAATGTCTCGGATGTATATGACTGCTTAGTTTGTTGCTTTTGACAGTGAAATCACTAAGCTTGCAATGTGTCAGGACAACAAAAGCATCTCAGCTGATGGTTAGCTTTGCAATTTCGTTGGTTTCTTTTTCCTATTATGTTGGATGAATTATTTTAGCTAACAAATATCGCAACAAAGCGCTGACAATAACTCTAATAGATTTATATATACATGTAGAATTGGAAGTTTGGTGAGAAGAGGAACAAGTACTTCTGTCACGCTATTGGATAGTTATACGCCATTTCAAGAGAATTGATTTCTTATATTTCCCATAATCAGTAAGATTTTAACTGTTTTGTCTACTTTGCATTCATACCTCATTCTCCATCTAACTTCTCGGTGCTACTATATAATGATCAAGTCATTTTCTGCACAAATAGGCAAGTGTGGATGTTACGTTGGGTGCTTGGTTTATTGGGCTTGGCTATACAAAGTATGTTGTGACTCTAAAACTTTTACCTCATTTAACATTGATTCTGGTTCTTGGGAGAATTGCAGATTGTGAATGAAAGGCACAAGCAGGGAACATATGTGTAGCTGCGTTCGACTCGACATGTAGCGGTATCTGCAGGTCCGTTGATTCCATGGTGGAGGTTAACATGCAATGTGTTGACCTGGAAATAATTATTTGGAAGTTACATTTCGAGGCATTTCCTCAACATATAAATAGACCATAGACAGAGTTTGATATTTATAATACTCAGTGATCATGGAGTCTGCAGAAAACAGTCATTTTGCATATTCTATATGGAACCAAGAGATATGTCCTTTGTTTTATGATTATATTATGATAGCTACTAACATAGGAGATGACTAGAGAAAGAGAAATGAGTATGAAACTCTTATATGGTAGCTTTTGTAAACACATTTGTGTTTATTAACAGTTGTGACAAGCAATTATGTTTATAGTAAAAGAAACCCGCCGCAGCGTCAATAACAAATGTGCGGCTGGTTTTTGGTTGTTTGGGATTGAAATAGCTTATGGGTTTTCTAAATCAATATAATTGATTTGACTAAAGCTATCTTGGATGACAAAAAGAAGGATTGAAAGTTTAATAACTTCTACTTTAGACTTTAATTTCAACTAAATTATAATCAGTCTTTTATCCATATAATCTTAGTTATAATCGTAAGAATTTATTAGAATAAATAAACAGTTTCAACAATATTTAATATGTGATTTAATAAACAAAATAACATGTAAGATTTTTAGGATTTAAAGAGATTGGAGACAATAGTTAATGAATATGAAAAGAATACGAAGCAGATGATGAAAAATGATTAGAGCAAATTAGTGGCAACACAGAGCTAAGCGAGATAAAAATATCAATCAATAAAAAATGAAAGAAAAATGAGCAGGGTTAAGTTATTACAAAAGGCAAAACTAAGACAAATCAAACGACATAACGTAAAAACAAATGTAAACAAGACAAGAGGAGATGGTGAAGATAAAATGCATTGAAAAACTGAATGATAGATTATGAAGCAAGAGACAAAAATAGATTAAAATGCAAAAACTCTGCGCCTTGGTGCGGATAACGATCCCTAGTGGTACAGAATTACACTGTTAACTTAATAATGAATGGGGTTTTTAACTCCACATTTTCGAAAATTTTACACAAATAAAAAAGGAAAACCAAAGAAAAAACAAATGTAACATGAACACTGTTGACTTCAGTTTATATACTAAAAATTTATGCATTTTTATGCTAAATGATAGCTGTGTACACAGCAAGTTGATTGAATATTCTAACATAGCCTAAACAGGTAGGCATCGAGTCTTGAAACTCTACGATAACCCGTTGAATCGTGAATCACGCTTACTCTCTTCTAAGTTTTTTTTTTTTTTTTTTTTGTAAATCTCTTCTCTTCTAAGTTACTAGTAAATCTTTAGTGCTATAAATATACAACATCCATTAAAGGTCTATCTTATTCAAACTCCAGAACTCTCTGATCAATACATACAATGGAGTCTGAAAATGGCAGCGTCACGAATACAAACGACGACGAGAACGTGGCCTTGATCTTCGGCGTCACGGGGCTCGTGGGCCGAGAGATTGTGAAGACGCTAACAATGTCGAACAAACCCAAGTGGAGAATCTACGGCGTTGCACGAAATCCCGAGATCAGTTCCATGACGAAGATGTACAGTTTCATCTCCTGCGATCTGCTTAACGCATCTGAGACCAAACAGAAACTGTCTCCATTACAAGACATCGTGAGTCACGTGTTTTGGGTCACGTGGTCAGGCGAGTATCCACTGGATAGCGACGAGTGCTGCGTCCAGAACAGAACGATGCTGGCAAACTCCTTGGACGCGATTCTCCCAAACGCCAAGAGGTTAAAGCATTTCTCGCTCCAAACGGGGATGAAGCATTACGTGTCTCTCGTCGGAGAGACTCTGTCTCGTGGAGAAGGTTCTAGTGTGTGTTATTACAGCGAGGAGTGTCCGAGGAAGAGCTCTGGGAAGAATTTCTATTACGTTTTGGAGGATCTTCTGAAGGAGAAGATCTCTGGAGATTCAGCTGTTTGGTCGGTTCAAAGACCCGGTTTGCTAATGGGAAGCTCTACGAGGACTCTGTACAACTTCTTGGGAAGTCTTTGTGTTTATGGAGCCATGTGTAAGTATTTGAATCTTCCTTTTGTGTTTGGAGGGACAAGAGAATGCTGGGAGGAGTGTTACATTGATGGGTCTGATTCGAATTTAGTCGCGGAACAGCATATATTCGCTGCCACTAGTGGGAGAGTACGTGATAAAGGTGAGGCCTTTAACGCCATAAATGGGGTAGGGTTCACGTGGAAAGAGATTTGGCCTGAAATCGGGAGGAAACTTGGGGTACAAGTCAACGAAATGACAATGTTTGATGAGGGTTTCTGGTTTGAGAGAGAGATGGGTGAGAGAAAGCATGTGTGGGATGAGATTCTGGTGAAGGAGGAGCTTGTCCGGACAAGGATGGAGGATTTGGCCAATTGGGTTTTCATGGATGTGCTATTTAGATGTCCTTTCAAGCTGCTTGGAAGGAGAGATAAAGTAGATAAGTTTGGGTTTAAGAGGAAATATAGAACCCTGGATTCGATTTTGTATTGGATTGATGTAATGAGAGAAGAAAAGCTCATTCCTTACTAAGACAAAGTGGTTTGTGTTTGGTGCTTTAGGAACATTTGGTTTCCAAAAAATTAGATTTGATTAGCAGTGTAAATCATGGTATGTATTTGATCGTTAATCTTCCTTAAGTGTTGTCTGTATTAGCAACATATGTATTATATATGTAATGTGTGAGTTTTTAAATGAATTTTCCACAAACCCTTCCGAGCACTAAATCACTTAACCAAAAATCATTACTGGCTGGAATTTGTTGAAATGTGAAAGCATTCACATATATAAAAAGACGGAAGTAGTGGAAGACCATACTTCAAACAACAAAATAAGTAGCTGGAATCAGTTTGTTTGTATATATGTTTTTTTGTAACTAAATGTATATATGTTTTAATACATCAGTTTGCCTTTTCCTTTGTTTTGCTACATAAACAATACGTCAATACGTATCAGTTTTGGCTGTCAAAATGACGTAAGAGTACGACTTTGCATCTCCTGTTTCAACCTATCACTCCAACAAGGAAAATAAATCTGGGAATAGTTAAACACAAGAAGGTTCATTGACGACGTTTAGGCTTTGTTCGTTTGAAAGTCGGTAATGGCAGCAACGAGCGACATATCAAATATCGTTACTATTGTTTGTTTTAATGTTTGTAATCGATAGCGTTATGTCGTTCGGTTAGTAATTGAGACGATTAATGATTTTTTATCATTCAAATATCTGCGACTAACAGTTTTGATCGATGATTGCTGCCATAAGTAAACTTACAATAAACTCACATTTGTAAACAAACAGACTTTACCCGGTGCAACTAAACTCAGTTAGGTCGGTGAACGGTTAGACTATACTATTCCTTCTAATTCAATTTAAATGTGGTTTTAGAGCACCATTATCTTAGAGATCCTAAATGGGTTTCTTATTTTTTTTTAATATTTTTTAATTGTAAAAGTGAATTAAGAGACTAGATTAAAAGACCCGAAAATTTATGTGCTCCATTGCAGGTCTCTTATTTAAAAGTTCTTAAAATATTTTTTTTTAATTAAACACCATTTTTTTTTCTTATTAAACTTAATTTTTTTCTTAAAACATAGTACAAGCTAACTCTATATTCAAGTTCTCGATTGAAAAACTTACAAAAAAAAACCAAACACAAAGGGATTCACAGCATTTGGAGTTTTCACGATTTTGAGTTTGTTATCTCAAATTAGCTGACATTGTTAGATCATTAGCCATTGTGCTAGGCTTAGTATCATGACTTGTTAAGTTAGATTGCTATGATGTTTTATCGGCTTTATGTTATGTCTTTCTGTGGGTGAGATTGTCTGTATCTATATAACTCGGTTGGTGCTAATCTTCATAATGGTTTTGTTTGTGCTAGGAACCACAACTTCTTCGAGTTCGTCTTCATTGTTAATTTTATGCACCTGCAAAAGGGAAATTGTCACATGTCTACTCGTGAATTGGCAACCAAAAGAAAGTAAAAGTCTCTAGTAGCAACAGTACTATTTCATAACCAATAAACATACAAGAATCTACTTTACGCCGAAAGCTGAAACAGATAAGACGAAGACTGTTGTGTTTGAAAGCTAAAATTGTAGTTTCTTTTAAAGGATTTCAAAAGTCAACTCTGCATTTGTTTGTTTTTTTCACCTGAACCACCATCTCTGAACGGCAGTCACCGGAGTATTCAAGAAGGGAGCGTAACGTTGGATCATCGGATTCACCGTCCTTCCGATTTTGCTCCAGTTGCTCTGGTGGTATCCTGCTGTTACTGGTGCTTGATACATCAGCTTCAGCAGCTGCCATTAAAGACAACAAGACCTCAGGCTTTTACTTTATTCATGAGAACAACTATCAAGATCCAACGAACAATCCTGGAAACTACATTTATCTTTCTTCATGGAGAGTTATGAACATGGTTTTGAACTAGACGGTTTCTTATGGCACAACACACATGATTTTCAACATGAAGAGAAAAAACCCACTTCTCATTACTGAGCTAATGGTCTTTAGCCCAGGTAACACTTAGTCTCAAAGACAAATAATATCAACAAACAAGAAGAAGGTGTTTTAAAAAACGGTGGTTCCGCATATAAGCGTATGTCCAGTTGATCAAGTTTCAACAAAGAATCTACTTGGAGATGTTGAGCCAATAGAGCGAAATGATGACTGGGACCAAAAGTAAAGCAAGAAAAAACAATTGAAAAGACGTACCTGCCAGTACATGAATGTTTGTATAAAGTTGCGTTGCCATCTGCAGTAAGTAAAATGACAGTTTTGATCAGATAAGTGAAAACGAGTAAATGCACTGATAAGATGATTAAATTATGAACTCAATTCAATTTGAAGGGTTCTGAACAATTTAGTGCTAATGAACAATTATCGCTTCTAAACACAAGAAAGAGTCAAAGAGCGTACGAAAGTAGAGAGATAATCAGAAGGAAGCCAATGGCTATCTTAGCCTACGATAAGAGGATGTTGAGGGTCGTTGCGTTTGACTCCACCCACACACAAGGATCTTCCAAGTAGTTTCTGATAACCATTACAAAACAGGACACATAGAAAGAGTTAAGCATCATTAAGAATCCACAAATGAAAACGAATAAACATCCTGATCAGATGAATGCAAACTACCTGTATATGGCTAAAGAATCTCTGAGCCGTAACATATCTGCCGAGCAAACAAAAAAGGCTAATGCTTTTAATCTCAAATTCAAAAGTAAGAAACAACATCAAAGATCCAAACTTTAACCGATTAACATAATCAAAAAGAGGTATTTCGATACTTGATGAATTGGGTAATGAAGGAACCTGGCACTGATGGATTTGTACATCTGCAAAGCTCCGTAGGCATTACCTTCCTCTACCACTTTCTTCAATTTATCAATATGCCATGGAATCAGCTGTTCGTTTGATCCCAGCAGTGACGCTAGCTCTGCTCAAGGAAGAAGGTGATGACGATTAACAAAAAGAAGAATCACCAGCGTGAGAAACCCAATTGCCACAAGTGAGAATTGCGCAGAGAGATTGATCGGGACGGAGGAGGCGTTGGGGAGGAAGGTCGGGACGGAGGAGGCGGTGAAGCCACTGAGACGGCGGCGATTCCGGTGGTGGAAGTTTCGGAATCAAACCGAATCAGTCCTTTCGGGAGAGAAAGAGAGATGAGAGAGAAACAGAGACGCGTGTCCTATATAAGAGAATCATTATCGTGGTCCTAAGCCACGTCCTTAGCTAATTAATCATCAAAATTAAATCGAAACTAAATTAAATGGAAGCAAACGTATGTTAACTAAGAGGTTTAAGGCAACATATGTTAAGGGCACGTGTCATCGTGTAGGGGAAAGAGGAAATGGGGAGAGACCGTCGAGTTTACCATCTCGACATCATTCTCTCTTCTCTCTTCTCTCTTCTCTTTTCACTCTTCTCTCTCTCGACGGTTCAACGCCTCTAGGCTCCGCCGAACTCCGCCGAACTCCGCCGAACTCCGCCGAACTCCGCCGAACTCCGCCGAACCAAAAGACGATCTCTCCGCCTATCTCTCCGCGTTTCTCTCCGCCTTTTTCTCCGCCTATCTCTCCGCCGATTTCACTCAGACCCAGATATCCGCCGATCGCTCACTCCGCACCGATTTGTTCTCCCTCACTCCACCGATCTCTCCGCCGATTGGAAACTAAAACCAGGTATCGCTCAATCCTCTGTCCGTCGTTTTGAGGTTTAGAGTATTTATATGTCGATCTAGCTCGTCTGCAACTGGGTTTCGCTCCTTGTATGTCTGTCGTTTTGAGATTTTAGAGCTTTAATTTGTCGATTTAGCTCGTCTGTATCTGGGTTTGCCTCATTGCATGTCCGTCGGTCTGAGATATTAGAGTTTTTATTTGTTGATCTAACTCGACTGTATCTTCGTTTGGTTCCTTGCCTGTCATGTGGCCAATTGATTGTATGCTTGGTCTTATGTGATTGAATGATATATGTTTTGTAACTAGGTGATTTTAACTCGTAGTCTGTGGTGATTTTAAAGGATTGGTGATTTCTTGGTGAATTTAAAATGATGAGTTCTTATTGATACATACGTTCATGTTTGTGTGTTCTTAGCATTAATCTGATAAGTAGATGATCATTCACTCGTTCACTCATGGATTTGAAACTCATAACATTAAGTACTATGTGATAGAGTTTCCGCAAACTGAATTTGGTTGCCATGTAGTTTGTTTGAAACGAAATCCCCATTTTAATTTAATGAACTTGTTAGTTCCAGTTGAATGTGAAACTAGTTGTGTAGTGTGCAATAACTACTGATTAGACTATGGTTGTTTATGGTTGAGCATTAAGAGTGGAACTTATTTCACATTACACTTTCAGCTATTTAACCCCATCTATCCTTCAACTTGTTAGTCACCTCTCGGCTTAACTAAAACCAGAAACCAAATAGGCTTTTCTTCTATAATTATTTCTCGCTCTAATCGCTATGGATTCAAGGAATCCATATAGCTACTCTTCTAGTTATCTAGGCCTTCTTCACAGTCAACAACCAAGTGTTGTACATGAAAACTTTCCTTATGAAAGTTTTCATTCTAGTAGTGTTAACCTTGGATCATCAGAAATCCCTCCATTCAGTTCACAACAAACGAAGGCTCCAACTCAACCTGAAGTCACACCAGTGGAGCGTAGGGAGAGAAAGAAATGGACACCAGCTGATGACGAGGTTCTGATAAGTGCGTGGCTAAACACATCTAAGGATGCTGTTGTCGCAAATGATCAGAATGCACGGACCTCCTGGAAACGAGTTGGAGAGTACTATGCAGCAAGTCGTCATGCTACCGAGGGTGAGAAGAGAGAGCATCTCCATTGTAAGCAGAGGTGGCACAAAATAAATGAGCTCACCAACAAGTTCTGTGCCGCATATGCTTCTGCAGAGAGACAACAAGCCAGTGGCCAGAATGAGACTGATGTTCTGAAGCAAGCTCACGCGATCTATTACGCTGATCATGAATCGAAGTTTACTCTTGAACATGCATGGTGTGTGTTGAGGTATGAGCAGAAATGGCTTAACCTTAACACACCTAAACCCAGTGGCAGTTTAAAGAGAAAAAAAGGTGAGACTGGTTTCCAAGCATCAAGCTGTGAAGTTGGTGATCATGAGAGCAGGCCTGAAGGTTGTAAGGCTGCAAAAGCAAGAAGGAATAACTCTAAAGGGAAGTCTCTTGATGAGGTTAAGAGCATTTGGGAATTCAAGAAGGAGGATTTGGTGATGAAAGAGAAACTGTCAAAGCTTGCAATACTTGACACGCTACTTGCAAAAAAGGAACCATTAAGTGAGGCTGAAGAAGTGGTGAAGAATAAGCTGCTTGCCTTGTATTTCTGAGAATGATGTCTATGTTTGAACTCGTCTATGTTTCTACTACATGTGTGAACTTGTCTTGAACCCGCAAACCTGCTACTGTGGTGCTCCGCCTATGGTTGCAACATCTAACAGTAGGAATGATCCAGGTTAAACAACGTCCTACTATTTTGCTTATGCATGAACTTTTTCAATTGATCTAACAGTTTGAATGTTCATCACAGGTAGAAGATATTACACCTGCACGAATGTAGATGATGGAGAATGCCATGTTTGGAAATGGTGGGATGTGGTGGTAATGGAGGAGATGAGAGCCAGAGATAGACATGTCCTTCAACTTGCTGAAAAGGTAGATAGTCTTACCCTATTGAGTGACTATGAGACTGAGCAGAAGCTGGTTAGGCTTGAGAAAATTGTGTCTGATATAGCTAAGGAGAAATCAAAATTTACCAGTGGGTTTGAGTACTTTGTAGGTGTAATGGTGATCGTAATAGTTGTAATAGGAATGGTTTGTGTACTTATGTGATCAAGGCTTATGTGATCAAGGCTTATGGCATCAAGGCTGATGGCATCAAGGCTGATGGCATCAAGGCTGTTGGCATCAAGGCTGTTGTAATGAACTTTTTTCTTATGATCAAGGCTGTTGTAATGTACGTGTAAACGGATGCTATGTGTAATAACTATGTTGTTGTGTGGAAGTTATTTTGTTGTTGTGACAAAACTATGAAACTATGAAACTATGAAACTATTTTAAAACAATGGGTGAGAACAATGGGTATCAAGTTGAAAAAAAAACAACTTTGATATCACAAGATGTACTAACTATGTCACGAGGTTTGTTTCTTTCCTCCAACAAGTCAGAAGAAGTACTCAAGAGCAACTTTAGTATCACAGGAGATGACAACGTATCTCTCTTCTTTTACCATTATAAGAACGAGACATGTTCTCTCATTAAAAATATGCAACATATCTCTCTTCTCCTCACTTTCATAACATTTGCTCTCATTTAAAAATTTTATATGGCTTCTTCTTCTCATTATCATTATCACAAAGATGATGATGATGAACTTAGTGCCATATTTGATGATTGTTTTGAAAACTTTGATTTTATTCCAGAACCAAAAGAAAGAAAAAAATGTATATTTATCGAGCGAAACCGGGAAGAAGGGCACAAGAATCTCTGGAATGATTACTTTAGCGAAACTCCCACATACCCGGACAATTTATTCCGGCGACGTTTTCGAATGAACAAGCCATTGTTCTTGCGTATTGTGCATCGTCTCTCCACAGAAGTAGAGTATTTTCAACCGTCAGAAGATGCAACCGGACGGTCTAGTCTATCACCACTCCAAAAATGTACTGCAGCAATTCGTCAATTGGCATATGGAGGTGGGGCTGATACAGTTGACGAATATGTACGACTTGGTGAAACAACAGCTCGAAAATGTTTGCACAATTTTACCGCTGGAATAATCCACTTGTTTGGCAACGAATACTTAAGACGTCCAACACCAGATGATCTGCACAGACTACTCCATATTGGAGAACAACGAGGATTTCCGGGGATGATTGGAAGCATCGACTGTATGCATTGGGAGTGGAAGAATTGCCCTTCCGCTTGGAAAGGAATGTATTCACGAGGAACTGGAAAACCAACTATTGCCTTGGAGGCGGTAGCTTCATATGACCTGTGGATATGGCATGCATTTTTTGGAGCTCCAGGTACTATGAACGATCTTAATATTCTTGATCGATCACCTGTTTTTGATGATATTATTAACGGAATTGCTCCACAAGTCAACTTCTATGTCAACGGAAGGGAGTACAATTTCGCATACTATCTCACGGATGGTATTTATCCGGAATGGACGACTTTTATTCAATCTATCCGACTACCACAGAGTCCAAAACATCAATTATTTGCAAAAACTCAAGAAAGACATCGAAAAGATGTTGAGCGTGCTTTTGGAGTCCTGCAAGCTAGATTTTCCGTTATTAAAAATCCATCTAATTTATGGGATAAATCCAAAATAGGAAATATTATGAGAGCATGTATCATACTCCATAATATGATAGTCGAAGATGAACGAGATTCATACACTCAGTATGACCTTGACTCGTTTCAACATGAAGAAAGTGTGGATCTTACATTTTCCATCCAGATGCCTACTGCTCTTTTCAATTCAATTGATCGTCGCGCAAGAGTTCGGGAAAAACCAGTTCATCGACAACTAAAACACGATTTGATTGAAAATATATGAGATAAATTTGGGGATCAAAATTAACGTATAATTTTTTAGGTTCTATGAATTGAAGTTTGCTTTTATTTTTAATGTTTGAATGTTTTATGTTTTTTAATGGGTTGTTTTTCTTGTAATTTTTTTTATTGTATTTTTTTTCCAAATTTGTGTGATAAAATATGTTTCCATTTTAATGTTATATGTTTAATATATCTCATTTCCTATTAAATTAAATAATTAATTCACTAAGAGACAATTAAAAGTCCTACCAATAATCTATATTTTTCCCAATGTCCTTAACTTTGTCTCTTAACATAACAAAATTAATTAAATAATCTAAGGACACAAATTTTGGTCCTACCAATAAGGATGCTCTAATGGACGTCTCTTGTAGCGCTTAATTAAGCGACGTCTCTTTCGTTATTAGGTACTTTTTTTTTTTCAAAATTAACCTAAGAAACGGGGTTTAGCACCCCCGATAATGATGCTCTTACAGTTTTAATATAAAATTTATTGCTTTTATATTCCAATATTTTTTTTATTGGATAAAGTGTGGTTAGCTGTATTGGTAATAATATTTTTATTTATTAAATATATAAAATTAAAAATCGTATGTCTAAGTATAAAATGACAATTAAAATGAAACAGAGTAAATACTTGACATACACTGAGACACTATTCATTACCCCCATCTAGTTGATCATTAGACCCATCCATTTCGGATTTCTTATTTTATCAACGCAGTTTTTTACCTTTTCCCCATATAATCTAAGGGGTAATATTGTGATTTATGTAAAAGTGTCCTGACGGGAGCAGTTAAGTCGTGGCGATTTACAGGCAGGAACGAAATAAACTCACGTTGTTCACATGTCAGGCGATGGGCCCTTATGTTTATGATAAGGAAATAGGCTCTGAACCCAATTTTCATCTCATAAATGAAACTTTTATTGCAAAATTTGCAGTACATTTATTTAGGTGCTCGCTGATATGATATTTTTTTGGACTTCTGGTAGGAGTATTTTTAAAGCAATTTTAAAATTTTAAAATAATAAAATTTGGAATACGAGGAGACGTGGACGAATAGGAACTTATATAAACCACACAAAAACTGGGAGTTCGAAATTTATAACGATAAATTTTAGTATGTGGCGCTCAGTTTCGAAATAAGCACCATCATCATCGCATTCAACAACACAGACATCGCTTTCAATATCTCACCAGAACCATCTATGGAGGTGGTTCCATCCTCTCAGCTTTATTACACAGTATGCCTTCTCTCCTTACACAACCACCACAACTTCTTGATTAATCAATTCCACAAAAGAATGATATCCCTTCGCGTTCCTGCTCCTTCATCCTTCAATCTCCAACGGTTAAACTCCCAAGCTTTAGAGCGGCGATGGAGGCTAGGCAGAGACTGCTTCCTCTCCTTCTCTCCGAGTTGCGTGGAGAATCGAATCGGACTCGGAGTCAGATCAACCAAATCGGAGATGGCGCCGTTTACGGCGGCGGAGGAAGAAACTCTACCGGAGGGACTCCAGCCTGAGCTGATGCCGAAGCACGTGGCGGTTATAATGGACGGAAACGGGAGATGGGCGAAGATTCAAGGTCTTCAACCTTGGGATGGTCACAGAGCCGGCGTTGAAGCGTTGAGAGAGATCGTTGAGCTTTGCGGCAAATGGGGGATTCAAGTCTTAACAGTTTTCGCCTTCTCTACCGATAACTGGATTAGACCTAAGGTAATGACCTAACTTGAATCTGCCCTAGATTTCTAGTTTTTTTTTTTTTTTGCTCTGTCTGTGAGACCTAATTGGTATCTAACATATGCAGATCGAGATTGATTTCTTGTTGAGTTTGTTCGAGAGGACGCTCAAATCAGAGCTTGAGACTTTAGCCAAGTAAGTACCGTATCAAAAATCCATCAAGAATTGTTTTATTTTGTGATGCCTTGTGTCACAAGTCTGCTATAATCTGCTTGAGTGTAGGAATAATGTTCGGATCTCTATAATTGGAGACTCATCTAAACTTCCGAAATCTCTTTTAGAAGTTATAAACGAAGTTGAGGAAGTCACAAAGAACAACACGAGGCTTCAGCTAATCGTAGCCGTTGGTTACAGCGGGAAGTACGATGTTCTACAAGCGTGTAGAGGTATTGCGCAGAGAGTGAAAGACGGTGAGATCGATGTTGAGGAGATAGACGAGGGACTGATCGAGCAAGAGCTTGAGACGAACGTTACTGAGTTTCCTTACCCGGATCTGCTGATACGAACGAGTGGTGAGCTAAGAGTGAGTAACTTCTTGTTGTGGCAGTTGGCTTACACTGAGCTCTTCTTTGCTCAAGAGCTCTGGCCTGATTTTGGGAGGAACGGTTTTGTTGAAGCATTGATGTCGTTTCAGCAGAGACAGCGACGCTTCGGTGGTCGAAAATCTTGAGTTTCTTTTTCTTTGCAACGAATAAATTGGTGTAATAAAAACTGTATATGATGTGTAATAAAGGACGTTTTATACCTCAAGAACTATACCTTAGAAGAACTAGGTGTTGACATTTTGGCTTGACTGACCTAACTCTCGTCCAGCTCCCTCACTGTGTTCTGTTTCTTTTTTGAACACTCTCTGTTTTTGTTCTTTCTTTTATCTCTGTTTCAACATTTTTTTTCCTGTCAAAAGGACATTCTTTTCAACAGTTGAAGAGCATGAGGTGTTGAATTTTTATGGTAATCTACGTGTATTCAACATGCGTTACAAAGTTTCAGCTGTTGAAAAAAAATCTGTGGTCCCGAAATGACACGTGGCGTGTCGTGAATGGATAGAAAGGGTTGGGAGTGTGCACGCACTCGCGCAGGATTACACCATTTTTTTTCTTTTAATTCAGGATAATATTTAAATGCTCTGTTCCCATTTGCTGTATATATTTCTTTTGATATTTATCCCCACCCAATAATTGGAATCCATTTATTTTATAATATAACTATTTTAAAAAAGATAAAAATTATATCAAAATTCAAGATTTTTTTATATTAAAAATAGAGACTACTCTCATTTCGTTTGGATACAGAAAAAATCATCATTTTTCATTATAATCAACTATTTTAGTGTTTTAAATCTTTTTTTTTGTTAAATCGATCCTAATAATAATTCTTTTAACACCCAAAACTCTTCTAATTTACCATTTAAAATAGAACCAGTCCCCTTTTTGGGTGCTATCACATAACCCTAAGCAGGGAAAGGAAGGTATCTAATCGCCAGCACAGAGAAACTTCCAAAAGAGAAAATGACTAAGATAACAATAAAAAAGTTTTTGTCACAAATATAACATCTAAAAGTAAAAATGACCAAAATATCACTTAATGTTTTATCAAAAGAGATAAATATACACTTATACCCCAATGGTAAATTAATTTAGACATTAGGGTTTAGAGTTAAGGGATGGGGTTTAGGATTTAGGGTTTAGGATTTAGGGTTTAGGATTTAGAGTTTAGGGTTTAGGGTTTAGAGTTTAGGGGTGGGATTTAGGGTTTAGAGTTAAAGGGTGGGGTTTAGGATTTAAGGTTTAGGGTTTAAGATTTAGGATTTAGGGTTTAGGTTTTAGGGCTTAGAGTTGGGGAGTGGGGTTTTGGGATAAGATTTCAAATTTTCAAAAATAAAAAAAATTTAAATTTTTCAAAAGATAAAATGCTATTTTGGTCATTTTAGTTTTTGAAGACTATTTTTGTGACATAAACTTAGAAATGTGCTATTTTGTAGATTTGCCCCTTCCAAAATCCCAACAATTATCAATTTCAAAACCAAACTTCCAACCAACCTCAAAATAGGGTCCGTTATATACGAGGGTCGCGTATAGTTTTTAATTATGAGAATGGGTTGGCCCAAGTTTTTACTGGGCATTTGCTTACCTATAGGAGAGATAAATAATTTATGACCTTTTTAGCCTTTCGACCCAATAAGTTATACTTTGCAACCCACATAACTTAACCCACACCGACATCTCCGCGCGACCCAAAGACTTTCCCGCACGTGTGAAACTCGGCGGTCCGACTCGGTGGTTTAATATTTTTTTTTTCATCCCGTCGGCGAAGGTGAAATTTTTTTTTACCTAGGTAAATCCAGGTATTTTTACCGCTATTTTTTTCGCGCCATTTAACTAGCCGTACAATCCTTGGTGATAAAATTAATAAAATAATTAGTGGATAAGGTTAATTGATAATGGTGAAACATAGGTCTGGTGGATAATACAAAGAAACCCTAGTAGAAGAGCTGAGATGTATTCTATCTGAGTTCTGTTCGGCAAAATGCATCCACCAGACTTGAAAATGTTGGAAACTAATAGCAGCGTGTGTGGTTCCGGTGGAAGTTTTCGTGGTAAATCTCAGGCGAGCAGTAGCAACACCACCGAAGGTACACTATCTCCCTTCGACATTGCCGAATCTTTGCGTTTTTGTTCCTATAATTTTATTTGTAATTGTTCGTTGGGGTGTAGGAAACTCACGGTCACACGTTGTTGTTATGGCTGGTCGGTGGATAATTTATGATAATGGTGGTTGGGATTTCAAGATAGATAATGAGAGAATGGGTAGAAGCGATCGACTTCTCGCAGCGGCGTTAAGCGTTTGAAAGATAGTATTCTTGCTTCTTATGGTTTGTTGGGAAGAGACTTAGAGGTCGAAATGTGTTATTGGCTAATTGATGGAGAGGCTGAAATGGTTGGTAAAGGGGCCGCACCAGTGGAGATAGCAACCGACACTGATTATAAAATATTCAAGGCTCTTCATAGGTTAGACAAGTCTTGTAATGTTTTCGTGACATTTAGAGAGATTGTTGGGGAAAAATTGATATTTTTAAGGTCCGAACGAGATATCTTGTCGCAAATGGATGCATCACTCGGAATGGATGATGATGAGTTTTTAATTAGGCAAGTAGAAGCAGTTGAACCATCTTTTGGATTGAACTCACAGACGGCTGAAGGGGTGAAAGGTTCGAAGGATAAAGATAGTGGAGCGGCTGTAGATGGGGTTAATCCGGCTTCGGGTAATCTGCTACAGCAAGAGAAGCAAAAGAGCTGTGCACTAGGAACAGTAGTGGAGAATGGAAGTAAAAAGCAGGCTCACGTTGAAGCAGCTGAAGATGCCGTTTGTGGGGTTAATCCGGATAATATGCATCAACAAAACTGTACGCTACAAGAGAAGGAAAAGAGCTGTGGAGAAGGAACGGTTGTGGAGAATTGAAGTAAAAAGCGGGCTAACGTTGAAGCAGTGTCGAAAGAAAACAAAAAAGATCACCTTGCAAAAGAAGATGAAGATGAAGATGAAGATGAAGATGAAGATGACAAGGACTATGATGATAATGAAGATGGATATGAAGATGAAGATGATGATGATGCGGAAGATGAAGATGAAGATGAAGGTGACGGTGGAAATGAAGATAAAGATGAGATTGAAAATGAAGATGAAGATGACAAGGACTATGATTATAATGGCTGGCATGAGTTTGCTGGAAATGATTGTGAGAGAGACGAAGATGATAATTTTGATGGATGTCCACCAAAAGGAGGTCGTGGTGGACGGTCTGGTCGTAACGGTTATGAGCGTTCTGTGGTCACCAAAGTTAGAGGTCAAGGGTCTGGAAGAGGCCAACGGTCAAGGGCTACAGGTGGATCTTCGTCAGGCAAACAGTGTTGCAATATGAGACATTACGAAGGCAACACAGACAACCTAAGGGATGTCGTATGTACCTCACGAATCGTTGACTTTTCGTACACCGAAGATTCTGATATCTACGGAAGCGTTGATGTTGTTAATGTAACTCCACCAAAAGATAGAAACCAACAAAACCACGACGATGATTCTGTTGATCGTCGTTTCACCAAATCGTCCTCTGAAACTGTAAGGTGTGCATTGACCTTTGCAACCGGGAACAGTGATGTTGGCAATGTTGTTTTGGTTACACCACGACAACGAAACGAGAAATGCAGCCACGTGATCGAAGATGATGTTGAGTATTTTGAGCCTACTTTTACCGATGCTACACAAGTTCATGGTGGAGGAACAACGAAGACAAGAACCCTTTCATGAGCTCACAATGATGAAACACCTTCCGGCGAAAGTGATCATATTGTTCTTGTTACACCACAGAAACAATACAACAAACACAACCGAGTAATTGAAGCTAATGATGAGTTTGTTAGTCCTCCTTTCACCCGAACTACAGAATTTGAGGGTGGCGAAGCATGCATCCAAAGAAAACATTTTCCCTCAACCTCTGTAACCGTTAGTTGTACACAGGCGGATGAAACAGATACAGGTGCAAGTGTTGATCTTGGTTAGGCTAATCCACCAGAATAAATTAATCAAACTTTTTGGTTGCCTTCTTGGGAAACTAATTCTCTTCAAGTGTACTGTTGGTTTAGTGGTTATGTCATGCCTATACGATGCCATTAACTTTCAAGTATAATTGTACACTATATTAAATATTAAGTTCAAACAGTTATAATTCTCGATTCTTGATTCTTGCGGTCAACCGACTAGATACGGTAAAGGTGTACGACAATAAACGGTGTACGCCTTATACTTGTACATATATAATCAAGACGATAAAATTGTAGCTTAAATAATATTAAACAACAGTTCAACAAAACACAGATGCATATAATTACCAGTAAATTAAAAATGATCAGTTATTGCCGAGGTAGTACTTCAAACATAATAATTTAGATTTTGTGATAAACGGGTTTCATGTAAGTATGCGTCCTACTCGTCCGCCATACTATGTTGTGAGGCAGGAGTAAAGGTGCTACAAGTGAGGTTGATAATTGAAACCGTGTGATTTTAATTATGAAGTAAATGTTCCACCAATACTTTTAACCTAACAACCTTGTACAGATATTTTAAATCTCGCGCTGTGAAAAAAGGTTTCAAAGGTTGGTGGAACATTAACTTTAACATTTAACTCATTGCCTTCTTAGTGGAATTCCTCTATTTAATAGTATCAGTCTTATATCAACTCAATACACCAAAAAAACCTTCACATTCTCTATAATAGTATGGCAGGTGAATTACTCCCAAATCTTCCCGACGAAATTATCATCAAAATCCTACAGTTGATTGGAGAGCAATCATTTTACTACCTGGGTGATTTCTTGCGGGCTGGGAAACGGGGTTACGCACTTGTTCATGAACCCTCCGTCCTAAAGATTTGCGATGTTACAGAAATGGTCAGCTTTTGTAGCAGTCAAATCAGCAATCGTGGTAGGTTCCGAGTGTTCTTCCGCAAGTGCCTCAATGCGGGCAACACAAGGGCTATTTGCTATGATGGTCTACAAGCAACAACAATTTTGGGACTTGAGGAGAGTATTAAAATTTTGGAACCAAATGTGCCTAAGCGTCCATTATCTACCTTCGCTCAAGCCATTTTCAAAGTATGTCTTGGCAGAGACAAGGAAGCCAGCCAAGTGTTTTAGTTGTTCGCAGCCCATCACGCTGACCTTCGATCGGAGAGGTTTAGATTTGGAGCGGCTTCGATGCAGTACCTAATGCCCCACTTCTATGCTCCATGGCTTAACACATACAGTGAAACTTTCTTATTTCCGGATGATGATGTAATCATGAAAACAGAATGCCTTGATGGCGACAACTGCAGGATCTATTATGTCGGGCTGGACCGTTGCTGCCAAAACTCCAAGCTGTATTGGATTTGTTTAACCGTTTGTAGTATGCTGTAATAGATGTCTTTGTTGTTCATTTACCCTGTAATGGTGAGCGTTCGTCACGGCTAAATCGTTGATAAACGGTGTACTTGGAGGGTATGTGCTAAGCAAGTGGATGATTCTCCTACATATTTTGTGAAAAAGGCAAGTTTGGGACATCAATGCACATCTGATGTGCGAGGACAGTACAAAACATGGAACATCTAGAGTTCTTGCTTCTCTTAGCGCTCAAAATCGAAAGACTTCTTGTGGACCTCGTGCTATGGAACTGCGGATACTGAGAATGGAATTCAACTATACATGCCGCGTGCTAGAAAGCTAAGGAACTAGCAATTCGCGTCGCCAGGAACAAAGGAAATGTCTTACAAGATGTTACCACAGTACTTGCGCGTCTTGACAATCCGCGGATATTAAAACCGAACTTGATAAAGAAGGAAAAGAGCTGTGGAGAAGGAACGGTTGTGGAGAATTGAAGTAAAAGCGGGCTAACGTTGAAGCAGTGTCGAAGAAAACAAAAAGATCACCTTGCAAAAGAAGATGAAGATAAGATGAAGATGAAGATGAAGATGACAAGGACTATGATGATAATGAAGATGGATATGAAGATGAAGATGATGATGATGCGGAAGATGAAGATGAAGATGAAGGTGACGGTGGAAATGAAGATAAAGATGAGATTGAAAATGAAGATGAAGATGACAAGGACTATGATTATAATGGCTGGCATGAGTTTGCTGGAAATGATTGTGAGAGAGCGAAGATGATAATTTTGATGGATGTCCACCAAAAGGAGGTCGTGGTGGGCGGTCTGGTCGTAACGGTTATGGCGTTACGTGGTCACCAAAGTTAGAGGTCAAGGGTCTGGAAGAGGCCAGCGGTCAAGGGCTACAGGTGGATCTTCGTCGGGCAAACAGTGTTGCAATATGAGACATTACGAAGGCAACCTGAGACAACTAAGGGATGTCGTATGTACCTCACGAATCGTTGACTTTTCGTACACCGAAGATTCTGATATCTACGGAAGCGTTGATGTTGTTAATGTAACTCCACCAAAAGATAGAAACCAACAAAACCACGACGATGATTCTGTTGATCGTCGTTTCACCATCGTCCTAAAGCTGTAAGGTGTGCATTGACCTTTGCAGCGGGAACAGTGATGTTGGCAATGTTGTTTTGGTTACACCACGACAACGAAGCGAGAAATGCAGCCACGTGATCGAAGATGATGTTGAGTATTTTGAGCCTACTTTTACCGATGCTACACAAGTTCATGGTGGAGGAACAACGAAGACAAGAACCCTTTCATGAGCTCACAATGATGAAACACCTTCCGGCGAAAGTGATCATATTGTTCTTGTTACACCACAGAAACAATACAACAAACACAACCGAGTAATTGAAGCTAATGATGAGTTTGTTAGTCCTCCTTTCACCCGAACTACAGAATTTGAGGGTGGCGAAGCATGCATCCAAAGAAAACATTTTCCCTCAACCTCTGTAACCGTTAGTTGTACACAGGCGGATGAAACAGATACAGGTGCAAGTGTTGATCTTGGTTAGGCTAATCCACCAGAATAAATTAATCAAACTTTTTGGTTGCCTTCTTGGGAAACTAATTCTCTTCAAGTGTACTGTTGGTTTAGTGGTTATGTCATGCCTATACGATGCCATTAACTTTCAAGTATAATTGTACACTATATTAAATATTAAGTTCAAACAGTTATAATTCTCTGATTACTGATTCTTGCAGGTCAACCGACTAGATACGGTAAAGGTGTACGACAATAAACGGTGTACGCCTTATACTTGTACATATATAATCAAGACGATAAAATTGTAGCTTAAATAATATTAAACAACAGTTCAACAAAACACGATGCATATAATTACCGATAAATTAAAATGATCAGTTATTGCCGAGGTAGTACTTCAAACATAATAATTTAGATTTTGTGATAAACAGGTTTCATGTAAACTGTCTGTCCTACTCCGTCCGCCATACTATGTTGTGAGGCAGGAGTAAAGGTGCTTGCAAGTGAGGTTGATAATTGAAACCGTGTGATTTTAATTATGAAGTAAATGTTCCACCAATACTTTTAACCTAACAACCTTGTACAGATATTTTAAATCTCGCGCTGTGAAAAAAGGTTTCAAAGGTTGGTGGAACATTAACTTTAACATTTAACTCATTGCCTTCTTAGTGGAATTCCTCTATTTAATAGTATCAGTCTTATATCAACTCAATACACCAAAAAAACCTTCACATTCTCTATAATAGTATGGCAGGTGAATTACTCCCAAATCTTCCCGACGAAATTATCATCAAAATCCTACAGTTGATTGGAGAGCAATCATTTTACTACCTGGGTGATTTCTTGCGGGCTGGGAAACGGGGTTACGCACTTGTTCATGAACCCTCCGTCCTAAAGATTTGCGATGTTACGAAATGGTCAGCTTTTGTAGCAGTCAAATCAGCAATCGTGGTAGGTTCGAGTGTTCTTCATAAGTGCCTCAATCGCGGGCAACACAAGGGCTATTTGCTATGATGGTCTACAAGCAACAACAATTTTGGGACTTGAGGAGAGTATTAAAATTTTGGAACCAAATGTGCCTAAGCGTCCATTATCTACCTTCGCTCAAGCCATTTTCAAAGTATGTCTTGGCAGAGACAAGGAAGCCAGCCAAGTGTTTTAGTTGTTCGCAGCCCATCACGCTGACCTTCGGTCGGAGAGGTTTTAGATTTGGAACGCTCGATGCAGTACCTAATGCCCCACTTCTATGCTCCATGGCTTAACACATACAGTGAAACTTTCTTATTTCCGGATGATGATGTAATCATGAAAACAGAATGCCTTGATGGCGACAACTGCAGGATCTATTATGTCGGGCTGGACCGTTGCTGCCAAAACTCCAAGCTGTATTGGATTTGTTTAACCGTTTGTAGTATGCTGTAATAGATGTCTTTGTTGTTCATTTACCCTGTAATGGTGAACGTTTAAGGTAATTGGGTACTATCCTTAAATTAACTTTCATTTGTTTTCTAAAAGCTGAATACCTCATATTGCTTTGTTTTAAAACCCTCAAGAACAAAGATATGAGTGGGTGTATGGCCGAGAGATCATCACCCTCCGGAGTGTAAATTGTGCACTATATCTTAAAGTAAGTGCAACAAGTTTTTTATTCCATAATAATAATTAGTAGAAGGCAAACGATACGATTTAAAAGCGGTGTACGATCTTATACTGTGTACACCGTACAATTGTACACTTTATCTTAAATTAAGTTCAACCAGTTTTCTATCCCGTATTACTAATTCGTATAGTGAACATGACAAGATATAAAACGGTGTACGCCGGTATACGGTGTACACCGTATATTCCGGAGTACAACTGTACACTTTATCTTAAATTAAGTTCAACCAGTTTTCTATCCCGTATTACTAATTTTTATAGTTAACATGACAAGATATAAAAGGGTGTATGCCAGTATACGGTGTACATCGTATATTCCGGAGTATAACTGTACACTATATCATAAATTATGTTCATCCAGTTCTTTTTCCATGCTATTAATTGATAGAGGGTAAACGATAATTGATAGAGGGTAAACGATAAGATATAGGAGTGGTGTACAATCTTGTACTGTATACACCTTATATTCCTGGATATAGCTGTACACTCCGCCTTAAACTTAGTTCATTCAATTCTATATCACATTTTATTAATTAAAAAAGTGAAAATGACAAGATATGAGTAGGTGTATGACCGAGAGATCACCAACAAGTTTTTTATTCCATAATAATAATTAGTAGAAGGCAAACGATACAATTTAAAAGCGGTGTACGATCTTATACTGTGTAGCGAGAAAATGACAAGATATGAGTGGGTGTATGACCGAATCTTTATCTCTAACCACCATTCCTATTCTACCTACGGATTCTCTTGTGAAGCGAGAAAAGTAATCTTCATCCTCCCATAATATTTTACGAGTCATTGCATAGGTATACAACGCACGCTCGTATCCTGCATCCGCTGCTCTCTTTAACAATCCAAGTCCTTCTTTTTCACGGTCTAACCCGTAGAAATACTCTACACCTTAATATAAAGATAACTTGGATTTCCCTCCGCGTAGCATCTTCTTAACAACAAATTTCGCTTGCCAACATGCCAAGGGTACTTAAATAAATCAAAGGAACCATACATTCCACGCTGGTCTGCCAAAGCAAGCATTGACTTGCAAGTAGATCGGAGTCTATAGAGATCTGCGAAGGAGTTATTTGCAACGCGTTGAACCACTAATGCTTGGACCTCTGAAGGAAGGCGAGAATGGAAGTGGGACATTATAGTAAGAGAATGATTTTTCGTCTGCTATGAATTGTGCTCACAATTTCCTTATTTATAAGGAGTGTAATTATAAGCAACCGACACAAACCAAGAGATGTCGATTTCCCATTGGTCTCGTATCGGCAGTAACCGCCACTAACCGGTTTTCTTCTTTACAAACGGTTTCTTTGACGGTTGTTTGACAAAACCAGTGCAACACCAAAAATCCCGTAGAAACAGAGCAACCTCTTTAATCCAAAAGCATCGATTACACATGTCTGCTGCCTTGATGTGCTCAATATACCAAAGAGCCCAATCCTGGTCCAAGCATGGTGAACACTTGCAACTATAAAACAAGGGGACACTTTATCTTAAATTAAGTTTAACCAGTTTTCTATCCCGTATTACTAATTTTTATAGTTAACATGACAAGATATAAAAGGGTGTACGACGGTATACGGTGTACATCGTATATTCCAGAGTATAACTGTACACTATATCATAAATTATGTTCATCCAGTTCTGTTTCCCATGCTATTAATTGATAGAGGGTAAACGATAAGATATAGGAGTGGTGTACGATCTTGTACTGTGTACACCTTATATTCCTGGATATAGCTGTACACTCCGCCTTAAACTTAGTTCATTCAGTTCTATATCACATTTTATTAATTAAAAGAGTGAAACTTAGTTCATTCAGTTCTATATCTTAAAGTAAGTGCAACAAGTTTTTCATTCCATAATAATAATTAGTAGAAGGCAAACGATACGATTTAAAAGCGGTGTACGATCTTATACTATGTACACCGTATATTCCTAGGAAAACGATGTATTGGTGTGCAAACGCAGCTTTTACAAAAATTAACTTAAAGAAATTTGGTTTATCGAGCATAAACATCATTTGGAATCTTCACTTGACTCAGATTCGGACTTGTGGTGTTCCTCTATGTATTCCTGATAGTCTTCAGGATCAACCTTACTGTCGGACTCATCATCACTCCCTTCTAGTGTCGAGAAGACTGTTGTTCCAATCTCCGACCGTATGTTTTCTCGTAAGCCTTCTCGATACATCTTTACCAATGTAGGTTCGCCGTGTTTGTCTACCAGACCTCCTGCTAGAAACATTGAATTGTATTCTCTCACGAAGATTCTCCTTGCTTCATTTAAGCCTCTGCGGACAGAATTTTAAAAATAGATGAGGATGTTGCATTCTCCGACGGTGTATTTAAACGAGCCGGTTGATAGGATAAGCAACCATTGGGAACACTAAAGGCGTAACTAGGAGGCATTTCGTGAAAGTGTACAAGAGTGATAGCCAACGAAATGCGACCATTTATTAGAACATTATAAAATACAACGTTAATAATTAAAAAGAACAACATTAATTGAAAACAACAACATTAATAATCATTTATATGCAGTTAGAGTTATTTAATTAAACAATACTAGTTAGAGTTATTTAAGTAATTCAACATCCACACAATTCCTTAAGCAGTTTAATATCTTCTAGCATTTTCTTCAACTCATCTTCTATCTTCTTTCGGATCCTGGCCTCTTCAGCAACTTCCTCCTTTATCTCCTGCAGTCTTTCTTTTATAGCATCAAAACAGCGATGCCGATTGTGAAACCCATCATTCTGAAGGATATAAGATAGTGAACTTCATATATATACTGAAAAATTTGAATTAATATACGATTATAAACATCATTTCTCACCTCATCCCCCTCCATACATAATTCCTTAAGCAGTTTGATATCTTCACGCACTTTCTTCTTCTCATCAACCATCTTCTTTCGGCTCTTGGCCTCCACAGCAACTTTCTCGTTTAACTCTTCCAACTCTTCTCCGAAGGCATTAAAACAGCCATGACGAATGTGGAACCCATCATCCTGAAAGATATAAGAGAATAAACTTCATATCTAAACTCAAAATATTTAATTCATATATACAATTTATTTACTCACCTCAAACTCGCATTGCATTGAGTAGCTCTTTCCTTTCTCGTCGGTGGACAATCTTATAGGAGCACCACACACACAGATTTTGGGTATGCAATGGTGAGCATAGAGAACCAACTCACGCCTATCAGAATCCCTTTCCCACTGCTTGATATCTGCATAGTAAGGATCCGTCATTATGAAATCCGCCTTAAAATATAGTATCAATGTAATTTGAAGAAAGAGGAGCTCTCTTTGGTGACAATACTAAACATCTCAGTTCAATCTTCTTATATAGGGAAATTTTCCCTATAACGGCTCTTTTTTACCCTTAACGGTAATTTTTTTCCAAGAAACTACATTTATTTTGAATTAAAGTTCAAAATATGTGGTTTCTCCCCAAACGGCTATATTTTCTTTGAATCAAAACAAACAACCAACTTTAGTTTAAGATCTGTAAGGACACAAAATATTTTAATAATATTTTTGCAACAGACTCTAAGATTTAAAGAGGTTTGGTGGTGAAATAAATGAAGGCTGTTTGGTTGGTGACGAATCAATGTTTGTGGGTTGGAATGTCAGATTAAACATTAAAACTTACGTCCACACTACTTTCCTATTTAAAACCGCTCCTTCATTGTAAATCTTCATCACAAATTTTTACAATGACAGATCCCAGCTATGAAGACGATAAAAAACATAAGAGGTATAATGACATGCTGTTCTTCGTTGCCGACTCTGACAATGGAATTCCGCTACGTTGTCCATGCGGTGGCCAGATTGTCATACATGTCTGTAAGGCAGGAACAGACATTGGAAAGAAGTACTTCGTTTGCAAACACTTTGAGGTAACAAACTTATAACATATTCCTTTTCATTCTTTGAATTTTTAATATCAACATGTGGTTTCCAGAATGATGGCTTGCACAGAAAGAAAGAATGGGATGAGGCTATTGAAAACGAAAAAGCTAACGTGGAAGGTTGATGACCACGAACTCAAAATTCGAAGCTTATATTCCATTGAAGATCGTCTTAGTCGTTTAGAAGAAGACGAGAAGAAAAACGCTGAAGATATCGAAGACCTAAAGTACTTTCTTAAGAACCGTTACCCCCAACGAGTTCTACTAGCTTTGAAAGCATGGTGTACGGTTTAATTGTTTAAGTGTACGGTGTTAAGGATTTTCTTGTTTAACTGTATGCTTATCTATTAAATAAACATTTGAACCGATATAACACTGTATATTTAGCACTGAAAATGTTTCGTTTTGGTTGCGAGTAAAAGGTTCAAATAATTTATATGGTATGCAGGATATTTATTTAAGTGTACGCATAATGGTATGCAGTATATTAATTTCAATTCGGATAAATACGAGATAGTTAATATTTTTTTGTGTTTGAATAAGTAAAATAGATTCACAATGATAAAATCTTGCACACTTTTAATAAAAGCATGATAGGAAGTTCATACAAATATATAGAAAGACAAGTTTCATTGAAAACGGATAGTTAAGATAAAGTGGATGCTACTTCATTCCTGCCTCGTTCGCAACCTGAAAATCGCCAACAAATTCCTCGTAGCAATCCATTGCATACTGCTCACGAAATTTATCCACAACTTTGTCAGTTATTCTACTCATCTATTCCTTCCCATCACCATTAGAATGCCTCTCCATGAACTTAGCAGTGCACGACCCACAGTCCCCACCCCTATTGTTGTGATAGATGCCTTGAAACCGATTCCAGCTAAGTTAAGCTCTCCTTCTTTGATTAGATAGTCGTGAACCCGACATACTGTTCAAGTGTATATGGTAAGGACTTCATAATAGGAGTCATTTGTGCGTCGACATGTGTTTCAGTCGGATTCGAAGTGATGAAAGAATCAAAGATGGTGACGTTAGAAGTCTGCAAGTTAATAAAAAGACCAACCCAATGCTTATCCTGCCAGAACATTGGAGCGTACACCACGTCGATATCGGGACCAAGTTGCAACTTAAGGTTTTTGCCCCTACACATTCCGGTGACATAAGATGCTATGTTTGTGCCCCAATCAAAATGTAACTTATCCTTGACTTAACTGAAAGCAGACCACTTTGAGGTAATGACTTTGTAAAGTACGGATCACATATTACCCTCCGGTCTTTCTGCAGTTTGCATTATGACATGCATGTGCTGTTTTAAGATTTTACAAAAATAAATTAAAGTTGACAATCTTTTAATTGTGGGAGGTGAAAAAAGATATAGTACCTCGTCAGACAACCAGTTCCCGGGTGTAGCTATGTCAAGGAAGAAAGAATTCGTGACAATGTGATTGGTTTTGATTGTGAACTGCCTACAAATTTAAACAAGGAGAACGATATTTTCAATCAGCGGAAACAAGATGTCTATATGTATATAACAGTAAATGACATCCCACACTTACTGCTCGACGTTTTCACTGAGAATATCGCTGAATTTCTTAAAAATTGCACGGTTTGTCTTCCGTATGGGCCTATACTCAGCCTTCTTCTCGCTCATGAACAACCCTTTCAGCCTTGCCTCTGGGGTGTACACTCCGCGAATCTTCTGGGATTTTTTGGGCACACGTTTACCACCACTCTCCACATAATTGTCGTCCTCATCCGTCTCAGAACCAGGCATATCTTCTACAGCTCGAGGGCGTTTCCCTTGCAACTGGGAATCAAATGAGATGTTTTCTTTGCAGCTTTCATAATTCTCGTCCTCCTCAACCGGGGATGTCGGATTTTGAACGGCCATCGAATCAGGTACACCACCCTCTATAACGGGTGATTGCGTTTTTTGACCACTCAGGTTTGTGGAAACAGGTCCAACATTATCTTCACTTCTGGTGGATGCAAAATCTGGGGCAGATTCCGGATTCGGATCTGATGATGGACGCTCACCCGCAGGTGCTTCTTTCATTGAGTTGTATGCATGAGGATTTGCTTCATCCCACTTGACATCCACAGCTTTTTCACCAATGCAGGTGTCATCTTTCTGCAAGCAGTGTGAACAACCCAATATAAAAATCGAGAAATTTCTACGCTGCTATGTTACCAAAGAAAATACTAATTCACAGCAGGTTGACTCACCTTGGCTGGTGACACATAGGACTGTGGCCGAGCAAAAAAAAAGACCCTATAAATAGTCAGCGTTGTGAGGTGGTTTGGAGTCTGCGATTCATCTGGTACAACGTTTGGTGTACGTGGCTCCTGTATGAAAACCGTACACCTTCTTTAAAAATGGTACACTAAGTTTAAAACAAGGTTCTGAAAAACAAATTATAAATCACTTAACCTGATAGGTTGTGTTCTGATCGAATTGTCCCTGTTTGAAAACGTACACCTCCGTTAACATTGATACAATAAATTTAAACCACGTTGTCACAAACAGAAACCTATAAAACCTGATCGGTTGCGTTCTGATCGAATTGTGGAGTAAGAAGAGTTGAATTCTCGTTGTTCTCGCGAGTCTCCCTGCTGAAGCCAGGTTGCGTGTTTCCTATGGTTTCCTGAATTTTGGGTAACACACAAATGTTGATATTTCCTAGTTGAGATACAAATAATATAATCTAGCCTAATGTCTAATTGTCAATGCGACATGAAGGTATATAATGCATAAACACAAAGTCTTAAAATCCATGTTATTATAACTCAAGATAAGAAAAATATAACTAACTTACAAAACTGGCTTCTAAATTACATATACATTATATGAAAACATCAGAATATGTTAAATTTCAAACTTGTTTAATTGGGTGTACCTCTAAGCCATCTGCAGAGCGAAGTGGATACGAATGCATTTTCTGTCCAGGCTTAGGAACCGTTGAATTTATTTTTCTTGACTTCTGATTTGGCCGATGCTTTTTATACTGGTTCTCGACACTTTTCGGAGAACCGGAGTATCCATGATCATCTTCTCCCACCTTCCTCTTGCCTTTGTTGTGGATGTTAGGTAGGGACACACCAAAGTGATCGCATAATGTTTTCTCAAACTGGTCTAAGCGCTCGTATATCCCATTCTTAAAGTTTTGAAACTGCTCTAGAATCCACGATTTCAAATCTTCGTTTGGAGACCTTCCTGATTCAGGCGGAACGTCGGGTTCGTTGTGTTCGGGTGTCGTTAGGTCTTCAATAACAACAGCAGCACGTTTACGTGGTCATAGAGTACACTGTATAAGGGGTACACCTTGAGGTTTGCCTTCCGGAATTGCATTGTCTTTACCAAATGACCTTTCTCCACCTTCGAAATCTTCAGTTCTAAATGTATGGCCAGAACGGATGTGGTCGACTAAACGAGTTACTTTCGGGTCCTCAACCTCGTCCAACCAGAAGTGTCGCTCAGCTTCGGGGACGAGGCTGAAATCTACAATAACCTACAAAGGCAGATAACATGGGTCAATTAAAGAATGTTACAGAAATAAGCTCTTGTAAATAATATAGAAGAGAAGGAACTTACATCTGGCTCTCCTTCGACAGCGACAATGTCGTTTGTGTTGAGGATAAACACGGTGTTTCCACAACACGAAGGGTTATCCAAAAAATCGTCTGTGTTATCTGCATTGGGAATTCTGGCCAACAGCTGAGGAACCGTTTCAAAAGCGAGCAACTGGAGAGCTAGTGGAAAGCCATAGCATGCGGTTGTCTTTTGAGATAACCGGATCTGTAGTGCGTGCAGCGGGTCAGGGGTTTCGACACAAACTTGGGGAGGCAAAAAACGAGATATGGTGTGTAAAAACGAGGTCCTCCCCCATGGATAATTCATGAAAGACTCCAGGTTGCTGAGCATTTCGACATACTTAGGGGTGAGTTTGAGTGTTTTATTAGTACAACACAAAACCCCGTCCACCAACGCTATCAGAGCCAAAGGAACTCATTTCCAATCCGCAAGATATGGGTTCTCTAGCATCTTAAGCACCTGAACCACAGTTATTTCACCTACCGTTGTATCAAAGAGTTGCTTCCACATACTACCTGGTTCATTAACCTCAGTTTCTGAGTCTTCAACATCGAATACCCCGCAGTTCAAGCCAGTTATTTCCTTAAATTCATCTACGGAGAAACGAAGAGGGTGATTACCGAAAGTGAGCCAAAGTTCATATTTGCGAATCGTAATAAGCTGCCGGCAGAGAAGGCTGCCAATGAGCTTGGTTGAGTTCGGGCATCGAGCAACAAATAGCCGAAAGAGTTTGCTAAACTGAGAGCAGAGTAATCGGTCCATGGCCGAAGAACCTTTTAGAGCAGACGCTACAGAGGCAATGACATTGGCTTTAGAGTAAATGTTCAGCCACAATTGAGTGGGGAAAAATCCCGGAGCAAACTGCCTTCTAGGGAATTTTTTGGATGAGCCGACATCAACGGCATCCACAAGTGGAGATGTCGGTGCCGTGGAATCCATGGAGGAGGGCGTTGTATCGTCGTCGGAGTCGAAAACTACAAAACGAGATGATTGCATATTTAGTAAAACGGAGTCGCAAACTAATGTTCAGAAAAAGCAACTGCATTCTGGTGATGACATGCAGAATTTAAGGCGAGGACAGAGTGAGTCACAAACTAATGTCTGAATAGCATTTTAAAAGTAAACTGTAAAGTAAGAACATCAAAACGAACCTGGGTACCGCTTCGTCTTCTTAGATCGGGAGACAGGTTTTGCTTTCGGTGTGTTTGACGGCGACGACTGGAAGATCCTGCGGCGTTTGATTGTGATACCATCAGAGCTGAAAGCTGCTCTCACTCATCACGAGAGCTAAGAACAAGGCCTGCTACACACAAATCGGACCTGAAAGCTGTTCTCACTCGTCACGAGAGCAAAGAACAAAAAATCTTTTCTTTTCTACTTTTAGGTCAAACGAATAATTTGATGGAGAGAGAAAGAGTGAGAGGAGAAGAAAGCTGTTTAATGACCGCGGTGGTTTGCGGATGAGAATTAACTGGTGAGTCTGTCTTGGGGTTCGCGTTGGTCTTTCTCACGTGTAAAGAAGAGAGTGGCAATGTCATTATTTATCAGCTAGAGGAGGGGTTGAGAAGTCTTTGTAGCATAACTCCTATAGGGTCGCAAAGTGTTGCGACCCAAATGCCCAATAAAAACTATCACGGACCCAAAGCCCAAATTAATAACTTCTCTTCGACCCACTTTTCTAATAAACTCCCCGAAAATATACCAAATTATGGTTTCCCACCAAATTTTTTCATGCCATCATCTATTCCGAATTATCCTCCAAATTACGGATCAATGATGCAATATTTTTTTCAAACACCTCCTCTTTCTTCTACTCCAACGGGTGATGCAAATGTTCCGAGAGAAACTGAATTTCCCGAATTTTCTACCCAAATAGCTCTTGGTGGCATGAGTGGTGCTAGCGAACCCATTCCCGACGCAAATCCAGATGAATCAGCTCAAACCCGCCGTAGAACCCCTAAGTGGACCACCGATCAAAACTTGGTGCTACTTAGTGGATGGATTAAATATGGAACAGACAGCATTGTTGGCAGGAACCAGAAAAGCGAAGCATACTGGAGTAAAATTTCTGAGTACTGTAATGAGCATTGCTCATTTGATCCTCCCCGTGATGGAGCTTCAAGCAGAAATCATTTCAACTATATGAATAAAAAGTTGAGCAAAAGGAGTGGCGATTACGATAACGTTAGGCGTATGCAATAAAGTGGATGGTCGGAGAATGATGTAATGGCAAAAGCGCATGAATTATATTCAAGTGGTAAGAATGAACATTTCAATTTAATGTCGGAGTTTTGCTGTTCGTGATCAACCGCGCTATGGTAGTCAAGTAGGAGGAAATACTGGCTCTACAACTAGTGGATCTAAGAGATCCCGAGAGAGTGATGCCAGTGATTCGAACTCCGTAGGATCAAACTCTATAGGATCAAGTGCTCGTCCAATGGGGAGAGAGGCAGCAAAAAAAAGGCAAAAAGAAAAGCAAAGGCGCAGCTTTGGAAACCGTCAACGAAGAGTGGAATGAATACAAACAATTCAAAAAACAAGAATTGAAATGATTGGACAAAATGGCCAAGACACAAGAGGAGGCAAATCGATTGATAAAAGAAAAGACTGAAACCAAAAAAATGAAGATGTTTTTGAAGCTAAGTGAAAAAGAACATCTTGATGAGAAGAACAAACAACTGTTAGAGAAGTTGAGCAACGATCTATTTGGAAATTAGTAATGTGTGTTTTTATTTTTCTTTTAGTAATGTGTGTTTATATTTTTCTTCTTTAATAATGTATGTTTGTTTCTTTTCTCTTTTAATAATGTGTGTTTGTTTTTTTCTTCTTTAGTAATGTTTGTTTGTATTTTTCTTTTTAAATAATGTGTTTTTGTTTTTTTCGACTTTAATAATGCATGTCCTTTTTCACTTTAATAATTTTTGTTTGTATGCAATCCGTGACTTTCTGATTTTGTAAGAGAATCCAATCGTTATCTATTATTTATGCCAATTTAATGTTTGCTTGGAGTCCATAATTTTCATCCACTCAGTTTTTTTATAAATGTAAACTCATTTTCCCGTAAATGTATCAATAAGACAATTTATCTTACAAAAAAATATCATTGGATCCATCAGAATTTCCTTTCGATATCGAAGTGTACAAAAAATAGTGTGAGCTTGAAGAGAGGTATATCGTACACCGGTTTAGAGAGCACCGAAAAAAAATTGAGGAAGACCATACGTCTCGTAGCAAGAGAAAATACTTCAAGTGAGATCATGTAGCAGCGAATCAAAGGCTGATTGATGACTACTTTGCCAATCAACCTACAGATGATGAACAAATGTTTCATCAGTGATTCCGGATGCGAAAACATGTTTTTCTTCGGATCGTTGGAGACCTATCAAGCAGTGACAACTATTTCACCAAACGAGTTGACACAACAAATAAGGAAGGTATTTCTCCATTAGCGAAATGCACTACTGCCATGCGAATGTTAGCGTATGGTGTTGCTGCTCATACGATTGACGAATATATCAAAATAGGAGGTACAACAGCATTGGAGTGCTTGCACCGTTTCTGTAAAGGAATCATACGGTTGTATGAGCAAGAGTATCTCAGAGCTCCAACTCAAGATGACTTGCAAAAATTTTTGCATGTCAGTGAGATGAGGGGGTTTCCAGGTATGATCGGGAGTATTGATTGCATGCATTAGAAATGGAAAAATTGTCCAACAGCATGGGAAGGTCAGTTTACTCGGGGAGATAAGGGAACCACCACGGTTATACTTGAAGCAGTTGCATCTCATGATCTATGGATTTGACATGCCTTTTTTGGATGTCCAGGAACATTAAACGATATAAATGTTCTAGATCGTTCCCCGGTGTTCGATGATGTTGAACAAGGTAATACTCCAAGAGTAAAGTTTTTTTTGTAAACCAACGTCCATATGACATGGCATACTATCTAGCTGATGGTATCTATCCTTCTTATCTAACTTTCGTCAAATCAATCCGACTTCCTCAAAGTGAACCAGACAAGTTATTTGCAAAATATCAAGAAGGACATCGAGCGCGCATTTGGGGTATTACAGGCTCGGTTTAAAATTATTCGTGAACCAACTCGCATGTGGGAGATATCGGATCTTGCTATCATCACGCGGTCATGTATCATATTGCATAATATGATTGCTGAGGATGAACGAGATACATATGCTCAGAATTGGACCGATTATGATGAATCTGAGGCAAGTGGTTCGAGTACACCACAACCATTTTCTACTGAGGTGCTACCAGCATTTGCAAATCATGTGCGTACTAGATCTGAATTACGTGATTCAACTATACATCATGAATTGCAATCAGATTTAGTAAAACACATATGGGCAAAATTTGGAATGTTTCATGGTTAATATTGAAAAAAAAATATGTATGTGCTTTAAGAGTTTTAATGCTCTTTTTTGTGTGTGCTTTGTATCGTGTGTGTTTAAAATTTCTTAATAATATGTGTTTGTATCGTGTGTATTTAAAGTTTCCCAATTTTAGTTGTTTTAATAATAATAAGTTTCGTATTTTTGAAAATAAAATTTGGTAAATATCTTACTTAAAAAAATAAATATATTCTTAATTTTGATTGTTTTATTAATACAGATTTTGGTATTATTTAAAAATTAAGCTAAGTATAATAATTCAAAATAAATATTATTAAAAGTTTTGTTATTTTAGTTTTAAGTTAATTGTAAAAAACAAAAATATGAATTAAGAATTGTGGGGTAGGGTGTTGAATTTTTTAAAAACAAACCATTGTAAAGGTGTAGATTGAAGTGAGTGTTGAATAAATGAGGTGGAAGAGAGAAAAAAATGATGTGGAGTGTTAAAAAGAGAAAAATAGGGTATTGAATATGAGGAAGGTGTTGAAACCATTGTACATGGTCTTATGTCTTTTTATTCTGTACTTGTGTTTCATCATAACCCAAACACACACTCTTTTTACTCTCTTGTTTCTTTGTGCTGATAGAGAGAACAGAGAACACTTTTATGTCTACACTGTTAACTTTTTTTTCCAGCTCTTTTCTGTTAGAATTGGATACAATACAACATTACATACACATATATATTTATAGTAGACTTCTACTTACTACACTTACACATTGGTTATACAACTCTTCTAATCTATGTCCCTATGAGACTAGACTACACTTACAAGCAATTCTTACTTTAGTCATCAACCATTCTAACAATTCTTACAACTCTAACTAAACAACTTAACTAGGTTAGCTTTGTACCAAACTAATACCAGTTCTTCTTATTAGTGTGCAACTTCTAGTTACACAAACCAACCTTGTCATTGACTTCTTGTTGTCAATGTTGGTTTCCCCTTCTTCTTCCTTTGTTTCTTGTGCTTTTTCTTTGTTCTTTTTCTTCTTCTCACTGATTCTTCGTTATTTTCTTTTATAGGACTTAATCAAAAGTTCAATCTCAACACTAGACCTTTTTAGATATCACACTCTTTACTAACAAACTAGATTAAGATCCGCGCCTTGCGCGAGATGAACATTATATATAAAAATTATTTTATATATTATATGTTTTTACATATTATGAAATAATGAATATATGTTGAATAATTAAAAGTCAATAACTATTACATATATAATTAAATTGATGCGAACATATAAATCAATTTTTTTAATCCTAAAATATTTTTTTTCTATTTGATAGGATATATAATTAAATTTAAATGATATTTACATACATAGTATATTTTTAATATTAATGTCTATTAAATAATGATTTCTACTCATATGATTTTTTTGATTATTTGTATCTTTTATAGCAAAAATTTTAAATTACAAAATTTTCATTGTAGGATTAATAGTTTTAATAATTTTATAATTTTTTTAAAAAATAATTAAGTTGCCAATGTTTGTTCAAAGCTTTTATCAAAAGAAAAATTGTTCAAAGTAAATTCCGAAATTAGAATATTTATGTATTTAACTATTTTATATGGTATATATATATATATATATATATATATGAGATCTCTTAATCTTAATAATTAATTAACATAGACTTTTTATTTATATGATTTTATAATCATTTGTATTTTGTCATAACAAAAATTTTAAACTATGGATCACAAAATTTGAATGTGAGACTTTTAACAGTATTAATAATTTATATTTATTTTAAAAATTCAAAATATAACATATACAGAAAAATCTAAATTTTATTATATGGTTAATGTGGTTGTTTGATTTGTTTTAATAATTTAAAATCAAACAAATACGATAGAAGATACACTTTTTTTATCAAATCTTTATTATTCAAAATCATTAATTATCATATATACTTTAGCCACATTATGTAATTTCGTAACCTTTATTTAAGGAAATAATAAAAAACATTAATAACGAATTTATGGTTATTTTAGTAAAAACAATATTATATAATTAGATGGACCAACCTATTTCTCTAATAATTCTAAGAATCATCGTAATGATGACAAATGGCTACAAAAAGGGGATGATCTCATGCATACAAATAAGAAGGTTTTTCAATTAATATATATAGGATAACAAATAATACATGCATACAAATAATAAGATTTTTCCATTAATGTATAGGGGATAACAAATGATACATGCATACAAATAATAATCAAAAAACAAGAGCACACATCAAAAGGGTTTTCAAATAGATGTTTACTTAGCGTCACAAAGTTACAACAGTGCAATGATCTCTGAAACAGACGTAAAGTATTGCAAACAAACGCAATTTATTTGTGAGACAAGAAATACAAAGTTTATATTCTTCGACCGAATCGCCTCTGTCTTTGCTCATACCAAGTAAAGGCATCAAGATACTCAGCGTTACCGAAGTCAGGCCATAGAATGTTAGTAAAGTAGAGTTCAGAGATCAGAGTAAGCAGATTGCCATAAGAAGAAGTTACTGATCCTATGCTCTCCGCTCGTTCTGATTAATAGGTCAGGATTTGGAAACTCACTACAGTTTATCATCAACTCTTTATCCATCATTCCCTCGTCGATGTCCTCTATTTGAATCAGCCCGTTTTTCGCCTTTTTTGCTAGACTTTTGCACGCTTGCAAGATATCAAAATTTCCACTATAGTCTATTGCTATAATGAGATGCTTCCCTTCATAGCTCTTTGTAGCCTCTTCTGTTTCTATTATCAGACCTAGAAGTGACTGGGGGATTTTTGTCCGGTTTCCGATAAACGAGATCTTCGTTTTTTCTCTAAACAAAGAAGAGAATGACAAGGAAGAAAAGAAAATAACATCACGGTGTTGACATGACAACCGTTTCTGTTTAGTTTAAAGGTTTTTAAAATGAAAATTTTCGTAGTTCCATACAGTTTTTCTCTACATGATGTTTTAAAAAATAATAAAGATCAGTTGCTGGGTACCTTCGGAAGACATGTCTCTCAGACCGTAAGTATTCTTCAAACATGAACATCAGGCCGTTAACTTCATCCTGATCAATGATAAGAATAAAACGAATCAAAACGACAAACTCTTTCAAATGTTTTCCAAAAGTTAATTTTCCATTATCATCCACACACCTCGGGTCTTGCCCAATTTTCGGTGGAGAAAGGTCTTGCCCAATTTTCGGTGGAGAAAGCAAAGAGGGAGACAATGTTTATCCCCATAGAAAAACAGTCCTTAACATTCTCCATTAGCTTCCTCGCTCCGGCCTTATGACCTTCCAATGTCCCTAGTCCTCGTTTCTGCGCCCAACGTCTGTTTCCGTCCAATACAATCGCCACATGCTTTGGTAGTCTCTTCTCTCCCATTATTTTACCACTACAGTTTAGTTATGAACAAACAAAGTTTACCATATCACTGTTTTGTTTTTTTATTTATCATATCAATTCAAATAAAAATTTAAACTTCAATATAATTTGATAAAGTCAGTTATTAGAGTAAGACATGTCATTTATTTAAGGACATAAATAACCGCGCTAAATAGTTTCTACTCAAACACTACAATAAGATGAAAGCTATAAATACATTGAATAAATCATATAGTTTTCTTGACTAGGTTGGTTGATAACATACTTTGATACTCTGAAATCTACGTGGGGTTGTCGAATCCAGAGTTAGTTAAATATTTTAGATTAGACTCAAGGAGACCGGTTAAGGATAAAGTAGAGTTTAGCACGTAAAAGCTATAATTAACAAAAGGAGACTACCGTTTGTCGTTCCACTCTTCCTCATCCTCGTTCCTGGAAGCTGTGAGTTTGATGAATCTGAGGATGTTTCTGAAGGAGAGAGGAACACTTAGACGACGAGAGATGAAGAGACCAGGGAAGAGAACAAGAGCAAAAAAAGTCAAAACAATATACACCATTTTTGTTTTGTCTTTGTTTCAGTATTTTAGAACCAGAGCACTCGACTACGTACTTAAAGAGGTTCGAGTTCAAAGACGCACATGATTAATGGAACGTTTTCCGGCTCGCTATCTGTCTCTTCTTGATGCGACGCAAAGACAGGTCCTACGAAGGTTTAATACGATATTACGGCACTTGAATATACTAAATGGTTTTGGCATGTGATTTGCTTATTAACTTAAGACATTTTTATGAGCTCAGATTTGGACTTGGATCAATATTATTATATAACTTTACATTACATCAATGAAGTCTCGTAAAGTATTCAATAAACTGAGGTATGGTGTTTTAGAAAAAAATACCAAACAGGTATGATGGAAACTTCTTACGTTCACTAGCAAAAAGAAAAGAAAGGGTGTATGATGTTAACATTAATGTCAAAACTAGCCGTATAGATATCATATAGCTATTCACATTTTGTTTGCGTGCATATTAGTTCTATCCTTTTCATTGTAGTAGTTGTTAATTAATTCAAAGTCAATCTAGAATTAGAATTAGGAATAATGGAGTTTGTGGTTTAACTTAAAGTGGGTTGTTTTTTAGTTATTAGGAGTTACTAGAAGCTATTCCGGACTACGCCCGGGTTTTTTCTATATATAAATATAATTCTATCATTCTATCATCATCAGCGGCAGAGGCACCTCTTGGTCAGGGGGGTCATATGACCCACATGATTTTTGTAAAAAAAAAATACTTACTTGTATACTGAAGAAAAAAATTGAGAAAATGCTATAAATTTAGCTTAATGACCCATGTAATAGTGTTTATTATGAAATTGACCCTAGTGAAAGGTTAAGCTGGTTCCCCACTGATCATCGTATTAAATATATTTAGATTGATTATAGATATAAAACTATTAGACAAATTTGAACTTATCTTCTTTTGTATTGTTTTACTTAACAGTGGATATAAAATTAAATTTTATTATCTTTGTAATAATATATATATGTATATATATAAATGGTGAAGAGGTTGAATAAATAATTAACTAAACCATATTTTTGTTTCATTTATGCTGTTTGTTTGGGTTTTTTTGAAATTTAAAATTTACAAATAACTAAAATTTATTTTTAACTTTTAAATCAGCCAATATCTATTTTCTACTAACAATCAAATGAAGGAGTTATTTGAAACATGAGTTACTGACACTGTGCAACCCGCACACTAATTTTATATGTATATTTTATTAATTTTATATGTATATTTTATTATTTTATTAAATATTTTTTTATGAAAAAGTGAGTATTTTTTTCCTGTAAAAGTGATTCAACTTTTAGATTATATGCTTATTTAGAACGACTTGCTGGATTAAATGTTAAAATTTGATTGATCTAAAAGATCTGAGTTATTGAAAAAGCATTAACAGAACACGATGGGCCATCAGTTCCGTTTTTAAAATAATTAGATCCATTTTTCGCGCTACGTACGGATTGTGTTTTTTATATATATATTTAAAAATTGCTTAGATTATTTTAAACTTAAAAGTTTATAAAATGTGTAAGACAAAAAAAGTTGACAATATTTAAATATTTTTTTTGCTGTGATTCATTAAGTTGATGGATTTTAATTTATTTGTAACTATTGTTTATTTAACTTCATAATTTATATATTTTAGCATTTAGATTACTCCCTTGAAGAGTAGTTAATTTCAGATAAATATATTAATATTTGTTATAAATGTATTATATTTCAAACCTATTTTACTATATTTTGATAAATATTTTATTATACTCCACTCGTCTCATTTTAATTGTCGTTTTAGGTTTCACAGCACACAAACTAAGAAAACACTTATTTTACATATTTCTAAAATAAAAAACATAATTACCAATATAACTAATCACATTGCAACCAATAGAAAAATAGAATATAATAAAAAAAATTGTATTAAATTATAAAATGACACTTATTTTAAAACAAAATTTTTACTTCAAAACCACAATTAAACTGAAACGGAAATAGTATATCTCAACATAAATGATGCATATGGAAACATATCGTATTTGGTATTATGTACGTAAAAGTCAACATGGCCTTTCAGTTTTGTTTGTATTCTGGGATGTGAACTTGTAATTAAATATTCATTGTTTCTTCCAGTTTTTAATTAGTCCTGAAAAGCAAGACCAAATTTAAAACTATCTAACTTTTGTAAAAACTTTTCAAAAACCATCAAAATTGTCCAAATGGTTTGGACTCTGGAGTGATAAAGTTAATCTTTAGACAAAGTTATAGCAACAAAGAAAGAAGGTGAAAGAAATAGATACCACAGGAAAACCTGTAAATTCTAATTTAGTTCATAATGAAGTATTTACCCTGGGTACATCATTGAAAGTAAAATTTTCATCAACAACCATGTTTGTCTCACGATTTTACATTTCATCATCGGTAATTTTTTCAATTTAAGATTAAATTATCACTGAATTCAAAAATATCTTCAAATTGATATCTTAACTTGTTTTCACTGATTCTCAGTAATGACAAAGCCGAGATGACATCTCGTAAATAATTTTCTTTACATTTTTTTTGCTATAAATTTCAAATTTTTTATTTGTGATGTGTATTTATATATCTAAAAGTATTTATGATGTATTTAAAATACATATACATTTATTTTAGGGCAATTCTCTAAAATAGCTTTATTTAAGTTTTTGTCATAAAAATAACACTTAAAAATAAAATGACTAAAATAACTTTTTTTTATTTTGAAAATTTTAATGTTTAATTTTAATTTTTTAAATTTTGAAATCAAACTCACCCCTTAACTCTAAACCCTAAATCTAGATTACTTAATCCTAAGGGTATTTTGTGTATTATGCCTTGTGTATTTATATGTTTTTTTACAACTAAGAGGCTGGTCCGAATTACACACGCATATCCTCTATATACAATGTTTTTAACTGACAATATAAAATGAATTTGAAATTTTGAATACAACATTTTAACTGACAATAATTAATTACATTATTGCAAACCATATTCAAAACTGAAGAAATACCTACTTTTCTAAAAGACCATGATGAAGCCCACATCATCTTATATCTTTGTGGGGATTAGAGTGTATGTAACCTTTATTCTTACTTATATATTTAAATATGGTTGAAATTAAAATGATATGATCTGTGGGATAGAAATTGAGATAAAAAAGGAAATGATTTAGATTGTTATGAACCTACAGCACCGAATAACACTTTAACTTAATCTCAATACAAATTCTTCTTCTCCAACCTTTTAAAACCACCGATGACTAAATACTTCGTCTTCGGTTTTGGGGATGATTCTTTTGTCGTATGTAGTTGGAATTGGGAAATCTCCTAAACGGTAGCAACAGATATCCATTTGCTCTGTTTTCTTTTGTTTTATGAGTATTTTTTTTTTCAAAAATGTTTTATGAGTATTTGACTGGTTTTATTTGTTCTTGAAGCCAATTTCATGTCGTCGGTTCAGATTAAAGAAGTCTCACAAACAAAAGCTCTTATCGTTACTAATTACTATTTATCAGAATCCTACAAAAATTGAAAATGTGGCCATTACTTATGTTTGTGATATCAATGAAAAAATAAAACATACAGCAAAAAAAAATGAGATACTTGGTAATTCGGTCACCTCGAAAGATTTAGCAATCATCCGAGGATTGTCAAGCTAGATCCAAATTAGAATAAGGTCCATGAATCATAAAATCATCCTACAAATATATGAGAAGTCCATGAAACCTCATAAAATACATAAAGAAAATAATTTTTCAAGTGCACGAGTTTGGTTACCATGTGCATATGTAAACAGATAAACAAAATAATATCATTCAACCTCATGTGTCCGCTGGTTCCAAATACACGAAGTTTCAAAATAGTAACTTGCTAGAAACTTGCAAAATAATGTAATATCAGTTCCCAGTTCTAAATAACAGAAGTAAAGCTATAAAACAACGAACATGCTACTCCAAAAAAGTAAGGATACCAAGTGGTCAAAGTCTTTCTTTCATTCAGTACAACTACGCTGCACGAGAAAACAATAAAATGCTTAAAAATACCATGGTTCTGTAGGATGCAGATCCAGAGACCTTACTCTCTCAAACCTTTGAGCTAGTTATTTCTAATCCAAAAATAACATATAAACACAGTGTTTTTTTTTTGGACAAACATATAAACACAGTTAAAACCATAGTGATTGATCTAGAAGAAATCTCCAATATATAACATGGATATAGTGAAACAATATATTGATCTCAAGTCTGAGAAACTGTTTTACCAAAAAGACAGAAACCAGTTGTCTGTATTCAACTATAAATAAGATGGTACAAACTTTACCAAAAGCTCTCTATCAAAACAAACATTGGGACCTCAACCAAACACGTATATAGAAAATTAATCACTTGTAACCAACCAGACTCGAGATTAATAAGAAACACAATTGTATTCTTCTCCTCTGAGGAGTTGGTAATGACAGCGTAAAGCAGAATGACCATCTTATAGCAAAATTCGACGACTCAAGCCTTAATTTCCCTTCCAAGTTCCATTACACATCTTATTAGGTAGTCGTGTTTCCTGAGCATTAGCATGGCGAATGTAGCAGTACATTGGCTTATCATCACATACATACATAATCAATTACTCCACTACAAGAAAACAGCAAGGATACTGAGGGAAAAAATCATCGGAATTTCGTCGGAATAACGTTATTCCGACGACATACCGACGAACCAAGTCCTCGGAAATAATTCCTCGGAATTTCTTCTTTCCTCGGAAATCCCTCGGAATTTTCCGACAGAATTCTGAGGAAACAAATTTCCGAAGAAATTCCGAGGATCACTAGTTTGTCGGAAATCTCCTCGGAATATACCGAGTGAGAACTTCGTCGGGATATTTCCTCGGAAGTTCATCGATCGATGCGTTTTTGGACATATATCCATCGATCGATCCGTTTATAAAAAACGTTCGAAATATACCGAGGAACATGTCCCTCGGTATATTCCGAGGAAAGGTGTCCTCGGTATATTCGAGGAAGATGTCCTCGGTATATTCGAGCGTTTTTTATAAGCGGATCGATCGATGGATATATGTCCAAAAACGCATCGATCGATCGAGTAAAAAATATAATTAATTTTTTTAAAAAAATAAAATTTTTGAAATTTAAATTCGAAAATATAAAATTAAAATTAAAATTGAAATCACATTAATTAAATTCAAAGTTTCACAAATAAAAATAAAACATTCCGAGTTTTGGAAAAAAAACTACTGGTCTGCACGTCAGGAACACCTCGTTCGGGTACATCCTCTGCATCATCTCCATCATTTGCTGATTCAGCCTCCTCTGTGCCTCACAGCCCGCCTGTTGAGCCGCCATCTTGGTCTTCAACAAAGATATGTAATCATCCTTGTCCTTCAACTGAGCCGTAAGTACTTCTGGATCAACAAAGGGCGGTGGTGCAGAAGAAGGAGGAACCGACCGGGTGCGACGACCCAAACCGACCAAACGTCCCTTCTTCTTTGGAACCGATTGAATAGAAAATAGCCAAATTTACAAATTTAAACCAAGAAATAAATGAATTGAACTTTAAAAAAAAAAGAACTTACGGATTCAACGATTTCGTTGATTCGAAACCGGGACAAGTTGGTCGAAGCCGTCGAAGCGTCATCCTCGGTTTGAAGCTGAGATACTTCGTCTACCACCTGAGTTTGTACCAGGTCGACCACGTCCCTCACAAGACCGTCATCAATCTGGCCGGTCTTCTTGTTGGTATACGCCCTCCTCATTAGGGCGAGATCATCAACCGGCTCGCCATCATTTTCTTCCGCCTTGAAAAAAAACATAAATTAAAGAAACATTAGAAATTAGAAGAAATGCACAATAAATTAAAATTCTGAAACTCAAATAATTGAAGAAAAAGCGGTTGAACTTACCATGCGATCTCCAAGAGTGGCAATAGATTGAGCACCCAAGTTATGCTTGTAGATGCCCTTCCCTTTACGGTCCCTCCTGCGGTTGGTGGAAGAAGTTTCTTTCGTCTCTTCCTTATCCCAATGCGCACACAACTCCTTCCAGACCGTGTCGTTCATCGACTTTGGGACCTTTTAATAAAAAAAAGTTTATTAAATTAAAAAATAGTTTAATAAATTAAAAAAATTGTTTAATAAATTAAATCGAACCTTATTTATTTCTCACTTCTTCTTCCACTCGTGGATCTGCTTCCCATAGTTGTCCATAACTTTATGGACGAAGTGGTGATAGATAAAGAGCGTCTCATCGAATTCCAGTTGAACTCTTGCTAAAAAAAACACAATTAATAGAAAATTTATATTAAAGATTAAAATATAAGTAAAAATTAGAATACTTACCGCGAACCGACGAAACCACGAACCTGCTTGTCGGTAGGGAAGTGAGTGAAAGTCGGATGTCCTCGTCGAGGGCCGAGTACATCATACGGTTGATCCATGCGCTGATCCGTTCCCGGATCGGTTGAACCTAATAAAAGAACAAGCGGTTAATAATGAATTCAAATTTAAAGAAAAAATGTTTAATTACCATGTTTGACCCGTCCATGTGGATCTGAGTGAGATACGGAAGATGGTCACGACGGGCTGTTGAACCAACTCCATAACCTCATCACTCCCGGAGGACCGGAGGAGCAGGAGCGGATGCAGCAGCGGAGCGAGAGGAGCAGGAGCGGTGCAGCATAGGGAGATGTATGGTTGGAGCTGTGGGCGAAGGGAATCTGAAAATGGCTGGAATCCAGGCTGGCTCCCGTACCACCACGACCACGACTGCCGAGGCCGGTCCGATCATCATGAGACCTGTAAATTAAAAAACATATTTAATAAATACAGAAATATATAAATTAATTTTTTTAAAAAAGTCCCAAATAATTTAATCACAAAAAGTTTTATAGATATTAAAATATTTAATAAATATATAAAAATAGTTCTAATAAACAAAAATAGTTTTAATAAATTAAAAATAGTTTAATAAATTAAAAATAGTTTAATAATTACAAAAATAGTTTTAATAAATTAAATCGAACCTTATTTATTTCTCACTTCTTCTTCCACTCGTGGATCTGCTTCCCATAGTTGTCCATAACTTTATGGGCGAAGTGAGTGATAGATAAAGAGCGTCTCATCGAATTCGGTTGAACTCTTGCTAAAAAAAACACAATTAATAGAAAATTTATATTAAAGATTAAAATATAAGTAAAAATAAAACATTCGAGTTTTGGAAAAAAACTACTGGTCTGCACGTCAGGGAACACCTCGTTCGGGTACATCCTCTGCATCATCTCCATCATTTGCTGATTCAGCCTCCTCTGTGCCTCACAGCCCGCTGTTGAGCGCCATCTTGGTCTTCAACAAAGATATGTAATCATCCTTGTCCTTCAACTGAGCCGTAAGTACTTCGGATCAACAAAGGCGGTGGTGCGAAGAAGGAGGAACCGACCGGGTGCGGCGACCCAAACCGACCAAACGTCCCTTCTTCTTTGGAACCGATTGAATAGAAAATAGCCAAATTTACAAATTTAAAGCAAGAAATAAATGAATTGAACTTTAAGAAAAAGAGAACTTACGGATTCAACGATTTCGTTGATTCAAACCGACAAGTTGGTGAAGCCGTCGAGCGTCATCCTCGGTTTGAAGCTGAGATACTTCGTCTACCACCTGAGTTTGTACCAGGTCGACCACGTCCCTCACAAGACCGTCATCAATCTGGCGGTCTTCTTGTTGGTATCGCCCTCCTCATTAGAGCGAGATCATCAACCGGCTCGCCATCATTTTCTTCCGCCTTGAAAAACATAAATTAAAGAAACATTAGAAATTAGAAGAAATGCACAATAAATTAAAATTCTGAAACTCAAATAATTGAAGAAAAAACGGTTGAACTTACCATGCGATCTCCAAGAGTGGCAATAGATTGAGCACCCAAGTTATGCTTGTAGATGCCCTTCCCTTTACGGTCCCTCCTGCGGTTGGTGGAAGAAGTTTCTTTCGTCTCTTCCTTATCCCAATGCACACAACTCCTTCCAGACCGTGTCGTTCATCGACTTTGGGACCTTTTAATAAAAAGTTTATTAAATTAAAAATAGTTTAATAATTACAAAAATAGTTTTAATAAATTAAATCGAACCTTATTTATTTCTCACTTCTTCTTCCACTCGTGGATCTGCTTCCCATAGTTGTCCATAACTTTATGGACGAAGTGGTGATAGATAAAGAGCGTCTCATCGGAATTCCAGTTGAACTCTTGCTGAAAAAAAAACACAATTAGTAGAAAATTTATATTAAAGATTAAAAATATAAGTAAAAAATTAGAATACTTACCGCAAACTGACGAAACCACAGAACCTGCTTGTCGGTAGGGAAGTGAGTGAAAGTCGGATGTCCCCTGTCGAGGGCCGAGTACATCATACGGTTGATCCATGCGCTGATCCCGTTCCCGGATCGGTTGAACCTAATAAAAAGAACAAACGGTTAATAATGAATTCAAATTTAAAGAAAAAAATGTTTAATTACCATGTTTGACCCCGTCCATGTGGATACGGAGTGAGATACGGAAGATGGTCACGACCGGGCTGTTGAACCAACTCCGCAACACTCATCACTCCCGGAGGACCCGGAGGAGCAGGAGCGGATGCAGCAGCGGGAGCGAGAGGAGCAGGAGCGGGTGCAGCAGAGGGAGATGTATGGTTGGAGCTGTGGGGCGAAGGGGAATCCTGAAAATGGCTGGAATCCCGGATCGCTCCCAGTACCCACAATGACCAATGGATTTGGATCATCAGACCTGTAAATTAAAAAACATATTTAATAAATACAGAAATATATAAATTAATTTTTTAAAAAGTCCCAAATAATTTAATCACAAAAAAAGATTTATAGATATTAAAAATATTTAATAAATATATAAAAATAGTTCTAATAAACAAAAAATAGTTTTAATAAATTAAAAATAGTTTAATAATTACAAAAAATAGTTTTAATAATATATATATATATATTAAAAATATTTTTAAATCCCAAATAATAGTTTTTAATCACAAAAAAGTTTTATAGATATTAAAAATGTTTTGTAAAATCCAAAAAATCGAATTTATATACAAAAAAGATTTTGTAAAATCCAAAAAATCGAATTTATATAGAAAAATCGTTTTGTAAAATACAAAAATCGATTTTATATGCAAAATCGATTTTATAAATACAAAAATTAAAAAATTATAAAAAATTCTAAATCAATTCAACAAAACAAATTATTCAACCAAATCACAATTCTAAACCTATTATACAACCAAATCACAATCTAACCAATCACCTAACAAAATCTATCAAAACTACACAAAACCTAACAAATAGAACCTAAGATAGTGGGATAGGGTCCTTACATGATTTGTGTAAGAGAAGGAGATCGCGGAGATATCGTCCGGTTGAAATCGCGGAGAGAAGAGAGGAGTCAGCAGAGGAAGAAGAAAGAAATGGAAAGAAGAAGGGGCTCGTGGTTATAAAACCTAGGGTCCGGCGGACATTATCCGTCGAATTCGTCGAATTCTAATTTCAATTTTAGCGAAATATTTGCGGTAAAATGAAAATATTCGAGGACATTCCGACGGATAGTAAAATATCGTCGAATTTCCTCGAATATTCGAGGAAATACCGAGAAATAGTGTTGGGGTTTCAAAACATCAATTTTTTGCAGTATTTCATTTCTTATACAATTGTAATGCATACCATTGGAGATTTTTGTATAGATGAGCATAAACCATGAAATAACAAATTTCAAAATTAATTGAAAGTATTCCCTTTACCGTTCATTAAAAGGTATAAGTGTTTCTCTTATGTTGTGGGATTTCGTTCATACAATCGGAAAAGTGTTAATTATACGGTAAGGAACAAATTTTGACTTCATAATGAGCGTAAGACACTTAATAAGGGTTATATAGGTGTTATTCAAACCATAGCGTTGTTTTGGTTTAAAACCTATGTCCTCGAATTTCCTCGGATTATTCGAGGAATTCGAAACCCTTTTCTTCCTCGAATTCCGTCGAATATTCGAGAAATTCGAGAACTAGTGTTTGGGGTTTCAATACATCAATTTTTTTAAGCGGATCGATCGATGTATATATATCAAAAGCGCATGATCGATCACTAAGATGGACCAAAGCGTAACAATGTGATCGATCGATTAGATTATCCCATCGATCGTCGAGAATCTCAGCGTTCCTCGAATGTCCTCGGAAAATCTCGTGCGTTTTTATAAGCGGATCGATCGATGTATATATATCCAAAAGCATCGATCGATCACTAAGATGGACCAAAGCGTAGCGATGTGATCGATCGATTAGATTATCCCATCGATCGATTAAGAATCTCAAGCGTTCCTCGGAATGTCCTCGGAAAATCTCGTACGTTTTTTTATAAACGGATCGATCGATGTATATGTTTCCAAAAACGCATCGATCGATCACTAAGATGGACCAAAGCGTAACTATGTGATCGATCGATTAGATTATCCCATCGATCGATCGAACAAAATCTCAAGCGTTCCTCGGAATATCCTCGGAAAATCTCGTACGTTTTTTTATAAACGGATCGATCGATGCGTATTTGTACAAAAACGCATCGATCGATACGTGTGCGGGAAACAGAATTATAAGGCAAAACCCAAACTTTTTGGATCAAAACCTCAGAACTCTCATCCCCTCCGATTTCCCCTATAATTCGCCCCCCCCCTTTTTCTCTCTCTATAATCATCCGATTTGAACAATTTTGGGCTCTATTCCCCTTGATTTTTCGAGCTCTACCTGATTCCTACACTCGTTTTCACCCTAAGACAGGTATACTCCGCGAATCTCCACATTCTCAAATCGTGTTCTTGAGCAATTTTTTGGGTTTTGTGAATTTCTTATTTCTGTGTTGATTCCTTGATCAAATATGCATGAAACAGATGTTTAAACATGGAATATAGCACAATTGCCTGTGATCAACGAGTTTGGAACAGGATTTGAGATGATTTAGGGATTGTGAATTTTTTTCAATTTGGTTTTTCTTATCACAACTCGCTTGTTTTTTATCAAAACATATACTGCATACTCACTTGTTTCAAAGATTCTATTTTGTAGAGAATGAAGCGCACGAAAACATCAGCAAAGAAGAACACACAAGAAGAGGGTTCATCTCAGCGAGAGAAGCAAAGGCCAAAGAAGTGGGATAAGTCTGATACCACCCACTACAACAACATGAAGAAGGTAGCCGTTCGGCTACAACTAACATGTCTGAGGCGATGACAATATTGGGAATCAAGGGCTGTTCGAACATGGGTCTAGGCCAACTATGCAACCTCAATGAACCCACTTATCCGGAGTTGGTACGCCAGTTCATAGCATCCGCATACGTCAGCCATCCCGATGATAGCCATCAGGAAGGTTTTCTGGCATTCGTAGTGCAGAAAGTATACTTTGAGGTATCTTTCACAGACCTCTGCGACTATTTGGATTGATTGCGGGGAGAGGACATCTGGTCTTTATTGGACTTGAGCTGTTGAACTTGTGGGAAGCGATTGGCCGAGGGGTTTATAGATCTTCTCGGCAAAGGAGTCACTTATCCGAGCCCAAGATCGAGATATGCCACACGCTCATTGGGTCATTGCTATCTGGGACAACCACAGCCGCATCAGTCCGCGCAATGGGAGTTGTGCCTCCTGTACCAAGGTGTGAGGCATTTGCTACCGGCATTTGGAAACTCTACATTCCCACCTCCTACGCCTTCAACATGGGAGCGGTGCTGGCATAAACTTAGCAGGATACAAGGGGAAAGTAACCAAATCCAAGAGCAGTGCATGTGGATTTGGTGCGGTGATTACTCGGATCCTTACACATCTGGTGTAGGCTGCGAGAACCATCGTAGCACCGACGATCGAACAATATTGCTTGGAACTACCTGGATGTCATTTCTCTAGTAAGTAAGGAGTTCATAGCTGGTCCCCACTCGAGGATCGATCAGGATGGTCCTTACGTCTACGTATTCCGGACCGGCGAAGAAAACACTCTCGCCACCTGCCTCGGATCGGCCTCACTGCTCTACTTTCGAGGCTGCGGTTGAGTTCCTACCCCTACCGCACTAGTAGACAAGCCATCCTTCTTCACGCCAAAATATCAGACCAAAGGCAAGGCCGTGGATGATGAAGAAGAAGAAGATGAGGCTGCACAAGCCATTCCGATGATTCACAACCCCATCAGCTACTCCCATCGGACTCCAGCCAGTACAAGCTGCAAGAGCTTCCACGAGCGCCACTTGGCGCCAGCAACAACATTGGAGAGATGGAGAGATCAGAGCATAAAGACAAACAACGACACGCTACACAAGATCTGGGCTGCCATTTCACGTATCAGGCCGTGTCGTTGCCAAAAGGATGGTGTAGTTCATCGGGACAACTCTCCATCCAGCTCGGTTCGGTTCGAGTGGTACACACAGGGTAAGAAAGAGGTCTAAGAGACCCAAAGATGCAGGAACATCTGGAGCAGGAGACGAGGAGTAGAGCTATGTTTTTCGGTTAATTTTGAACTTAGTTTTGAACTTAGTTTTTATTTTTTCTTAATTATGAGTTAAGTATTTCTTTTACATGGTTTCTTCGCTTTATTTGGTTGTGTTTTGAGTAGTTTTAATTCGTATTCAGCTTTGCCTTGCTAGATAAACCAAATAACTAATATCCGAGGAAAGAGGTTATATCAAGTGTTCCTCGAATTTCCTCGGTATTTCTTTAAAAAAAAATCAATGGTAGTCTGTTTCGAGTCATCATCACCAGATGAATCTGAATCTGGATCTTGGTGAAACTCTCCAATCACTGGTTCATCCTCTACGTGAACGACGGCTTCCTCTTGAAGTCGGTTAAATCGACTACAAGGCCAACTCTAGCTAAATCTTCGCTGCACTTAAGTTGCGGATGTGCTTGGTTGTAGTGGGTCTTCCAGCTCGAACTTCCACGAACTTCGGCCTCTCGGGTTGAGTCTTGTAACAATATGGATCATCTCTGTTCCTTACCGGGTACTTAATATAACAAACTGTAACATTTAGAAAAATTATAAATTAATACACATGATGATGAATCATTCTGAATAATTAACATTTAATTACCTGATCGGCCCGAGAAGCAAGAATGAAAGGATCATAATATTGCAGCTTTAAGCCTAGAATTTACTGATGTAACACCAAATGCATCTGTTCTCACACCTCGATCTGGAGTGTTGTCGTGCCAATCACAATAGAAAGCGATTACAGCGAATCGACCATGCCCAAATACTTGATTTCCAAAATCTCATGTATGTGTCCGTAGTATACATCATCTCGATCGGGAACAAGCGCCAGCATCATAAATTAGGTACTCGAGCGTCTCCTCTTCGAGTTGTGAATGCATATCCTCGAATACAAAATCTGGATATGACTTCACAACAAAGTTTGGTCCAACGACCATCTCACGTATCCAATCGTCAAATGTTTCACCTCGGCCAAACCAGCGGACACCTATTAATAGCACATATATATATGTTATATCAATAAATGTGAATTAGTATAAATATGTGATAAAATATATTTTAATTTGTTTAAAGCACTCACATAAGTAAACATCCATCCGATAAATTCTCTGCGCTTCATTTCTTCTGGTTAGTCCTCGTGGTATCTATACTCGAACCGCTTTTCGCCATGAAAATCACGTATATGATGACAATAATGTAATTAATTAAGATTTAAATTTCAACTTGTTAAAATAAAAATTTGTAAGCTAATTTATTTACCTCTCATATTGAAGAACGTCTTAGCGGTTGGTGAGCAAATATGTTTGCAAATGATCATCACCTTCGATAGTCGACGGTCCTTTGGTTTTCCGCTAAGTCGTCCAGCGTCTGTGAAAATGTCTGGAACCGTAACATGATATGTTGCCCGTTAGCCTCTATCATCATGCCGAGCAGGTCTTCGTTTTGGTCCGAACTTCTCGCTGGAAAATAGTACTTCGGCAAAGTTTGAAGTTTCTTCATTGATCATCATTATACTATAGAACCTTCCACCCTACTTAAATTTTTACCATCTTCTTCAAATGGAACATATACCACTCATACAGATACATCCATCTATACCGCACAGGACCACCAAGTTCCAATTCTCTTGCGGTGAATAACAAGATGCTCCATAACATCAAAAATGAGGGAGAAATATCTTCTCAAGGTTGCGAATCACGGCTATGTTAGTCTTCAAATTTTCAATACCTTCAAGAGTCACTGATCTCGTGCATAAATCGTGGAAGAAACCACTTAGCCCTGCAATTGCTTCATGAACATTTCGTGCTAATAGTTCCTTGAAGGCTAACGGAAGGAGGCGCATCATTACATGGCAATCGTGGCTTTTCAAGCCAGTAAACTTTCCTTCCTTCTGTCGATACAGTTCACATTATTTGATCGTAACCGTCTGGAAATTCCACATCGTTTGAAATCCAATCAAAGAACGCATCTTTTCCCTCTGCATCAAGTCGGTATATGGGAAAACGAGCCCTACCATTCTCATCAACATGAAGTTCAACGAGCGATATATCGACTAAATCCAGTCTTGACTTCAAATTATCCTTTGTTTTACCTTGAACATTAAGGATGCGTGTTCATGAGATTGTGAAAAAGTTCTTCTCAATATGCATGACATCTAAATTATGCCTTAGCGAGATGATCCTCCCGGTATGGCAGATCGAGAAAATACTTTTTGTGCGGTTATGTAGTTCTCCAAAAGCATCTACCGGAAAACGCCATGTCAACCGACGCCCTTTCTGCACCAAAATCTCTTAGTTGTATCTCCAAATCTTTCCCACAAATTTCGGAGATGGACTGTGAAACACCCTCTTGTTCTTAAGTAAACAAATTCCTACTCCTACGATATGGATGATCGGTGGTAGGAATCTCTGCGATGATCAAACCAACACGTTTTCCTTTCGTGTTTTAGTTGGAAAGCATCAGTGTTATCTTGACAATATGGACATGATAGCCTTCCATCGTTGTCCATCCAGACAACATACCATATGCTGGAAAATTACTTATTGTCCACATTAGTACTGCCGCATTTGAAAGTTTTCTATACACGAAACATCGTATGTTTCAGCACCTTGAGCCCATAGTTGTTGCAACTCATATATTAGTGGCTGAAGAAACACATCAAGTGATCTCTTAGGATGCTCTGGTCCGGGAACGAATCGAGAGAAACAAAACTCTCGCCGCAAGCACAAGTTTGGAGGTAGGTTGTATGGTGTAAGAATGACAGGCCATAGAGAATCTTGTCTTCCACTCTTGCCAAGCGGACTGAAGCCATCAGTACATAATCCAAGGTAGACATTTCTTCTCTCATACGCAGTCGGGATACTTTGATTGGAAATGCTTCCACGCTTTTGCATCGAAGGATGTCCGATCTCACCATCTGTTGAGTGCTCCGCATGCCATCTCATTGGTTCGTTGCGTTCAGGCAGATACACCTCTACAACCTTTCCGTCAAAGGTAAATACCACATCCTTTTATATGGCACTGGAACTCTTCCACTCGTATCTTTATAACGAGGCTTGCCACAAAATTTGCATGTAATCGTTGTTCATCCGCCTCCAATAAATCATGCAGTTGTCGCTGCATACATCTATTACGATACGATAAACCAAGACCAGCTACGAGTTTCTGAACCTCGTAGTATGAACCAGGAGCTACATTATCCTCGGTAGAATACCTTTTACAAAATCAGCAATCGCATCCACACAGTCTTCAGCCAAATTATAATCTGTTTTAATGCCCATCAATCTTGTAGCGGATGATAAAGCTGAATGACCATCTCAAGAACTTTCGTGACAATGGTTGCTTTCCAGCATCCAACATATCATAAAATCTCCTAGCTTGTGCATTGGGTAAATCTTCCCTCTAAAATGATCATTTACCATCTGCTCAGTACCTACACCATAATCTACATCCGCTCTAATTGGTTCTTCTAATCTAACCGCTGGCTGAGGTTCGCTAGTACTACCATGTTCATAATCAGTTTCCCCATGATGATACCAAATTTTGTAACTTCGTAAACCCACTCAAATATAGATGAGTCCAAACATCCGACTCTTTAATAACCTTTCTATTTTACAATTAGAGCAAGGACATCTTAACATACCTGTTTTTGCTTCGGTTGTCGGTGAACTAACCCCATGAATTCGGTTATACCTCGCTGGTATTCTTCCGTAAGCAATCTCGTGTTCGGATCCAAATGAGGTCGATCGATCCAAGAACGAAAATAATTTGAAGAAGACATATTTTTATGAATCAAATTCGTGTGTAAATAGAGTAAGAGGAGGATGAAGATATGGAGGAATGAAGAGGAAGAGGAGTGCTTGTATTTATAGTTTAAATCCTCGCCGACAGATCGAGGAAATTCGACGAATTCGACGCCAACGCTAGTTCGTCAGAATTTCCTCGGAATTTTGTAAAATCCCCCAACGGCCCTCCAACGGCTATAATATTTCCTCGGAATTCATCGGTTTTTTCCGAGGAACACATATTTCCTCGGAATTTCCTCGGAATATTCCGACGGATTGATATTTCCTCGGAATTCCGTCGGTATATTCCGAGGAAATTCCGAGGAAACCAAATTTTGTGTTTCCTCGGAATTTCTTCGGAAATTCCTCGGGATATTCCGAAGATTTCATTTTCAGTCGGAATGTCCGTCAGAATATCGCTGTTTTCTTGTAGTGCTCATCTTCCCCAGTTCGAACCATCTGCAGAATATCCAGATCTGAGATCAGAGGCGACAAAGATGGTGAGTACCTTTTTAGTGAAAAGTCTCCAATAGCTCTTGTAACGGCGAGGTCGCCATAAAGATACACCATTAGTTTCTCCAAAACCTGCATATTACGTATACCCTTTTGAACGATAACCTATCTAGGAGCACACCATGCAGGAACTTCCATTTGGTGTTGCTGTAATAAAAATGAGAGCAAAGTTGACCATTTGTTAATAAAGCAAGGGGCATTTCTAAAACGAAGGAGTGAGAGAATTTTTGCTCACCCAGTGGAAATCAACTGAACCATATAGACAAATGCACATGTGTCGTGATAAGGCAAAGCACACAACACCACATCTTCTAAATTGTAGATAAGAACCCTGTAGAATCTAATAGTTAGGAAAACTGATAAACAAACAAAAGATACCAAGTCAGTAGATATAGTAAGCAGGAAAGACATACTTTTAATCAGTCTCGATACCAGCTTAAAGTGATTAGCTTCCATGGATTTATGCTTACATGGAAACATGGTTCCTTGTTGATCAGCATGGAAGAAGTTGAACGCCAATATCCTTCTATGTTTTTGGATGGTCTATGCTAATTTTGTTGAACTGTAAGAGTTACCTTTCTGATGAGACTGTAAGAGTTACCTTTCTGATGAGAACCAGATGGAAGATGAATAGCTACCCATGGCTGCTGAAACATAGGCCGTTAACAAAACCAACTTAACCAGTAAGAACACAAAACATTACAAACTTCATAAGGCAAGAGAAACTGCATTAGATTTCATGAGAAATAAGCAAGTGCGAAGAGCATACATATATTGTAGGAAGAGGCCATCTAAGGAACACTACATGAAGCCTTCTCTTGAGTTCGGTTTCCATCCCTTTCTTGGCCACAAAACATCTGAAAAATATGGCATGGCTGTTCCACATTTTATCACTAGCTGTTGCAACAAAAGCCAATCAATGTTGAACTTGAATGAGCTATAGGTTTCTGTTTTAAGTAGTTGAGAGAAACAGTACAAACCATGGGCAAGACCAAAACCATTAGAAGTATGAAAGTGGTGTAGTTCCTTTTCCCAATCGCAATTATTGAGCCACTGATTACACCAAACATCCAAAGAGTAAGCTTATGGATAAAAAAAAACAACAACAGAGATTTAGATTCATGTGTTAAACCACCAAATCTTACCCTGGAATTGTGAGCAAACCCTTCAACACATCGGTTACATGGCCTGCAATGCTATCACTGCGTTTAACTTAAATAAAACACAAAGAAACCGTCTAGAGAATTTCTAACTTTCATAACAAAAGTGGTTCTGAAAAAAGGCAAACCTCTTAATCACAAATTTAGCAATAAGAGATTATATCATCTTTCTAATGAGGACTGGCATAACAGCATCATCTTTCGTGGTGAAATAGTCCCACATACAAACACCAGTCAGTGCGTTATAAGATATAGATGGAAAAAATAAATTACTAAAATATCCAAGACTATTGAAGCTTTGGGTATCCTAACGGAATTGAATTAGGAATATAAGTGTATCTTTCAATCTAGAGCTCTAACAAAACCCATCCAGAGATGGAAATAACTTCCAAAGCATTTGTTACAGGTATTGTTTCCAGGGCAAAAGGGAGCATACCTGATAATCAGAAAGACCCGTTTGTTAAGATTCACATTTTCAGACACATTATCACTGCAGAGAAAGATGGTTCGAGGACGTGTTTCGGACGATTATGGAGACGGGATTCCAGCTCGTCAATTCTATTCCTTCACGGTATTTGATGAAGTTTCGTACGGATCTTAACGTCAAAACCTAGAATCTGAACGAACCGGCTAGGATTCATATTCAAAAAAGGGATGTTATCTAAGGGAGAGTCTGATCCACTCTAGGTGAGCTTCTTCAGCTATTTATTGGACGCCTAAATTTCATCGAGATTCGTCTTCTGCGAATCGATATTTGATTGCTTCCCTGCAACTTTTGATTCGAGCTTCTCTTTGTTGTATATGTTTTTCTGGTGAATTCTGCGAGGAGCAGAGATTGGTGGTAAAGGGGTTTATATAAGGTGACAAACAAAAGGAGTCGGAACGATAACGTTATTCGGACGAAAGGAGTAAAGAGCATAACTGAAGGACGTGGAGTGGATAATAAATTCAGATACGCAGGGAAGTGGAAGAGCCAGGGAATCTTTTCTTGCGTCGAAGATTAGGTGAGGTGGAATTTAAATGAGCTATGGCGAATTATTAGGATTATGATCCCAGACATATGGCTCGGTATTGTTCGTATCGACTTAAGCAAATGATGTGGCAAATTAGAAAACTCTTATTGGACGATTTTTTAAAATGATGTGGCATGTCTCTCATTTGAGCATATCTCCCTTTTAGTATTGTTAGATTATTTATTTCTTATTATCATGGGTAATGGGTAGGTATATATTTCTTTATAAATTCAGTATTTTGTAATTGGTTTTTTTAAGCTTTTCAATCAACTTAATATTTTAGTTTCCTTTCTCTGAAATCTCCCTACAATTGTGGCATCAGAACAAAGTAAAATTCCAGGTTTCAATCCTCTTTAAAAAAACAACAAGAAGAAGAAGAAACGATGGCGAGCAATGGTTCAACGCATGCACTTGTTCCGATTTTCAAAGGTAAAAAATATCATCTATGGAGTCTCAAGATGAAGAATATGTTCCGATCGCAAAAACTATGGGATATGGTCGAATCTGGTTTTGAAGATGACAATCTAGAAGAACCTGATCAATCTCTACGGGAGACAAGAAAGAAAGATGCAAAGGCATTATTTTTCATCTAAACGGCATTGGATGATGATATACTCTCAAGGATCTCTGCAGAAAACACAGCTCATGAAACGTGGGAGATTCTGAAGCATGAGTATATGGGAGCACAAAAGGTGATCCTGGTGAAGTTACAAACTTTACGGCAAAACCTTGAAACTCTTTCTATGGAACAGAAAGAAACAGTTCAAGAGTACTTGGGTAGAATGTCTACCATTGTGAATTAGATGAAGGCTTATGGTGAGTTTCCCACCAACGAGAACATCGTGAGCAAGGTGCTGAGGAGTCGGTCATCACGGTTTGAGTACGTGGTTCCAGAAATCATTGAGTCAAATGATCTGAGCACATACACATTTGATGAATTGATGAGTTCTTTGATGGCTCATGAAGGTCGGCTTAGCAAAGCCAATGAGAAAGCTAAAAGAGCAAGTGAATGGAGATTCTTCAGAAAATAGAAGATCTGGGTATTATGGAAGCCAAGGCAAAGGCAAAGGTGGATATCATGGTCGAGACCATGGTTATGGAAAAGGATGAGGTGGATTCAATGAGCAGAATCAACAACAAGGTTCATACGAAGATCAAAGTTATCACAGCAGTGGATACGAGGACCAAAGTCAGTTCAAGAGCAATATTTAGTGTAGGTATTGCAAGAATTTTGGGCACAAGGAGGCTGAGTGCTGGTCCAAACAAAGGAATTAGCAAAAATCAAATTTTGCTCAAGATGTTGAAGAAGAAAGTGAGCTGTTCATGACGCATTCTACTTGCACAAGTGCGTTTGTGGTCTGTTTTTTGGATAGTAGTTGTTCCAATCACATGGCAGGTTGACATGGTATCAAAGCGGACCTACACCCTACACCCTGACCCATTAATCCGGCCCGGAAAGAGTTCCGATCATCCCACTAGCTTATGGCCCATAGAAGGCTTAATTCCGCCGAGATTGCTAAAAAAAGCATTGTCTCGGAGGGAGTATGATGGATTCTGCGAGATTAATGGTTATACATACCATTATCTCGAAGGACGGTGTTGGAGAGAAGATCCCCATTGGAAATATGTAAAGGACTTGATATATAATTGACTTGAACCACTCCACTTATTGCCAATTAGTTTTAAGTTGAATGTCCATGAAACTTGACAGAAGCACAAAGGTCTCTTGAGTGGCAGATTGCACTAAAAGAGGAAATGCAATCTATGGAGAAGAATTCTACATAGGAGTTTTACATAAAAAAGAACCAAGGAGAAGATGGAATCTTTGCATGTCAAAAGAAGTATGGTGTTGCTTTGGTGAAGAAGTTCAACATTATGGTTGTGAGAAGGCACTCACAACACATGATTATGGTATGTGGTTTTCGAACTTGTTCAGTTTCAAGTTTGTTGGTTGGACAGACAGCGATTAGGCAGTAAGTTTGGTTGATATGAAAAGCAATTCAGGAAATTGCTTTAGTTTTGGGTCTGCTGCTGTTATTTGGAGTTCAAAGAACCAATAAACCATGGCACTATCATCAACTGAAGCAGAGTATGTGGCAGAAGAAGCAACAAGGAGGCAAGTTCTATGTTTAAGGAAGTTATTAGCTAATTTCTGTGTTAAACAAGTTGAAACTACAGATATAGCATTTCATTGCAGGATCAAGAAGTTTGGAGTGTGCAACTTTGAATCAAGGGGGAGTGTTAATTGAGCCAATCTAGAATTTAGGAATAATGGGGTTTGTGGTTTAACTTAACGTGGGCTGTTTCCTAATTATTAGGAGTTTATTATTTATCTTTTTATTATCACGGATAATGGATAATTATCAATTTTTTTTTATAAATTTAATATTTTGTAATTGTGTTTTTTAAACTTTTCAATCAACGTAATAATTTAGCTTCCTTTTTCTGAAATCTTCTAGAAATTGTCCAACTAACATCTAAATATGGTCCAATAACTCTAAGGCTCTTGACGTTTCCCCTTTTCCCGACAACATAAACCGGCTAAAAGAGAACCTTCTGTATTCATTAAGAAGTTGAAGAGATTCCTTTTTAGTAAGTTTGTAAATAATTTTAGTCTAACTAAAACATTACAATGATTAAATCACTCTAAAATCTCATATAAAGCTATCAGATTTAATTTTTATTTTAACTAAATATACATTAAAAACTCTAAAATAACTAAAAGATCGCAAAATTCACAACTTCAAAATATTTCAACAACAATGAAATTCAAAGTGATTTATCAAATAACAAATTCAATGATAAAAAATTTTCTAAAAGAAATTAAATTTATATTTTTGATAACAATGCATTTTAATACAGATCACATCAAACTTCATTAAATACATCTCCTAAATGAAAATGTCAATTTTCCTTAGTCAATTATAAACCGGCTATTGGAAACGCATAATTTCCCGACTTTTCTTGAAAAGCTGCATTGTTTATAATTGACTCGAAAGACCGACCAATAGCAAAGAACTGTGACTCACTGGTTCAACCAAATCGGAGATGGCGCCGTTTACCGCAGCGGAGGAATAAACTCTTCCGGATTGACTACAGCCGAGCTGATGCCGAAGCACGTAGCGGTTGAAATGGCCGGGAACGGAAGGTGGACGAAGAATCAAGGTCTTCAACCTTGGGACGGTCACAGAGCCGGCGTTGAAGCTTTGCGAGCTTTGTGGTAGATGGGGAGTCCAAGTCTTTACAGTCTTCGCCTTCTCTAACGATAACTGGATTAGACCTAAAGTATGACCTGTTTGAATATGCCCTAGATTTTCTAGGGTATATCTTTTGCTCTGTGGAACCCATCTGGTACCTAATATCCCTGCTGATCGAGATTGATTTTTTGTTGAGTTTGTTCGAGAGAACACTCAAATCAGAGCTTGTAAATTTAGCCAATTAACTATGGTATGATCAGAAAATCCATCAAATTGTTTTTGTGATGCGTGTGTCACAAGTCTGCTATAATCTTTTTGTTGAGTTTGTTCGAGAGAACACTCAAATCAGAGCTTGTAAATTTAGCCAATTAACTATGGTATGATCAGAAAATCCATCAAATTGTTTTTGTGATGCGTGTGTCACAAGTCTGCTATAATCTTTTTGTTGAGTTTGTTCGAGAGAACACTCAAATCAGAGCTTGTAAATTTAGCCAATTAACTATGGTATGATCAGAAAATCCATCAAATTGTTTTTGTGATGCGTGTGTCACAAGTCTGCTATAATCTTCTTGAGTGTAGGAACAATGTTCGTATCTCTATCATTGGAGACTCCTCGAAACTTCCAAAATCTCCTTTAAAAGTGATAAATGAAGTTGAGGAAGTTACAAAGAACAACACGAGGCTTCAGCTAATCGTAGCCGTTGGTTACAGCGGGAAGTACGATGTTCTACAAGCGTGTAGAGGCATTGCGCAGAGAGTGAAAGACGGTGAGATCGATGTTGAGGAGATAGACGAGGGACCGATCGAGCAAGAGCTTGAGACGAACGTTACTGAGTTTCCTTACCCGGATCTGCTGATACGAACGAGTGGTGAGCTAAGAGTGAGTAACTTCTTGTTGTGGCAATTGGCTTACACTGAGCTTTTCTTTGCTCAAGAACTCTGGCCTGATTTTGGGAGGAACGGTTTTGTTGAAGCCTTGATGTCGTTTCAGCAGAGACAGCGTCGCTTTGGTGGTCGGAAATCTTGAGTTTTTTTTCATTGGTGTAATAAAAACTGTATATGATGTGTACTAATGGACGTTTTATACCTCAAGAACTATACCTTTTGAGATATTCCAGTTTCTTGTGTTACAAGAGAACGATGTTACTAACAACTTAGGCCATGTTCGTTTGTACATCTGGAAGATGCATCCAGATGGTCCATCTAGATGTCTTATCTAGATGCTCCATCTGGGTGCTGTTCGTTTCTTCATTTCGTCCATGCATCCAGATGAATCATCTGAATGCAACTATGTCCGTTTGCTTTTCATTTTTTAATGTGGACTTGTTAATAAAATGACTAAAATATATATTTTTACGTTTCGGCGGAAAATAATTTTGCGATTTTTGAGGAAAAATGTGTTTTTGGCGAAAAAGTGTATTTTCGTGGTTTCGGCGGAAAATACATTTTTATGGGTTTAGCGGAAAATCGTTTTGGGGTTTGGCGGAAAAATGTATTTTGCGGTTTTAGCGGAAAAGTGTTTTGGCGAAATTGTTTTTCATGATTTTGTGGAAAGATTTTTTCGTGATTTTGGCGGGAAAAGCTTTTTCGCGATTTTGGTGGGAAAATTGCGTTTTCCGGTTTTGGTGGGAAATTGTGTTATTCTGGTTTTGGCGGGAAAATGCGTTTTTCCGGTTTTGGCGGGAAAATTGTTTTTTCGGTTTTGGCGGGAAAATTGCGTTTTCGGTTTTGGCGGAAAATCGTTTTTGGTTTTGGCGGAAAATTGTGTTTTCGGTTTTGGTGGGAAATTGTGTTTTCGGTTTTGGCGGAAAATTGTGTTTTTGGCGGAAAAATGTATTTTCGGTTTTGGCGGAAAAATGTATTTTCGGTTTTGGCGGAAAATCGTTTTTGGTTTTGGCGGAAAATCGTTTTGCGGTTTGGACGGAAAAATGTATTTTGCGGTTTTGGCGGGAAAAGTGTTTTTGACGAGAAATTGTTTTTTTTCATGATTTTGACGGGAAAGATTTTTTTCGTGATTTTGGCGGGAAAAGCTTTTTCAGCGATTTTGGTGGAAATTGTGTTTTTGGCGGAAAAATGTATTTTCGGTTTTGGTGGGAAAATACATTTTTATGGGTTTAGCGGAAAATCGTTTTCGGTTTTGACGGAAAAATGTATTTTGCGGTTTTGGCGGAAAAGTGTTTTGGCGAAAAATTGTTTTTCGGTTTTGGCGGAAAATTGTTTTTTTCATGATTTTGGCGGGAAAAGCTTTTAGCGATTTTGGTGGGAAAATTGCGTTTTCGGTTTTGGTGGGAAAATTGTGTTATTCGGTTTTGGCGGAAAATCGTTTTCGGTTTTGGCGGAAAATTGTTTTTCGGTTTTGGCGGAAAATTGCGTTTTCGGTTTTGGTGGAAATTGTGTTTTCCGGTTTTGACGGAAAATTTTGTTTTCGGTTTTGGTGGGAAAATTGTGTTTTTCGGTTTTGGCGGGAAAATTGTGTTTTTTTTTGACGGAAAAATGTATTTTCCGGTTTTGGCGGGAAAATGTGTTTTTTTTTTTCCGGTTTTGACGGGAAAAATCCATTTTCCGGTTTTGGAGGGAAAATTCTGTTTTTCGGTTTTGGCGAAAAAATTGTGTTTTCCGGTTTTGGCGGGAAAATTGCGTTTTTCGGTTTTGGCGGAAAAATTATGTTTTCCGATTTTGGTGGGAAAATTCTGATTTCCGGTTTTGGCGGGAAAATTATGTTTCCGGTTTTGGCGGGAAAATTGCGTTTTTCTGGTTTTGGCGGGAAATTGCATTTTTCCGGTTTTGGCGAGAAAATGCTTTTTGCGGTTTTGGCCGGAAAATGCTTTTTGGAGTTTTGGTGGGAATATGCATTTTTGGGTTTTGGCGGGAAAATGCGTTTTTTGGGGGTTTGGCGGGAAAATGTGTTTTTTCGGTTTTGACGGGAAAATGCGTTTTTTTGGTTTTGATCGAAAAGTGCGATTTTACTGGTTTGACCGAAAAATGTGTGTTTTATGGAAATGTGCGTTTTACGTTTTTTTTTGCGGAAAAACGCATTTTGCGGTTTTAGCGGGAATGCTTGTTTTTCAGTTTTTTGCGAGAAAATGTATATGCAAGAAAATAGAATTTACGGTTTGAAAATAATATTTTGATTTTAAAAAGTCATTTTTGTCATTAATCATTTTGGACTGAACTAGATGCATCTGCATCCAGATGCACTATCAAGACTCACCTTCATTTGGGTGACAATTTGAGATGAATTTTTAAAAATTCAGCTGAGTGATCCATCTAGATGTAGCATTATAATGCACAAAACGAACATCGATTTGCATCTTCACCCAGATGGATCACCTGGGTGATTAAACGAACGGGGCCTTATACATGCGTGTGAGAATCAAAGAACAATAACACACAAAAGCAAAACGCAAATTATTGCAAACAAGTGCATTTTATTTGAGAGAAATGAAATACAAAGTTTAAACTCGTCGACCGAATCGCCTCTGCCTTTGCTGATACCAAGTCAAAGCCTGAAGATACTCAGCCTCACCAAAGTCAGGCCATAGAACGTTAGGAAAGTAGAGCTCAGTGTAAGCAGATTGCCATAAGAAGAAGTTACTAATCCTTTGCTCTCCACTCGTTCTGATCAATAGGTCAGGATTTGGAAACTCGCAACAGTTTGTCATCAACTCTTTATCTATCACACTCTCGTCAATGTCTTCTACTTGGATAAGCCCGTTTTTCGCCTTTTGGGCTAGACTTTTGCACGCTTGCAAGATATCAAACTTTCCACTATAGTCTATTGCTAAAATTAGATGCTTTCCTTCATAGCTCTTTGTAGCTTCCTCTGTTTCTTTTATCAAACCTAGAAGTGACTGGGGGATTTTCGTCCGGTTTCCAATAACCGAGATCTTGATTTTATCTCTATATAAAAAATAATAACATCATGGACAACAATTTCAGTTTTAGTTTCTTTTTTTTTTTTTAAAGAAAACTCAGTCTTATCCATCTTTTTTGTGAAGAATTAGTTCTCGTCTTATGCTAGCTTTTATTATAGACTTTTTATCAATAAATCTATTTTTATTTTTGGTTTTCCTCAAATAATAAAAACCTAGAAACTAAAACCAAAAACTCTACGTAATGTTTTTCTTAAAGGATCTAAACTATATGGTGGGTACCTTTGGAAGAAAGGCAGCTCAGACCTAAAGTTTTCCTCAAACAAGGACATCAGGCCGTTAACTTCATCCTGGTTAAACATTTAAAAATATCAAATTAAACAAAATATAAGAAAAACTCTTGGAAACGTGTTGCAAAAGTTATCTTCTCTTTTCATCACCACCTCGGGTCTTGCCCAATTTTCAGTGGAGAAAGCAAAGAGTGAGACGGTGTTTATCCCCATAGCGAAACAATCCTTAGCATTCTCTATAACCCTCCTCGCTCCGGCCTTGTGACCATCCGATGTCCCGAGTCCTTGTTTCTGCGCCCAACGTCTGTTTCCGTCCAGTATAATCGCCACATGCTTTGGTAACCCCCCTCGTTTCTCTTTCTCTCCCATTGTACCACTACACAATAGTTAAGAACAAACAAAGTTCAAGGCTTATAATATAAAAAGACATGCACATTTCTAGTAGAAAATTAGAGATCCCCAGTTGAGTAACGCCGGTTCATCATATTTTGAAGAGGAATCACCTAATAAGACTAATATATAGTTAGAAGTCAGTGGGACCCGCTTATTCATAAAACATTTTGATGATAACCCTGTGCGTTTGTCTTTTTGGTTCTTTCAAATTGCATGTTATAAGGAAGATAAGCTTGCAAGGAGCTTAACACGTTAAAACTATATATGATTAACCAAAAGCAGACTACCGTTTCTCGTTCCTCTCTTCCTCATCATCGTTCTGAGAAGCTGCAAGTTTAATGAATCTGAGGATGTTTCTTATGGAGAAAGGAACACTTAGACGCCTAGAGATGAAGAGACCAGGGATGAGAATAATAGCAATAAAAGTCAAAACAACTGAGAAAAGAGACACCATTTTTCCTTTCTTTTGTCTTTGTTTTAATGTTTGTTCGAAGTGGAGCACTCGATTTTGTATTTAAAGAGCTTCGAGTTCAAAGAGGCACATGATCAACGGAACGTTCGCTCTCGCTCGCTCTCTGGCTTTTTTTTTATGCTACGCAAAAACAGGTCATACGTATTTAAGGGTTAGTAAGATCTTACGACACTTGTAAATCACTAAATGTTTCATCACGTGTTTTTCTTATTAGATTAAGACATTTTCATGAGCGCTGATTTGGGCTTAGATCAACATAAATATATAACTTTCACATTACATCAATGAAGTCTCGTAAAGTATTAAATCAACTGGTATCCCGCAAATACCCAAATTGAGGTAATATAAGTAAGGTATTTTCTTAGCAAAAAAAGTATGGTATTTTAGAACAAAAAGAAAAGAAGGTATAATGTTTCTTTTTACATTCGTTACTAAAAGGGAAAATGTTAACATTAATGATTTAATGTTGAAGCTAGTCGTGTAGATACAGTCATGGTCTCATATTTTGTTTGCATGCATTTAGTTTTTTTTTTGTAAACTGCTCGCTTAAATTAAAAGAAAATAAAAGTTTACAAAAGCCCTTAGACTTTAGTTTTCTTTGGAGCCATTAAACACATATCAGAATAGTTAAGCCCATGTTAGTTAAAACTCAGGAAGTGAAAAAGAAAGTCCTTTGTGATTAAGAAGAAGAGTACGACGGGAGCGGGAGCGACGATCGGGAGGAGTAGATGATCGCCGGAATCAACCAAATCGAAACCAGCTCTGCAGCATGGTGGAGGAGCGATTCGGGTTAGAGTCTCTGAAGCTATTGATCTTGTTCCTGAGTTGTCTATCCAATAATAGTTTGAAAATCTGATCCACGGTCCTGAAAGTATCACTACAAGAAAACAGCAAGGATTCTGAGGGAAAAAAGCGTCGGAATTTCGTCGGAATATCGTTATTCCGACGACATACCAACGAAACAAGTCGTCGGAAATAATTCCTCGGAATTTCTTCTTTCCTCGGAAATCCCTCGGAATTTCCCGACGGAATTCCGAGGAAACAAACTTCTGAGGAAATTCCGAGGATCACTAGTTTGTCAGAAATGTCCTCGGAATATACCGAGGGAGAACTTCGTCGGGATATTTCCTCGGACGTTCATCGATCAATGCGTTTTGGACATATAAATACATCGATCGATAGGAATATACCGACGGACATATCCTCGAATATTCCGAGGGAAATGTCCCTCGGTATATACCGAACGTCTTTTTGTAATCAGATCGATCGATGGATTTATGTCCTAAAACGCATCGATCGATCGAGTAAAAAATATAATTAATTTCCTGAATGTAAAAATATTAATTTTTTAAAAATAAAATTTCTGAAATTTAAATTAAAATAAAAGTTTACAAAAGCCCTTAGACTTTAGTTTTCTTTGGAGCCATTAAACACATATCAGAATAGTTAAGCCCATGTTAGTTAAAACTCAGGAAGTGAAAAAGAAAGTCCTTTGTGATTAAGAAGAAGAGTACGACGGGGCAGGAGCGACGATCAGGAGGAGTAGATGATCGCCGGAATCAACCAAATCGAAACCACTGAGAAAAGAGACACCATTTTTCCTTTCTTTTGTCTTTGTTTTAATGTTTGTTCGAAGTGGAGCACTCGATTTTGTATTTAAAGAGCTTCGAGTTCAAAGAGGCACATGATCAACGGAACGTTCGCTCTCGCTCGCTCTCTGGCTTTTTTTTTATGCTACGCAAAAACAGGTCATACGTATTTAAGGGTTAGTAAGATCTTACGACACTTGTAAATCACTAAATGTTTCATCACGTGTTTTTCTTATTAGATTAAGACATTTTCATGAGCGCTGATTTGGGCTTAGATCAACATAAATATATAACTTTCACATTACATCAATGAAGTCTCGTAAAGTATTAAATCAACTGGTATCCCGCAAATACCCAAATTGAGGTAATATAAGTAAGGTATTTTCTTAGCAAAAAGTATGGTATTTTAGAACAAAAAGAAAAGAAGGTATAATGTTTCTTTTTACATTCGTTACTAAAAGGGAAAATGTTAACATTAATGATTTAATGTTGAAGCTAGTCGTGTAGATACAGTCATGGTCTCATATTTTGTTTGCATGCATTTAGTTTTTTTTTTTTTTTTTTTTTTTTTTTTTGTAAACTGCTCGCTTAAATTAAAAGAAAATAAAAGTTTACAAAAGCCCTTAGACTTTAGTTTTCTTTGGAGCCATTAAACACATATCAGAATAGTTAAGCCCATGTTAGTTAAAACTCAGGAAGTGAAAAAGAAAGTCCTTTGTGATTAAGAAGAAGAGTACGACGGGAGCGGGAGCGACGATCGGGAGGAGTAGATGATCGCCGGAATCAACCAAATCGAAACCAGCTCTGCAGCATGGTGGAGGAGCGATTCGGGTTAGAGTCTCTGAAGCTATTGATCTTGTTCCTGAGTTGTCTATCCAATAATAGTTTGAAAATCTGATCCACGGTCCTGAAAGTATCACTACAAGAAAACAGCAAGGATTACGAGGGAAAAAGCGTCGAATTTCGCCGAATATCGTTATTCGACGACATACCAACGAAACAAGTCGTCGGAAATAATTCCTCGAATTTCTTCTTTCCTCGAAATCCTCGAATTTCCGACGGAATTCGAGGAAACAAACTTCGAGGAAATTCGAGGATCACTAGTTTGTCGAAATGTCCTCGAATATACCGAGGAGAACTTCGTCGGGATATTTCCTCGGACGTTCATCGATCAATGCGTTTTTGGACATATAAATACATCGATCGATAGGAATATACCGACGGACATATTCCTCGGAATATTCCGAGGGAAATGTCCCTCGGTATATACCGAACGTTTTTTTGTAATCAGATCGATCGATGGATTTATGTCCTAAAACGCATCGATCGATCGAGTAAAAAATATAATTAATTTCCTCGAATGTAAAAATATTAATTTTTTTAAAATAAAATTTCTGAAATTTAAATTCAAAATATGAAATTAAAATTGAAATCATATTAATTAATATTCAAAGTTTCACAAATAAAAATAAAACATTCGAAGTTTTGGAAAAAAACTACTGGTCTGGCACGCCCCGAACACCTCGCTCGGGTACATCCTCGCATCATCTCCATCATTTGCTGGTTCAGCCTCCTCGTGCCTCATAGCCCGTCTGTTGAGCGCCATCCGGTCTCCAACAAAGATATCGATCATCTTTGTCCTTCAACTGAGCCGTAAGTACTTCTGGATCAACAAAGGGCGGTGGTACAGAAGAAGGAGGAACTGACCGGGTGCGACGACCCAAACCGACCAAACGTCCCTTCTTCTTTGGAACCGACTGAATAAAAAATATCCAAATTTACGAATTTAAACCAAGAAATAAATGAATTGAACTTTTAAAATAAAAGAACTTACGGATTCAACGATTTCGTTGATTCGAAACCGGGACAAGTTGGTCGAAGCCGTCGAAGCGTCATCCTCGGTTTGAAGCTGAGACACTTCGTCTACCACCTGAGTTTGGACCAGGTCGACCACGCCCTCACAAGACCGCCATCAATCTGGCCGGTCTTCTTGTTGGTATCGCCCTCCTCATTAGGGCGAGATCATCAACCGCTCGCCATCATTTTCTTCCGCCTTGAAAAAAAACATAAATTAAAGAAACATTAGAAATTAGAAGAAATGCACAGTAAATTAAAATTCCAAAACTCAAATAATTGAAGAAAAAGCGGTTGAACTTACCATGCGATCTCCCAGAGTGGCAATAGATTGAGCACCCAAGTTATGCTTGTAGATGCCCTTCCCTTTACGGTCGCTCTTGCGGTTGGTGGAGTTGGTGGAAGAAGTTTCTTTCGTCTCTTCCTTATCCCAATGCGCACACAACTCCTTCCAGACCGTGTCGTTCATCGACTTTGGGACCTTTTAATAAAAAAAAAAGAAAATAGTTTAATAAATTATAAAATTGTTTAATAAATTAAAAAATTGTTTAATAAATTAAATCGAACCTTGTTGATTTCCCACTTCTTCTTCCACTCGTGGATCTGCTTCCCATAGTTGTCCATAACTTTATGGACGAAGTGGTGATAGATAAAGAGCGCCTCATCGAATTCCAGTTGAATTCTTGCTGAAAAAAAACACAATTAGTAGAAAATTTATATTAAAGATTAAAATATAAGTAAAAATTAGAATACTTACCGCAAACCGACGAAACCATAGAACACTGCTTGTCGGTAGGAAGTGAGTGAAAGTCGGATGTCCACCGTCGAGGGCAGAGTACATCATACGGTTGATCCATGCGCTGATCCCGTTCCCGGATCGGTTGAACCTAATAAAAAGAATAAACGATTAATAATGAATCCAAATTTAAAGAAAAAAAAATGTTTAATTACCATGTTTGACCCCGTCCATGTGGATACGGAGTGAGATACGGAAGATGGTCACGACCGGCTGTTGAACCAACTCCGCTAACACGCATCACTCGGGAGGACCCGGAGGAACAGAGCGGATGATGGAGCTGGAGCGAAGCGATGCAGGCGAGGCGAGAGGAGCAGGAGCGGTGCAGCAGAGGGAGATGTATGGTTGGAGCTGTGGGGCTAAGGGGAATCCTGAAAATGGCTGGAATCCGAGGCTGGATCCCGTACCACCACGACCACGGCACTGCCGAGGCCGAAGTCCGATCATCATGAGACCTGCAAATTAAAAAAATATATTTAATAAATAGAGAAATATATACATTATTATTTTTTAAAAAAAATCTCAAATAATTTAATCACAAAAAAAATTTATATATATTAAAAATATTTAATAAATATATAAAAATAGTTCTAATAAACAAAAAAAAGTTTTAATAAATAAAAATAGTTTAATAATTACAAAAAATAGTTTTAATAATATATATATATATATTAAAAATATTTTAAATCCCAAATAATAGTTTTAATCACAAAAAGTTTTATAGATATTTAAAATGTTTTGTAAAATCCAAAAAATCGAATTTATATACAAAATTTTTTTTGTAAAATCCAAAAAAAAGAATTTATAAATACAAAAATCGATTTTATATACAAAAATCGATTTTATAAATACAAAAAAAATAAAAAATTCTAAAAAAATTCTAAATCAATTCAACAAAACAAATTATTCAACCAAATCATAATTCTAAACCTATTATACAACCAAATCACAATCCTAACCAATCACCCTAACAAAAATCTATCAAAACTACACAAAAACCTAACAAATAGAACCTAAGAGAGTGGGATAGGGTCCTTACATGATTTGTGTAAGAGAAGGGGGAGATCGCCGGAGATATCGTCGGATTTCAGGGGAAAATCGCCGGAGAGAAGAGAGGAGTCGCGCAGAGGAAGAAGAGAGAAATGGGGAAGAAGAAGGGGCTCGTGGTTATAAAACCTAGGGTCCGACGAAATTTTCGCGAAATATTTGCCCGGTAAAATGAAAATATTCCGAGGAAATACCGACGAACTAGTGTTTGGGGTTTCAAAACATCAATTTTTTTTGCCGTATTTCATTTCTTATATAATTGTAATGCATACCATTGAGGATTCTTTGTATAGATGAGCATAAACCATGAAATAACAAATTTCAAAACTAATTGAAAGTATTCCCTTTACCGTTCTTTAAAAGGTATAAGTGTTTCTCTTATGTTGTGGGATTTCGCTCATACAATCGAAAAGTGTTAATTATACGGTAGGAACAAATATTTGACTTCATAATGAACGTAAGACACTTAATAAGGGTTATATAGGGTTATTCAAACCGCGAAAACGTTGTTTTCGGTTTAAAAACCCTATTTCCTCGGAATTTCCTCGGATTATTCCGAGGGAACTCCGAGGAAACCCTCTTCTTCCTCGGAATTTCCTCGGAATATTCCGAGGAACTAGTGTTTGGGGTTTCAATACGTCAATTTTTTTTTTATAAACGGATCGATCGATGTATATATATCCAAAAACGCATCGATCGATCACTAAGATGGACCGGACCGTAAGAATGTGATCGATCGATGAGATTATCCCATCGATCGATCGAGAATTCAGTGTTCCTCGGAATGTCCTCGGAAAATCTTGTAAGTTTTTATAAGCGGATCGTCGATGGATATATGTCCAAAAACGCATCGATCGATCACTAAGATGGACCAAAGCGTAAGAATGTGATCGATCGATGAGATTATCCCATCGATCGATCGAGAATCTCAAATGTTCCTCGGAATGTCCTCGGAAAATCTTGTAAGTTTTTTTATAAACGGATCGATCGATGGATATATGTCCAAAAACGGATCGATCGATCACTAAGATGGACCAAAGCGTAGAATGTGATCGATCGATGAGATTATCCCATCGATCGATCGAGAATCTCAAATGTTCCTCGGAATGTCCTCGAAAATCTTGTAAGTTTTTATAAACGGATCGATCGATGGATATATGTCCAAAACGGATCGATCGATCACTAAGATGGACCAAAGCGTAGAATGTGATCGATCGATGAGATTATCCCATCGATCGATCGAGAATCTCAAGTGTTCCTCGGAATGTCCTCGGAAAATCTTGTAAGTTTTTATAAGCGGATCGTCGATGGATATATGTAATAAATAGAGAAATATATACATTATTATTTTTAAAAAATCTCAAATAATTTAATCACAAAAAGTTTTATAGATATTTAAAATGTTTTGTAAAATCCAAAAATCAATTTATATACAAAAATCGATTTTATAAATACAAAAATCGATTTTATAAATACAAAAATCGATTTTATAAATACAAAAATCGATTTTATATACAAAAATCGATTTTATATACAAAAATCGATTTTATAAATACAAAAATCGATTTTATATACAAAAATCGATTTTATATACAAAAATCGATTTTATATACAAAATTTTTTTGTAAAATCCAAAAATCAATTTATATACAAAATTTTTTTGTAAAATCCAAAAAAGAATTTATAATACAAAAATCGATTTTATATACAAAAATCGATTTTATAAATACAAAAAATAAAAAATTCTAAAAATTCTAAATCAATTCAACAAAACAAATTATTCAACCAAATCATAATTCTAAACCTATTATACAACCAAATCACAATCCTAACCAATCACCCTAACAAAAATCTATCAAAACTACACAAAACCTAACAAATAGAACCTAAGAGAGTGGGATAGGGTCCTTACATGATTTGTGTAAGAGAAGGGGAGATCGCCGAGATATCGCCGGATTTCGGGAAAATCACGGAGAGAAGAGAGGAGTCGCCAGAGGAAGAAGAGAGAAATGGGGAAGAAGAAGGGCTCGTGGTTATAAAACCTAGGGTCCGGCGAACATTATCCGCCGAATTCGCCGAATTTAATTTCAATTTTCGCGAAATATTTGCCCGGTAAAATGAAAATATTCCGAGGAAATACCGAGGAACTAGTGTTTGGGGTTTCAAAACATCAATTTTTTTTGCCGTATTTCATTTCTTATACAATTGTAATGCATACCATTGAGGATTCTTTGTATAGATGAGCATAAACCATGAAATAACAAATTTCAAAACTAATTGAAAGTATTCCCTTTACCGTTCTTTAAAAGGTATAAGTGTTTCTCTTATGTTGTGGGATTTCGCTCATACAATCGAAAAGTGTTAATTATACGGTAAGGAACAAATATTTGACTTCATAATGAACGAAGACACTTAATAAGGGTTATATAGGTTATTCAAACCGCGAAAACGTTGTTTTGGTTTAAAACCCTATTTCCTCGAATTTCCTCGAATATTCGAGGAACTCGAAACCCTCTTCTTCCTCGAATTTCCTCGAATATTCCGAGGAACTAGTGTTTGGGGTTTCAATACGTCAATTTTTTTTATAAACGGATCGATCGATGTATATATATCCAAAAACGCATCGATCGATCACTAAGATGGACCGGACCGTAAGAATGTGATCGATCGATGAGATTATCCCATCGATCGATCGAGAATCTCAAGTGTTCCTCGGAATGTCCTCGGAAAATCTTGTAAGTTTTTTTATAAACGGATCGATCGATGGATATATGTCCAAAAACGGATCGATCGATCACTAAGATGGACCAAAGCGTAAGAATGTGATCGATCGATGAGATTATCCCATCGATCGATCGAGAATCTCAAATGTTCCTCGGAATGTCCTCGGAAAATCTTGTAAGTTTTTTTATAAACGGATCGATCGATGGATATATGTCCAAAAACGCATCGATCGATCACTAAGATGGACCAAAGCGTAGAATGTGATCGATCGATGAGATTATCCCATCGATCGATCGAGAATTCAAATGTTCCTCGGAATGTCCTCGAAAATCTTGTAAGTTTTTTATAAACGGATCGATCGATGGATATATGTCCAAAACGGATCGATCGATCACTAAGATGGACCAAAGCGTAGAATGTGATCGATCGATGAGATTATCCCATCGATCGATCGAGAATCTCAAATGTTCCGGAATGTCCTCGAAAATCTTGTAAGTTTTTATAAACGGATCGATCGATGGATATATGTCCAAAACGGATCGATCGATTACTAAGATGGACCAAAGCGTAAGAATGTGATCGATCGATCCGTATTTTTTCAAAAACGCATCGATCGATGCGTGTGCGGGAAACAGAATTATAAGGCAAAACCCGACCTTTTTTGGATATAAACCTCAGAACTCTCATCCCCTCCGATTTCCCCTATAATTCGCCCCCCCCCCTTTCTCTCTCTATAATCATCCGATTTGAACAATTTTGGGCTCTATTCCCCTTAATTTTTCGAGCTCTACCTGATTCCTACACTCGTTTTCCAGCATCCAACATATCATAAAATCTCCTAGCTTCTGCATTGGGTAAATCTTCCTCTCTAAAATGATCATTTACCATTTGCTCAGTACCTACACCATAATCTACATCCGTTCTAATTGGTTCTTCTAATCTAACCGCTGGCTGAGGTTCGCTAGTACTACCATGTTCATAATCAGTTTCCCCATGATGATACCAAATTTTGTAACTTCGTGTAAACCCACTCAAATATAGATGAGTCCAAACATCCCACTCTTTAATAATCTTTCTATTTTTACAATTAGAGCAAGGACATCTTAACATACCTGTTTTTTCTTCCGGTTGTCGGTGAACTAACCCCATGAATTCGGTTATACCTCGTTGGTATTCTTCCGTAAGTAATCTCGTGTTCGGATCCAAATGAGGTCGATCGATCCAAGAACGAAAATAATTTGAAGAAGACATATTTTTTATGAATCAAATTCGTGTGTAAATAGAGTAAGAGGGAGGATGAAGATATGGAGTGAATGAAGAGGAAGAGGAGTGCTTGTATTTATAGTTTAAATCCTGCCGACAGACCGAGGAAATTCCGACGGAATTCCGACGGAAAAGGCTAGTTCGTCGGAATTTCCTCGGAATTTTGTAAAATCCCCCAACGGTTCTCCTACGGCTATAATATTTGCTCGGAACTCATCGGTTTTTTCCGAGGAACCCATTTTTCCTCGGAATTTTCTCGGAATATATCGACGGATTAATATTTCCTCGGAATTCCATCGGTATATTCCGATAAAATTCCGAGGAAACCCAATTTTGTGTTTCCTCGGAATTTCCTCGGAAATTCCTCGGGATATTCCGAGGATTTCATTTTCCGTCGGAATGTCCGTCAGAATACCGTTGTTTTCTTGTAGTGTATTTGTATGTAGGCGCAGCGCTATGCTCAGTCCAAAGCCAATACAAGGTCGCCTGCCACGCTAGGAGAGTTAGGATTCGCTGAGGAGCCTGAGTCGAGAGCGAGATCATTTGGTCCAGAGTAGCTTGCCAATCCCTTTGAGGAAGTAGTTGTAGTCTTCTAGCTATGATTTGCCACAAGTCATAGCTGTAGTTACATGTGAAGAACGGATGATCTCGAGACTCTTAATTCGAATTACAGAGGAGACATCGATCATCGACCTGAATTCCCCAATTTATCAGCGTATCTCGAGTTGGTATTCGGTTCAGTACTAGCAGCCAAGCATGAAAGTTATGACGTGGAATGGCTCGAGAGATCCAAACTGCCTTATGCCAAAAGACATCTGGTCTCGGTTCACAAAGGTAATCATATAACTGACCTGTCTTGTAAGATGTGTAAACTTGGCCATTGATCTCCCATTCGTAATAGTCTTGAGTTGGCGCAAGCTGAATCGTTGTTAGGTAGGAATACAGCTCGACCTGTGCCTCCGAACGAGCTGGTGGGAGACTCCAAGTGCCATCTACAAGCAGTGAGGAGACAGTAGCATCTAGAGATATCCCCATCCTCGAGTTAGTTGCTGATAAGTAAGTTCGAGATCACCAAATGGTGTCCAATTGTCTGACCAAAATCTTGTTGTTTCTCCATTTTGCAGCCTCAACTTGATCAACGGAAACACAACACTCTTAAGCTTGAGAAGCTTGTTTACGAGCCAGGAGTAGGGTTGTCGGGTTGGTGTTATCCAGTAGTTATGAACCAAGCCTTTGAGTATTACTTCCTTGAACCATTGGACCCAAACCGATTCCGGCCTGAAGAAGAGGAGCGAGTAGGCGAAGAGTGCAGGCCTTGTTCCAGGTTTGTAAGTATTTAACTCCAAGACAACCTTGCCTTGTTGTCAATACCATCTTCCCAAGAGACTCTAGCAGAGTTGTGACCTTCTATGCTACCTTTCCACAGAAAATGCTACAAGAGAGTTGATACTGGATGCACGCCTTCGGAGGATGAATGCAGAGCACCAGACGGTTGTGATACCGCTATTACCGCTTTTGATGAGGAGAAGCCTTCCTCAAAAGGAGAGAGACTTCCCACTCTTTAATAATCTTTCTATTTTTACAATTAGAGCAAGGACATCTTAACATACCTGTTTTCTTCCGGTTGTCGGTGAACTAACCCCATGAATTCGGTTATACCTCGTTGGTATTCTTCCGTAAGTAATCGTGTTGGATCCAAATGAGGTCGATCGATCCAAGAACGAAAATAATTTGAAGAAGACATATTTTTATGAATCAAATTAGGTGTGTAAATAGAGTAAGAGGGAGGATGAAGATATGGAGTGAATGAAGAGGAAGAGGAGTGCTTGTATTTATAGTTTAAATCCTGCCGACAGACCGAGGAAATTCGGCGAATTCCGGCGAGGAAAAGGCTAGTTCGTCGAATTTCCTCGAATTTTGTAAAATCCCCAACGGTTCTCCTACGGCTATAATATTTGCTCGAACTCATCGGTTTTCGAGGAACCCATTTTCCTCGAATTTTCTCGGAATATATCGGCGGATTAATATTTCCTCGAATTCCATCGGTATATTCCGATAAAATTCCGAGGAAACCCAATTTTGTGTTTCCTCGGAATTTCCTCGGAAATTCCTCGGGATATTCCGAGGATTTCATTTTCCGTCGGAATGTCCGTCAGAATACCGTTGTTTTCTTGTAGTGTATTTGTATGTAGGCGAGCGTTGCGTTCAGTCCAAAGCCAATACAAGGTCGCCTGCCACGCTAGGAGAGTTAGGATTCGCTGAGGAGCCTGAGTCGAGAGCGAGATCATTTGGTCCAGAGTAGCTTGCCAATCCCTTTGAGAAGTAGTTGTAGTCTTCTAGCTATGATTTGCCACAAGTCATAGCTGTAGTTATGTGAAGAACGGATGATCTCGAGACTCTTAATTCAATTACAGAGGAGACATCGATCATCGACCTGAATTCCCCAATTTATCAGCGTATCTCGAGTTGGTATTCGGTTCAGTACTAGCAGCCAAGCATGAAAGTTATGACGTGGAATGGCTCGAGAGATCCAAACTGCCTTATGCCAAAAGACATCTGGTCTCGGTTCACAAAGGTAATCATATAACTGACCTGTCTTGTAAGATGTGTAAACTTGGCCATTGATCTCCCATTAAGTAATAGTCTTGAGTTGGCAAGCTGAATCGTTGTTAGGTAGGAATACAGCTCGACCTGTGCCTCGAGCGAGCTGGTGGGAGACTCCAAGTGCCATCTACAAGCAGTGAGGAGACAGTAGCATCTAGAGATATCCCCATCCTCGAGTTAGTTGCTGATAAGTAAGTTCTGAGATCACCAAATGGTGTCCAATTGTCTGACCAAAATCTTGTTGTTTCTCCATTTTGCAGCCTCAACTTGATCAACGGAAACACAACACTCTTAAGCTTGAGAAGCTTGTTTACGAGCCAGGAGTAGGGTTGTCGGGTTGGTGTTATCCAGTAGTTATGAACCAAGCCTTTGAGTATTACTTCCTTGAACCATTGGACCCAAACCGATTCCGGCCTGAAGAAGAGGAGCCAGAGTAGACGAAGAGTGCAGGCCTTGTTCCAGGTTTGTAAGTATTTAACTCCAAGACAACCTTGCCTTGTTGTCAATACCACTGTTTCCCAAGAGACTCTAGCAGAGTTGTGACCTTCTATGCTACCTTTCCACAGGAAAATGCTACAAAGAGAGTTGATACGCTTGATGCACGTCTTCGGGAGGATGAATGCAGAGCACCAGACGGTTGTGATACCTGCTATTACCGTTTTGATGAGGAGAAGCCTTCCTGAAAAGGAGAGAGACTTCACTGACCAGGAAGAGAACCGGGCTTTTATTTGATGAAGCAGAGGCTCACAGTTGGTTAGCGTCAGTTTCCTTGAGTTCAACGGAACTCCTAAATAGCGGAACGGGAGCGATCCTTGAGACATGCCAGTAGATGCTTTGGTCGTGTCTATTTCCCCTGATGACAAGCCTGAGGCATAGAAGCTAGTCTTTTGCATACTGACAGCCAAGCCTGACCGTAATTCAAACTCTTTAAGACTTGTAGCACCTGCTGGACAGAGTCAATTGAGCCATCTATAAAGATGAGGAGATCATCAGTAAAAGAGAGGTGGGTGAGTTTAGTAGTTGAGCAGTTCATGTGATACTTGAATCTATTTTGTCTAGCCGCTCTGTTAAGCATATGTGACAAGCAATTCATAGCCATGACAAATAGATAAGGAGAGAGAGGGTCTCCTTGTCGGAGCCCTCTTTTACCTTTGAAAAACCTATGAACTGATCCATTATAACCAACCATATAACTTGATGTGCAGACACACGCTCTGATCTGGTAGATAAAGCGTGTTGGAAGCTGAAGTCCTTCAAGACAAGCGAACAAGAATTCCCAAGATAAGGTATCGAAAGCCTTGGCAATGTCTACTTTGATGGTAATCCTCTTAGTGCCTTGATTTTTATGATAGCCGTTGATCAGTTCGCCTGCTAGAGTAGTGTTCTCATCTAAGAGCCTTCCTTTTACAAATGATGTTTGACTAGGCAAGATTAGCGCAGATAGCAGGGATTCAACCTCTTGACTAAGAGTCTAGATATAACTTTGTAGATCGTGTTGAGGCAAGAGATAGGTCTGAAATCGCTAATCTTTATTGCACCAGGGAACTTAGGTACTAAGGAAAGGATGGTAGCATTTGTAGTAGCCGAGAGGAAGTTGGTTGCGAAGAAGTTTCTGATGGCTGAGACCACCTCAGGACCAATAGTTTCCCATGAAGCTTTGAAGAACGCTGATGTTAGGCCATCCGGACCGGGAGCCTTGTTTGGGTTGAGTTTGAAGAAGGTTGATGTGATTTCCTCTTCGGTTGGAATGGATAACATCAGGTAGCTAGTTTGGTGAGGGAACACAAACGATGTGAGCTCCACAAACCAGGATGGGTGCCTGTAAAGAAGGGGAGGGTGGTAGTTTTGCGGCCCGAGAACAAAATGAAAATGATTCACAGCAAGCAGACTCATTTCCAGAGGGTCAGTAATCCAAGAGCCATCTGAAGCAAGGAAGGCTCTTATTGCATTATAACAGGCTCTGGTTTGACAAATTCTATGGAAAAAGGTTGTGTTGAGATCGCCTTCACGAAGCCAGTTGATCCGCGATTTATGTCTGAAGAACATCTCCTCTATTTCTCGCAGAAAATTCCATTTTTGATGGAGGTCTCTTTCAGCTTGGAATGTAGTGGGATTGGGATCTTGAAGAGCTTGTACCTGCGCAATTTGCAACAAACTGTTAGTCTCACTAACTCTCTTTTGGATTTTGGAATAGTTGTCTTTATTTAGAAGTTTAAGATCACTCTTGATTAGTTTAAGCTTCCAGCACAGCTGTGAGAGAGTTTGGCAAGTGTTTCCAGCGTGAATCCATGCATCTTTAAGTAGCTCAGCAGACCCAGGGTGTTTAGTGAGGTAGTTTTGGAATTTATAGGGTTGAGTTCCTGCTGAAGGGAGGGTAAAAGACAAGTCAAGGATACACGGAGAGTGGTCAGAGAATAGGGGAGGGAGGAACGTGGACAGGGCATGGGGATAAGAGGCAACAAAGTTGCTGTTCACTAGTAATCTATCAAGCTTCTTAGTAATGGGATTTGATGGCTGAGAGTTGATCCATGTATGAGAAGGACCAATGTAGCGCAAGTCAAAGAGCCCTAGCTGAGTGAAACAGTCACGGAGTTGATACATTTGAGAATCAGGAACAACCACACTTGGATCAGAATGCTCCATAGGATGGATGATTTGGTTGAGATCTCCTCCTAATACCCAATTATTGTTTTCCAGATCGAGTGAAGACTGAAATTGGATGAGTTAAGTCCATAAATCAATACGCTCCGAGCTCAGATTGGAGGCATAGGTAGCTGAGTAGTAGACTGGTCGCTGGTTGGGAAAGGAGATCAAGCATTTGATACACTGCCGACTCTGTGATAGAATTTGGACATTTAGGGAATCTCTCCAGTTAATGATGATACGACCGTCGGGGTCAGAGAGATGATTAGAAAAAAACTTCCAGTTAGGGCAGATTGAAGATAAGATAGGGCTAAAAAAAGGCTGCTTAATATGTGTTTCAAGAATGGCTCCGAAGACAGGCTTGTTTATATTAAGCCAAGATACAAAAGGTCTATGTTTTGTCGGGTCATTTAGACCTTGGACATTCCAAAAAAAGAGTTTAACACTCATTGAGAAGAGCAAGGAGGATCCTCCAAAGGAATGGAAGAACCTTTAGAAACAAAAAGATTAGTTTTTTGAGTAAAAGAGATCGGATCAGGAGGGTTGGTAAAGGGAGGATCAAAAAGGGCCAAAGTCTGAGAGAAGGGGTTTGGATTGGAGGATAAAGGCGGAGAGAGAGTAGGAGAGGAGCATGATCTTTTTAAAGATGGTCTAGTGGTTGGCTCTGGTGTTAAAAAAGGGTTAGAGGTAAGGATTTTTGGAAACTGGGGAGTGTTAGAGGGATTTAAAACATGGCAGGTCAGTGACAGGGTTGAGGGGTTCGTTGGGTTTTGAGGTGGGTGATGAAGATGAGTGGTGATGGGTAAAGAGGGTGTAGGAGTTTGGGCGATGGAGGCCATTTCCAAAGCAGGGTTAGAAGGATGAGAAGGCAAATCAGACTCTGCTATAGGTGGCGTCGACTGAGAAGTGACAGAATTAGTAGTTTGAGATACTGGTCGATATTTTTTACTTTTCTTAGTAGACTCCTTAGCCACTGTTTGTTTTTTCTTTGCAGCTTCTATTTCAGCAGGAGGAGTATACAAAAGACAGTTTCTCACTATGTGGCCAAGCTCATGGCAATGGGAGCAGGTTGGAGGCACCCATGGGTAATGAACCGAGACCTCAACAACTTCACCATCTTCCCTTTCAAACTCAACGATAGACGGTAACGGTTTAGTTAGATCAACATCCACCTTTACATGAGATAAGGTGAGACTTATTAAGTTCTTCGTGAAGTCGTCAGTTTTTTTTGGTTTTCCAACTAAACCTGCAACTAAGCTCATGCCTTCATCATGCCTCAGGTCCAACGGAACTCCGGTGAGGTGGGCCCAGATCTGGATGAGCGGTGGAGTAGCTTTGGAAAGGATAGAGGACCACTGAGCAGTATGGAACATTGAATCACCTACATACCAGATGTTCTTTTCCAAGATCTTCTGCCTAAGGTACTCGCTTTGAATCCTAACAATAGCTGAATGATTGAGAGGGTTGTTGTGTATTTCAAGACGCTTTCCTTTCCCCCACATGTGATTAAACACACTTTGAATCTGGTTGAAATGTGGAGCTTTACCATTAAAGTAGCAAATGATAAAATCCTTGTGTAATTCTGCTCCTTTTTGAAACACAGAATCAGGGATTAGGACTCGGGGCCTTCCTGACGGAGCAATGGTAACCGGAGCAAGACGACGAAGAGTCTTGTTCTCGGAGAGACAGATCTTCTCAACTAAAGTTGGTGGAGGGGTCTTGGGAAAGGGTTTATTATGGGTAGGGTGTTGGCTAGTTTCAGACTGTTTAGAGAGGTTATGGCTTGGTAACAGGGGAGTTGTGGAGGAGGCTTTATTAGTTTGGATAGGGGATGAGGATTGCGGAGGTAGTATTGTGAAATTGAGATTAGAGTTTGGCTCAGTTCCAGATTGAGGACCAGTGATTGTTCCAAAGCACAGATCTGGAACAGTTGTAGTAGAAATTGTAGGAACATCTGCCACAAGCTCAGTTGAGGAGGTAGTTTCAGCAGACAAAGCTTTGTGAGCTCCTGCAGTAGAAGGTTGAGTTCCTTTACGTACTGTAGAAGGGACCGTTACAGATCTGTAGTTGGAAGGTTTGGGAATAGTTTTGGCATCAGAAAGTGAAGGGAAATTGTGTGGTGAAAAGGGAAAAGAGGGATCAGAGGGTCAGGAGGGATCAGAGGTGGGTCTGGGGGTTCGCCGGCAGCTTCAGACGCAGGATTCTCGCCGGAAAAACGAGCAGGGACTCGCCACACTGAGTGCATTGGAGTTTGTGTCAGAGAGGTTGTGTCGGAGAGGTTTTGACCTTTAGAAGTGCAATTTCCTTAGTGTGATAATACGTCAGAGAGGTTGTGTCAGAGAGGTTTTGACATTTAGTTTTTTTATTCCCTCCATTATAAGAGTAATCAACTAGCTCCTCTTTTTAGTGGAGTGTTTACGCAAGCGCCAAATGCTAGTTGAAACTCTCAGTAGTATCATGTTGCAACTAACCTCTAATACGGCCAAATGACCGTAAGGCTCTCCGTGGCGATTATTTGCAGTGTTTTAACTGAAAAATGTTTGGATTTTTCTCATATAATAAAATAAAATATAATAGTCAGCTCTAAAACTAGAGTTAGATCACTAATACTATTAAAACAAGAACATGACATATTGATATAGGTGTGTTCCAACTATTTTAATAAAATTATTAAAACCTCTTATTAATCATTTAAGATAAATATTATACAAAGAAAAACGTATTAATACTATTAAAACAAGAACATGACATATTGATATAGGTGTGTTCCAACTATTTTAATAGAATTATTAAAACCTCTTATTAATCATTTAAGATAAATATTATACAAAGAAAAACATATATATGACTAAAAACATAAATATAAAAATTAAATTTCAACAAAAATGTAAAACAAAAAATATCACTACAAGAAAACATAATCTTAACGAGGGCGGTTTTCCTCGTGAGTTCGTCGTAAAAGAGGCTTTACTGCATCAATTAGCGAGGAACCACGCTTGCTCGTTAATCATCTGTCGTAACATATTTCCTCGCTAATTGCCGTAACTTAGCGAGGAATATATTCGTCGTAAAGGCGAAGTAGATCATTTCGTCGTAAAGACCACGCCAACATTCCACGTAAGGAGGTCGCTATATTTCCTCAGAATACCTCAAACGAAGTTCCTCGTAAACTACGTAAATACTTTGAAAGTGTTTTCTCACAAAATACACGAATCGACCACGAGAGGATTTCCTGTAAAATACTCGCTTATCTTTCCTCGTTATTTCCTCAGAATGTTTTCTCGTAAAATACTCGCTTATTATTTCTCGTCATTTCCTCGTAAGGTTTCCACGTAAATAGGTCGTACATTAGCTACTTAATTTACTTCGCTTTTATTATTTTACAGAATTTAAAAATATAATTAAAAAATAATTAAAATTATTTAATTTATTAATAAAATTAAAAATAAAAAATAAAAATAAATCAATATGAAAATATTTTATATATAAATAAGTTTTGAATTTATAATACAAAAACCGGAAAAAAAACTAAGGGTCGCTCATCGCCTGGTAGAATTCATCACTCCTCCTCGTAACATCCGCCTCGTTATGTACGTCGGATGACTCACCTCGAATGGGATGTTGTTGTCGCATGTTCCTCAACATGGACTCCCATTACGGATTTGTGGCCGCTATAACGTCCAAGAAGCCCTCGACTCCACCCATACGAGATTTTGTGGTGGCCAACTCGCTACGCAGCTGAGCGGACTCTCTACGCAGCTCGTGACTTCATCATCCCGTCGCTGATCATAAGACGATGTCGCTCTCGGAACATCGTTGACGGAACCAATCCCCAACGTCCGTCCCTTTTTTTTAGGGACAACCTTAAAAACAAAAAATAAATATTGTTAGTAGAAATTTAAAGTTATATTAAATGAATAATAAAATTAAAATTTTTGAAAATTTACCTCCTCAGAATCTTATCCACTTCAAGTGTGGATAAGGTGACGGTAATCCGTCGGTAGACTGCTGGGTCAGCTGAGTCTGGTGGTCTTCAACCCGAGCAACCACGTCGTTGTAGATTTGCTCGACTTGCCATCTACAAATACCTTGTTCTTGTGGGTCCTCTCGTAAAGTTCCATAAGAGACGGGAGATGTCCCGTCTCTTTGGCCTAAAAAACATTTAAGAAAGTTAGAATAAAAATATATATATTAAAAATTTTATTTAATTACCATTTCCAAACGGACACCGGCGTGGGGTTTTTGGCCCGTAGTGTGAAGCATCGGCCCGTTTCCGTGCTCATCGATCGTGTTACGGGAGTTAGAGCAAGCCTGGGCGATTCTAATGGAATCAGGAAGGCGCCAATAACGGATGAGGCCATCCCACACATCCGTGGTGAGCTCAGCGGGTTTGCCACGCTCGTACCCCTTCACAATCCAGTCCCCCTTCCAGTTGGAGACCGTGTCCAACAAGCGAACTTTCGCCTTCGCGTTAAACTTCTTCCTCACCCTCTCAGTGATCCCTAAGGCTCAATTATATTTTTGCTCTTGGAAAAAATAAATTAACAATTAGTTTTTTAGAAAGTATATATATAAATCATGAAAAAATTAAAGTATATATAATTAATTAATAGAAACTTACAGCGTAAATTTTTAACCACGTCTTTATGACGTAGTGAGGCGTCTTACTCCAGTTCGGATGTGCCATGGAGAAGTAACCTTTGATCGTGTCGGTTACGTCCGATGCAAGACATCCGTCAACCCCCCACCTGGAAAATACAAATTTAAAATATAAATTATTTTTTAAAGTTATAAAAGAATTTAAAACGAATTAAAAAAAAATTAATGCAACATACCACAAAGTTTCGCCCGGTCGGTCGGGGTCGATGACTGGTAAACCTTCTCTGCCTGGCAGACGGAGAATGTCCTCTACAGTGTACTGTGAGTAAGGAGCACTCGGAGGCACCATCAAATCGGGATGAATATCGGCGGTCATTGGAGGTGCCATCGGGGGAGGCACGGGAGGAGGCATCGTCGGATGAGCCATCGGGGAAGACACATGAGGAGCCGATGGTGCACTAGAAGAAGTAGACCCAGAGACTCTCTGAGTGTACTGAGTCTCGGAGACAGTCTCCTGACCCGAAGAACCGAGGGGTTAAGAAGAGGCTGGGTCTAAACGACTACCCGGCTCACCGAAGATCTATCGGTAATGGGTAGTAAGTCTTCCTTTTCGAACCTGAGAAAAAAAATAAATTTTTAAAATTAACATGAACGTTATATTTTCCAACATTATCCACCTAATGAACACTAAATAACATAAAATCCGTAAACCTATCAAAATTCCCTATACTAACCACCTAATCTATCCTAAACTAACCAAATTATAGAGGAATTAGAGAGGCTTACCATTGCTACGAAATGGAGAGGAAGTGGAGAGGAAGTAGAGAGGAAAGAAAGAGTGAGCGCTCAGGGTATATATAAGATTACATATCGTCGCAAATTCATCGTAAAATTACGACGAAATAGCGAGCAGTTACAAAGGCCCGTGTTTTTCAATACGAAAAAATTGCGAGGAATCACAAAGGCCCGTGTTTTTATATACGAGGTATTAACGACGATTTTGCTTACGTGGAATTAATGAGCCTTGCTTTCCTATAAATATAACCACAACTCTCATTCTCAAACCACACACAAACTCCCAAATCACACCCTATCTGAAATCACATTCCTCAATAAAATCCTATTCAAATTATAAATATTTGAAAAAAAATAGGAAAAGGATAAGATATTAGAATTCATGTGAAGTGAGACTTACATTATTATAATTGCTGGAAGTCTTGCCACATGTTATCTATTATTTTTATTCTTTTCCTTTTTCTAGTTTTTACACTACGAGGTATTTACATATGATTTCGCTACGTGGAATTAACGAGTGTTTTGTTTAAATCCTTTTCGTGGTGTTTCACGGCGATTTCATCCAGCGTGGCCTTTACGGCGACTTACGCTATGTGGAATTAGCGAGTGTTTTGTTTAAATCCTTTTCGTGGTGTTTCACGGCGATTTACGCTTCGTGGAATTACGAGTATAATGTTTAAATCCTAAAATCCGAAACCTCCAAACCCCAAACCCCAAACCCCAAACCTGAAACCCCAAACACCAAACCTCAAACCCCGAAACCTCTAAACCCCAAACCCGAAACCCCAAACCCCAAACCCCATATTCCAAAACCCAAACCCCAAACCTGAAACCCAAAACCCCAAACCTCAAACCCCGAAACCTCTAAACCCCAATTCCGAAACCCCAAACCCCAAACCCCATATTCCAAACCCCAAACCTGAAACCCCAAACCCCTAACCCCAAACTCCATATTCCTTATTTTCATATATTCAAAACTCCATCTTTATTTTTAAATTTCGTCGTTATTTCCTCGTTGGCTTACGTGAAATTAACGAGCCCGTGTTCTTTATTTTAATATTTCGTCGTTATTTTCTCGTTGGCTTACGAGTCTTTAACGACGATTTGTGCTTACGTGGAATTAACGAGTGTTATGTTTAAATCCCTAGAATCCGAAATCCCAAACCCCAAACCCCATATTCCTTATTTTCTACTTCATATATTCTAAACCCCATCTTTATTTCCATTCCAAACCACAATTCCCACATTTGCTTATTCATAAAACAAACTCCCACATTACCTTATTCGTAAAACAAACCCCACATTATCTTATTCATAAAACAAACTCCCTTATCTTATTCATAAAACAAATACATCAATCGGATACATCGACATTCTCGTCATCACTAGAAACATCATCATTTTCATTAAGCTTCGTCTTCAACAGCTTAGATGCGTGGCATCATCGGTAAGATCTTAGTACTTTCGTGATTATCTTGGATCAATGAGAAGGATGTCATCAATTCTTGTTCAGGTTCCTCGACTTCATTTATCATTCTTCTTGCAATGGTGGTTCTTCTCCACTGATGATTAGATCCTCGAGGTGTAACTTTGATCACTGCTAACCAATTTAAACCTGAATCTCTCATCAGGGTATGGAAGGAAGCTAGCAGTGCGCTTGTGAAGCTAAGATGAAAGGCTCGAATTTGTTGTACCTTAGTCACCGTTGACATCAACTACACGAATTTGTTAGACCGAACACCTCTGTTGGCGGCGGGGTTGAACCATTCACATTTGAAGAGGGCATTTCAGCTGGTATCCACGGAAATTGACTTCAATAATCTCCGTCAAGATCCGTAGAAATCTGTTTCCCCTTTCACACATATTCCATAGTTACTAATTAAGCCGGCTGTACACCATACTCATATGTATGAAAAGTATAGCCTCGTGTTAAATATATCTATGATGTGGTGACCTTTACAAGTGGAGATTGAATTGCTTAGTGTAACCACTTAGGATAATCTGCATCATCGTCGTCATAATCAACCTGCAAAAATAAAGAATGTTAATGAAATACAGATCATGTATGAAAAAGAGTTTGAGTTAATACCTGATTCGTAACCACTTAATGAAGTGTTGATCTTTCCTTTTGTCTCGTCACTTGTGGATATACCAGGAAATGTTTCTTCGACTTGAGAAACAAATAGGCTGTAAAATCACATTTTATAGGAATGAATCTCTAATTATATAATTAATTATACTTATATGTGTTTAGAAGTTTCAATATATGTTACCTTTCAAAATAGCATCAATGGATCTTACTTGGTGAGTAGAATATAGGTGTGTGCACTATGGCGTCTTGTTCACTTTCGACCACCAAACCTCTTTAGACTTCCCACGAGTTAAGCCCAATCGGCTAAAGATATGCGGAACACCAGCACTGCATATGTTGGCAGCACCACCATCATCATATCTTCTTGGAGCTCTTCTCAGTGCGTTATTTTTGGCAAAGTAGTGCGATGTGAAGTGAGAAACTTCTTCCGTCAAACTTCCAGCAATTATAGAACCTTGACTTTGGCGAGGTTCTTTGCTTTTCCTTCAAATATTTCATGGCTGCGCTCATACTAATACATCCATCCGTAATGTATAGGTCCGCGAAGCAATGCCTCATATGGGAGGTGGACAGCTAGATGCTCCATGGCGTCAAAAATCCGGGAGGAAACATCTTTTCCAAGTTGCACAATAAGATGGGAATGTTCTCTGAAGCTGTTCCACATTCTTTAAGAGTGTATTATTGATCCAAAAATGCTCCAATGCCTTTTATATTCCAAAAATTAAACACATTGTTAGTCATATATTATTTTGTAAATTATTGTGATATAATACATTACTGCAAATGCAAAGAGGCGTGGTCGTTGCATAACGACGACAGGTCATGACTCTTCATCGGGAACTTTTGACCCTTTTCAACACATCTAGAGATTGAAACATACCCATCAGGGAACTTCACTTCGATGCCACCGGTTGAACAACACCGACTTTTTTGAAGATACTTTGAATATCGAGATGGGAACTTGTCCATTGCTTTTAATATGTAACTTCGCTTCTTGAGCAAATATCCGGCAAGTCCAACCTCGATTTTATGTTGTCTTTTGTCTTCTACGGGACATTCAATATTGTATTCATGATGTTCTCAAAGAAATTCTTCTCTATATGCATCACATCGAGGTTGTGGGCGAGAAGAAGATCCTTCAATATGGCAACTCCCAAAATATACTCTTCTTGTGCGGTTGTGATGAACACCATAAGAAAGCGGGCATATTACGAGGGACATGCCAATTGCCACTAGCGAACTGTTTAGTTAGCTCCGTAGTAGTCGATTTGCTTCAGTTTGTTCTCGGTTAGATATGGAGGAGGAGTGTCTCTCACAACCCTTTTGTGCCTAAACAAATTCTTGTTTCTTGGTAAGGATGGCCAATGGGAAGAAATCGGCGGTGACAATCAAACCAACTTGTCTTCTACCATTCTTGGTTGAAGCAGCGTCTGTGCGTTCCATTACAATATGGACAAGCTAATCTCCCATGTGTAGTCCATCGGACAACATCCATAGGCAGAAAAATCACTTATGGTCCACAAAAGCATCGCTCGCATCGTAAAATTAGTCTTAGTTGAGCGGTCATCGTCCTCACCCTGTTGACCACAAATCCTTCAACTCTTTTATCGGTGGTTGTAGGAAAACATCCGGGGACCTTTTGGATGGTTCGGACCAGGTATTAATATGGTCGAGAATAGCAACTCCGTTGCATGCATCTCGGTGGCAGGTTGTATGGAGTAAGAAAAGGCGTACAATGAATATTGTCTCCACGACATTCGAGCGGACTAAATCGTCGTGCATAGTCACGAGATACACATTCCGGATATTGCTAGCGAAATCGGATGTACTTTGTTGAAATGTTTCGGGCTCTTGCATCGATGGATGAGTCATCTCACCATCGTCGGTATGTTAGGCATGCCATCTCATCTTTCAGCGATGCGCTCGACTGATACAATCTTTTCAATCGTATGCGTGGTGGTAGGTACCACATCCTTTGATGCGGTGCCTATGCGTCCCGTCCTTGCGGCTTGAATCGTGGCTTCTTCCAGAATCGACATTCTTCTAGCTTCTCATCATCTCCCCAATAAATCATGCGGTTAATCGATGCAAGCGTCTATCATCTCCGAAGGCAACCCAAGGCTATAAACCGGTTTCGAATCTCATAATAAGAATCAGCGGACACATTGTCTTCAGGCAAATACTCTTTAAACAAGTCGCTCATTCGTTCATGCAACTTTCGGGTAGATTGTGATCAGTTTAATATTCATCATTCTTGCGCTAGCGACAATTTAGAGACCTTCTCTACAACCAGCGTAAAGTGGTTGATTATACAACATTTAGGTAAAACTTTTTGCATCTATATTAGGTTCTTCATCTTCATCATAAGCTCACGAATGCATCAGCTACCATATCATGAAGACCTATCATAATCTACCATCTCCTCGATGGTAACTATGTTCATTATGCAAATGATGATCAACGGTTCTTTTCCTGAAAATTGCTATTACTCTACTAGCTTCATTAGATCATAATTAAAACCTTCTCCATGTTGAAACCAGGATATAGTAATTTGGCGTGAAACCTCATTTATTAAATGCTTCCAAACATTTTCCACGGTTTGCCGGTTTCAAATTGTTGCATTCCGACAAGGGCGAACATCTTACCACTTTCTTGGGCGGTGTTGAATCTGCTTGATGCATAAATGTCTCGGACCATGAGGTATTCTTTCGTCACTCTCCGTTAGCATCTCTATGCATATACATCCACTTCATGACTGTAAATAGTCCACTGAGCCAGCCATATTTTTTTTCTTTCCGCGTTTTTGTTGTTGGTGTGTTTAAAATGATGTTCAAACATCCATATTTATAGGAAATTTGAATCTGGTAGTTGTATTTTTCCTATGAATTCTGCGAAAATTAATTAGGTGGCAAAAAGCGTGTAACACCTACAAAGTTGGTGGATTCAAAATTTTCTCGGTAAATACCGTAAACTACTTCGTAAATAACAAAGTTTCAGAAGTATTTCACGAGGAAACGGATCCTCGTAAAATACTCGTTAAATTACATGCTTTCACGACAAAACACTTTTGTCGTTGCGTTCTGAGGAAATAACGATGACTTTAGTTTTCCGCGTAAGTTTTCTCGTAAAATCGGCGTAAATTCTGAGGATTGTTTTCCTCGTTAAATTTACTCGTTAAGCATGTGTTTTCTTGTATTGTATATCCCAAAATTTGAGTGTATAGTAAATCGGTGTAACCAGGGACGGACTGGTGATGTGGGGTCACTTATACTACAAATATAATATAAACCAAAATTTTAAGCATTGTACACTAGTTGACTATGGTATTTTGGGTTTAAAAGTGGTAGATGAACCCATAGACACAGGTTCATTCCCTTCAATGACCATTATTTTTATTATATTTTTGTATTTATGACCCCAGATAAAAAAACTTTATTGGTTCACCGTCGAGTGTAATCATCTACTGGCTGAAAAGTTGATGTTTTTAAGAGTATAGTTATTCTTGTTTGGACTTCTAAAAGATGAAGATGTATGTTGTAGATAGGTTTATCATCCTTCTCAAAGCCCTTTCTAAATTTTAATCAGCCCATTTGATAAATGGAAAGTTTAAGTCAGCAAAGAATGGAAAATTCGCAAAAGAAGCCGGCGCTGAAAAAATTTTTTATTAGATATGTCTTTCAATCTGACTCACCTCGAATTTGTGTATTACACCGAATTCGGATTAAACCATGTAAAAGTATTAAGATAGCAACATGTACAAGTACTATTTGACATGAATTGTAGTATACAATTTAACTTCTATTCTTTACATGTTGATGTTTCTTAGAGTATAGTTATTAGAGCAATATCAATGTTAGTTGTTCAATGACTATTTACCAATAAAATAAAAAAGAAAAAGTAAAAGAGATTAGAAGAGTTTTAATGGATATTTTCAGAAAATATATATTGAGATACTTTTCAAATTTCTTTTGACAAATGTTTGTGTATTTATGGTTTAAAATTTAATCGGACAATTGAATATAAGCTAATATATTAATATTACTAAATTAAGATATTAGTTGAAATACTTGTTAGTATGAATTTAAAATTTATTCAATTAAATCATGTCATACAACAAGTACTGATATTCTAAAATTATTTAATAACAAAAATGACCATTTTTAATCGTGAAATTAGCGAATTCCATACCAAATTCTTGTCCAAACCAAGTCACCAGGCCATCATCCATATGTGTTATCTCTCTTGTTGCTTGTAGTGTAAGCAATCTTGTTGTTAGTTAAAAATACTTTAGAAATGTGGTGTTCGTAGTTTTTTCCAGCAACATAGACTCCGTTAGGACTATTCAAATCAAACCGGTAACTCCACATCCATATAAGCGACAAAAGCGGTTATTTCTGAACACTGTGTGTAGGCATATCCACCTTTGTATTTTCCGTTCTAATAATATGTATCAACTCTGAATGATTGAACTCTCCTTTAGTTTCTGGATGTTTTGTAGTTATAGTAGTTTGTATTTTAAAAAGAAAAAATGAAAATTTTTGTATAGTTTTAAATATATTTTATTAGTTGATTAGTTCAATTTTAGGAGAAATACACTTAGTATTATAGAATGAATCGATTATCACATTATCTGATTCGAGTTTAAAATGTTTTCGGTTTGTGTTATTAGGTAGTTAGCTCGTCTATTATCAAACAAAAATATTAATTGTTTAAGCTAAGGCATAAACTCAAGCTTTTGCATAGCTGTGATTTTGTGACTATAACCGGTTTTAGGCATAATTCAATAAAACATTAGTTTATGTCTCTAACTTTTTGAAGAAAATTATATAGATATAAATTTTCAAATTTATAAACTTTATTTTTATCAAAATATGTTCTAAATCGTAAACAATCTCTAAAGTTTCAGGACTATTCCTATTTGTGATTTTTGTTCAAAAGATATATGAATCGGAATGATCCCATAGCGAGACACAAACAGTTTATGATTATTTAATAGTATAATTGTTTTGAATATTGACATCATTAGGGTGGACGTTGAGATATTCGTTCAGGTTTAGATAGGATATTTTAAATTTTTAGGTATTTCAATATAAGGATCTAGAGCTCGTTCAAATATTTCTATACTTGAATTAGGGTTTAGATATTTTTATTTTGGGTTCATTTATTTGAATTGCTTCAAATATTTAGATTTTGGAAAAATCAAAAGTTTCACTACTCAACTTTCTTGTATTTAAATAAAAGTAAAATGATTCATTGCTCAACTTTCTTGTAGTGATCATACATACATATTAAACTGGTATGCAAAAAATATGAGGATTACCAAATATGACTCAAAACTTGATTTTGATTGCAAAAGTATACTCAAACTTGAATCAAATGCAAAAATAATCCAAAGCCTTGTGAAATTACAGCCAGCCCCTTGTGATTAAACGAGAAAAGCAGAACTCATTTTCTGAATATATCTCGCTAAGTCTTACGAGGTCTTAGAGATTACATTAAGTTTTAGACGGCGTCCCGCGAGTAAATGCAGTATAGTTAATCTTAAAAATAATTTATAAATCTTGTAAAAATATTTTGATAAGCGAAAAATTAAAATCATGTAATTATAAAAGTTTTAAGTGATATAAATTAAGATATAATAAAATTGAATTGTTTTCAACATAGATGAGTGAAAATAGTTCATGATTTTTCTGGTTTAATCACAAATGGGGCTGGCTGTAATTTCACAAGGCTTTTTGGATTATTTTGCATTTGATTCAAGTTTGAGTATACTTTTTACAATCAAAATCAAGTTTTGAGTCATATTAAATCCCTATATTTTTTTGCATACCAGTTTAATATGTATGTATGATCACTACAAGAAAGTTGAGCAATGAATCATTTTACTTTTATTTAAATACAAAGAAATTGAGTAGTGAAACTTTGATTTTCAAAATCTAAATATTGAAGCGACCGAAATAAATGAACCCAAAATAAAATATCTAAACCAGACCCGAAGTATAGAAATATTTGAACGAGCTCTAGATCCTTATATTGAAATACCTAAAAATTTAAAATATCCTATCTAAACCTGAACGAATATCTCAACGTCCACCCTAATGATGTCAATATTCAAAACAATTATACTATTAAATAATCATAAACTGTTTGTGTCTCGCTATGGGATCATTCCGATTCATATATCTTTTGAACAAAAATCACAAATAGGAATAGTCCTGAAACTTTAGAGATTGTTTACGATTTAGAACATATTTTGATAAAAATAAAGTTTATAAATTTGAAAATTTATATCTATATAATCTTCAAAAAGTTAGAGACATAAACTAATGTTTTATTGAATTATGCCTAAAACCGGTTATAGTCACAAAATCACAGCTATGCAAAAGCTTGAGTTTATGCCTTAGCTTAAACAATTAATATTTTTGTTTGATAATAGACGAGCTAACTACCTAATAACACAAACCGGAAAACATTTTAAACTTCGAATCAGATAATGTGTCGATTCATTCTATAATACTAAGTGTATTTCTCCTAAAATTGAGCGAATCAACGAATAAAATATATTTAAAACTATACAAAATTTTCATTTTCTTTTTAAAATACAACCACGATAACTACAAAACATCCAGAAACTAAGGAGAGTTCAATCATTCAGAGTTGATACATATTATTAGAGCGGAAAATACAAAGGTGGATATGCCTACACACAGTGTTCAGAAATAACCGGCTTTTGTCGTTTATATGGATGTGGAGTTACCGGTTTGATTTGAATAGTCCTAACGAGGTCTATGTTGCTGGAAAAAACTACGAACACCACATTTCTAAAGTATTTTTAACTAACAACAAGATTGCTTACACTACAAGCAACAAGAGAGATAACACATATGGATGATGGCCTGGTGACTTGGTTTGGACAAAATTTGGTATGGAATTCGCTAATTTCACGATTAAAATGGTCATTTTTGTTATTAAATAATTTTTAGAATATCAGTACTTGTTGTATGACATGATTTAATTGAATAAATTTTAAATTCATACTAACAAGTATTTCAACTAATATCTTAATTTAGTAATATTAATATATTAGCGATATTCAATTGTCCGATTAAATTTAAACCATAAATACACAAACATTTGTCAAAAGAAATTTGAAAAAGTATCTCAATATATATTTTCTGAAAATATCCATTAAAACTCTTCTAATCTCTTTTACTTTTTCTCTTTTTATTTTTATTGGTAAATAGTCATTGAACAACTAACATTGATATTGCTCTAATAACTATACTCTAAGAAACATCAACATGTAAAGAATAGAAGTTAAATTGTATACTACAATTCATGTCAAATAGTACTTGTACATGTTGCTATCTTAATACTTTTATGGTTTAATCAATTCGGTGTAATACACAAATTCGAGGTGAGTCAGATTGAAAGACATATCTAATAAAAAATTCTTTTCAGCGCCGGCTTCTTTTGCGAATTTTCCATTCTTTGCTGACTTAAACTTTCCATTTATCAAATGGGCTGATTAAAATTTAGAAAGGGCTTTGAGAAGGATGATAAACCTATCTACAACATACATCTTCATCTTTTAGAAGTCAAACAAGAATAACTATACTCTTAAAACATCAACTTTTCAGCCAGTAGATGATTACACTCGACGGTGAACCAATAAAGTTTTTTTATCTGGGGTCATAAATACAAAAATATAATAAAATAATGGTCATTGAAGGAATGAACCTGTGTATGGTTCATCTACCACTTTTAAACCCAAAATACCATAGTCAACTAGTGTACAATGCTTAAAATTTTTGGTTTATATTATATTTTGTAGTATAAGTGACCCCACATCTCATCCGTCCCTGGTTACACCGATTTACTATACACTAAATTTTGGGATATACAATACAAAAACACATGCTTAGCGAGTAAATTTAGCGAGGAAAAACAATCCTCGTGAAATTTCACGTCGATTTCTGAGAAAACTTCGTGGAAAACTAAAGTCATCGTTATTTCCTCGTAGCGTGCTTGACAAAAGTGTTTTGTCGTAAAAGTACATGTAATTTAGCGAGTATTTTCACGAGGAAAAACTATTTCCTAAATCGATAAACTTTAGTGTTATTTATTCTGAGGAAGTAGTTTCGTGTATTTACGAGAAAATTTTGAATCCACCAACTTTGTAGGTGTTACCGTTTTTTGCCACCTAATTAATTTTAAGATTAAGTAAATTCATAGGAAAAATACAACTACCAGATTAAATTTCCTATAAATATGGATGTTTGAACATCATTTTAAACACACCAACAACAGCGTGAAAGAAAAAATATGGCTGGCTCGGGGACTATTCTGAGTTCTTGGAAGTGGATGTATATGCATAGAGATGCTAACGGAGTAGTCGAAAGAATACCTTCTTGGTCTGGAGACATTTATGCATCAAGCAGATTCAACACCTTCGCCCGAAAGTGGTAAGATGTTCGTCCTTGTCGAATGCAACAATTTGGCGGCAAAACCGTGAAAATGTTTGGAAGCATTTAATAAATAGAGGTTTCCGCCAAATTACTATATCTGGTTTCAACATGGAGAAGGTTTTAATTATGATCGAATGAAGCTAGTAGTAGTAATAGCAACAAGGAAAAAGAACCGGTTGATCATCATTTGCATAATGAACATAGTTACCATCGGAGGAGATGGTAGATTATGATAGGGTTCATGATATGGTAGCTGATGCATGTAGCTCATGATGAAGATGAAGAACCTAATATAGATGCAAAAAGTTTTACGAAATGTTAAGCGTGGCGAATCAACCACTTCGATGGTTGTAGAAGGTCTCTAAATTGTGGTTAGGCTGCAAGAATGATGAATATTAATCACAATCTACCTGAAAGTTGCATGAGCGAATGGCAGGACTTGTTTAAAGTATTTGCGGAAAACAATGTGTCTGCTGATTCTTATTATGAGATTCAAACTGGTTTATAGTCTTGGGTTGCCTTCGGAGATGATAGATGTTTGCATCGACAACTGCATGATTGGGAGATGATGAGAAGCTAGAAGAATGTCGATTCTGCAAGAAGCCACGATTCAAGCATAAGGGCGGGGCGTAATAGGGTACGTACCAAAGGATGTGGTACCTACCAATTCTGAGCGATTGAAAAGATTGTATCAATCGAGGCGACTGCTGGAAAGATGAGATGGCATGCGAACATACTCAGGCGGATGGTGAGATGACTCATCCATCAGATGCAAGAACAAACATTTCAACAAAGTACATCCGGTTTCGCTAGCAATATCCGAATGTGTCTCGGACTATGCACAGATGGTTTAGTCCGTTCGAATGTCGAGGAGACAATATTCATTGTGGCCTTTCTTACTCCATACAACTAGGAGATGTGCATGCAGCGGGAGTTGCTATTCTTGACCATATTAATACCTGGTCGAACCATCCAAAAGGTCCACGGATGTTTTCCTACAACCACGATAAAGAGTTGAAGGATTTGTGGTCAACGGGGGTGAGGGCGATATGACTGTTCAACGAAGACAATTTTACGATCACGGCGATGCTTTTGTGGACCATAAGTGATTTTTCTGCCTGGGATGTTGTCTGGATGGACTACACATGGGAGATTAGTCCATATTGTAATGGAGCGACAGATGCGTTTCAACGAAGAATGGTAGGAAGACAAGTTGGTTTGATTGTCACCGTCGATTTCTTCCCATTGGCCATCCTTACCGAAGAAACAAAAATTTGTTTAGGCACAAAGGGTTGTGAGAGACACTCCTCCTCCATATGGAGAACAAATGAAGCGCCGTCGACTACTACAGACTATGAAACAGTTCGTTGGGTGTGATTGGCATGTCCTCGTAATATGCTGATTCTTATGGTGTTCATCACAACTGGCAAAAGAAGAGTATATTTTGGGAGTTGCCATATTGGAAGGATCTTCTTCTGCGCCAACCTCGATGTGATGCATATAGAGAATTTCTTTGAGAACATCATGAATACAATATTGAATGTGAGAAGACAAAGACAACATAAAATCGAGGTTGGACTTGCGGATATTTGCTCAAGAAGCGAGTTACATATTAAAAGCAATGGACAAGTTCCCATTCCGATATTCAAATTATCTTGAAAAAAAGTCGGTGTTGTTCAACTGGGTGGCATCAAGTGAAGTTCCCGATGGGTATGTTTGAATCTCTAGATGTGTTGAAAAGGGTCAAAAGTTCTCGGGATGAAGAGTCATGATTGTCATAATGCGTTATGCAGCGACTACTTCCCTTGCATTTGCAGTGCGTAGTGTATTATATCACAATAATTTACAAAATAATATATGACTAACAATGTGTTTAATTTTTTGGAATATAAAAGGCATTGGAGCATTTTTCGGGGATCGAGCACACACTCTTAAAGAATGTGGAACAGCAGGAGAACATTCCCATCTTATTGTGCAACTTGGAAAGATATTTCCTCCGGATTTTTTGGCGTCATGGAGCATCTAGCTGTCCACCTCCCATATGAGGCATTGCTCGTGGACCTATACATTACGGATGGATGTATGTATGGCGAGCCATGAAATATTTGAAGGAAAAGCAAAGAACCTGCCAAAGTTGAAGGTTCTATAATTGCTGGAAGTTTGGCGGAAGAAGTTTCTCACTTCACATCGTACTACTTTGCGTCAAAATCATTACCGGAGAAGAGCTCGAAGATATGATGATGGTGGTGCTGCCAACATATGCAGTTGCTGGTGTTCGGACATCTTTAGCCAGATTGGCTTTCGGTGGGAAGTCTAAAGAGGTTTGGTGGTCGATGAACAAGGCGGCTCATAGTGCACACACCTATATTCTACTCAATTGCGAAGATCCATTGATCGTTATTTTGAAAGGTAACATATATTGAAACTTCTAAACATATAAGTATAATTAATTATATAATTGCGAGATTCATTCTATAAAATGTGATTTTACAGCCTATTTGTTTCTCAAGTCGAAGAAACATTTCCGGTATATCCACAAGTGGCGTAGACAAAGGAAAGATCAACACTTCATTAAGTGGTTCGGAATCGGTATTAACTCAAACTCTTTTTCATACATGATCGTATTTCATTAACATTCTCTTTATTTTTGCAGGTTGATTATGGCGGCGATGATGCAGATTATCCTAAGTGGTTACCGCAGTAATTCAATCTCCACTTGTAAAGGTCACCACATCATAGATATATTTAACACGAGGCTATACTTTTATACATGGAATATGTGTGAAGGGGAAACTCTACGGGGATCTTGGCGGAGATTATTGAAGTGAGAATTTCGGGGATACTGAAGCTGAAATCGTCCTCTTCAAATGTGAATGGTTCACCCCCGTCGTCAACAGAGGTGTTGGTCTAACAAATTCGGTGTAGTTGATGTCAGCGGTGGGCGAAGGTACAACAAATTGAGCCTTTCATCTTAGCTTCACGCGAGACCAAGTTAGCTTCCTTCCATACCCTCGGATGAGAGATTCAGGTATAAATTGGTTAGCAGTGATCAAAGTTACACCTGAGGGCCGAATCATCAGTGGAGAAAACCACCATTGCAAGAAGAACAGATAAATGAAGTCGAGGAACCTGAACAAGAAATTGATGACATCCTTCTCATTGATCCATAATCACGTCACGAAGATCTTCCGATGATGCCACGAGCCGAAGCTGTTGAAAGGCGAGTTTAATGAAAATGATGATGTTTCTAGTGATGGCGAATGTCGATGTATCCGATTGATGTATTTGTTTTATGAATAAGATAAGGGAGTTTGTTTTATGAATAAGATAATGTGGGGTTTGTTTGAATAAGGTAATGTGGGAGTTTGTTTTATGAATAAGCAAATGTGGGAATTGTGGTTTGGAATGGAAATAAAGATGGGGTTTAGAATATATGAAGTAGAAAATAAGAATATGGGGTTTTTTGGGTTTTGGGATTTAAACATAACACTCGTTAATTCCGCGTAAGCACAAATCGTCGTTAAAGACCGTAAGCCGAAAAATAACGACGGTCTTTAACGACGATTTGTGCTTACGCGGAATTAACGAGTGTTATGTTTAAATCCCTAGAATCGAAATCCCAAACCCCAAACCCCATATTCTTATTTTCTACTTCATATATTCTAAACCCCATCTTTATTTCCATTCCAAACCACAATTCCCACATTTGCTTATTCATAAAACAAACTCCCACATTACCTTATTCAAACAAACCCCACATTATCTTATTCATAAAACAAACTCCCTTATCTTATTCATAAAACAAATACATCAATCGGATACATCGACATTCGCCATCACTAGAAACATCATCATTTTCATTAAACTCGTCTTCAACAGCTTCGTCTGTGGCATCATCGGAAGATCTTCGTGACGTGATTATGGATCAATGAGAAGGATGTCATCAATTTCTTGTTCAGGTTCCTCGACTTCATTTATCTGTTCTTCTTGCAATGGTGGTTTTCTCCACTGATGATTCGGCCCTCAGGTGTAACTTTGATCACTGCTAACCAATTTATACCTGAATCTCTCATCCGAGGGTATGGAAGGAAGCTAACTTGGTCTCGCGTGAAGCTAAGATGAAAGGCTCAATTTGTTGTACCTTCGCCCACCGCTGACATCAACTACACCGAATTTGTTAGACCAACACCTCTGTTGACGACGGGGGTGAACCATTCACATTTGAAGAGGACGATTTCAGCTTCAGTATCCCCGAAATTCTCACTTCAATAATCTCCGCCAAGATCCCCGTAGAGTTTCCCCTTCACACATATTCCATAGTTACTAGTCGCCCGCTGTCTACCATACTCATATGTATGAAAAGTATAGCCTCGTGTTAAATATATCTATGATGTGGTGACCTTTACAAGTGGAGATTGAATTACTGCGGTAACCACTTAGGATAATCTGCATCATCGCCGCCATAATCAACCTGCAAAAATAAAGAGAATGTTAATGAAATACGATCATGTATGAAAAAGAGTTTGAGTTAATACCGATTCCGAACCACTTAATGAAGTGTTGATCTTTCCTTTTGTCTACGCCACTTGTGGATATACCGGAAATGTTTCTTCGACTTGAGAAACAAATAGGCTGTAAAATCACATTTTATAGAATGAATCTCGCAATTATATAATTAATTATACTTATATGTTTAGAAGTTTCAATATATGTTACCTTTCAAAATAACGATCAATGGATCTTCGCAATTGAGTAGAATATAGGTGTGTGCACTATGAGCCGCCTTGTTCATCGACCACCAAACCTCTTTAGACTTCCCACCGAAAGCCAATCTGGCTAAAGATGTGCGGAACACCAGCAACTGCATATGTTGGCAGCACCACCATCATCATATCTTCGAGCTCTTCTCCGGTAATGATTTTGACGCAAAGTAGTACGATGTGAAGTGAGAAACTTCTTCCGCCAAACTTCCAGCAATTATAGAACCTTCAACTTTGGCAGGTTCTTTGCTTTTCCTTCAAATATTTCATGGCTCGCCATACATACATCCATCCGTAATGTATAGGTCCACGAGCAATGCCTCATATGGGAGGTGGACAGCTAGATGCTCCATGACGCCAAAAAATCCGGAGGAAATATCTTTCCAAGTTGCACAATAAGATGGGAATGTTCTCCTGCTGTTCCACATTCTTTAAGAGTGTGTGCTCGATCCCCGAAAAATGCTCCAATGCCTTTTATATTCCAAAAAATTAAACACATTGTTAGTCATATATTATTTTGTAAATTATTGTGATATAATACACTACGCACTGCAAATGCAAGGGAAGTAGTCGCTGCATAACGCATTATGACAATCATGACTCTTCATCCCGAGAACTTTTGACCCTTTTCAACACATCTAGAGATTCAAACATACCCATCGGGAACTTCACTTGATGCCACCCAGTTGAACAACACCGACTTTTTTTCAAGATAATTTGAATATCGGAATGGGAACTTGTCCATTGCTTTTAATATGTAACTCGCTTCTTGAGCAAATATCCGCAAGTCCAACCTCGATTTTATGTTGTCTTTTGTCTTCTCACATTCAATATTGTATTCATGATGTTCTCAAAGAAATTCTCTATATGCATCACATCGAGGTTGGCGCAGAAGAAGATCCTTCCAATATGGCAACTCCCAAAATATACTCTTCTTTTGCCAGTTGTGATGAACACCATAAGAATCAGCATATTACGAGGACATGCCAATCACACCCAACGAACTGTTTCATAGTCTGTAGTAGTCGACGGCGCTTCATTTGTTCTCCATATGGAGGAGGAGTGTCTCTCACAACCCTTTGTGCCTAAACAAATTTTTGTTTCTTCGGTAAGGATGGCCAATGGGAAGAAATCGACGGTGACAATCAAACCAACTTGTCTTCCTACCATTCTTCGTTGAAACGCATCTGTCGCTCCATTACAATATGGACTAATCTCCCATGTGTAGTCCATCCAGACAACATCCCAGGCAGAAAAATCACTTATGGTCCACAAAAGCATCGCCGTGATCGTAAAATTGTCTTCGTTGAACAGTCATATCGCCCTCACCCCCGTTGACCACAAATCCTTCAACTCTTTATCGTGGTTGTAGGAAAACATCCGTGGACCTTTTGGATGGTTCGACCAGGTATTAATATGGTCAAGAATAGCAACTCCCGCTGCATGCACATCTCCTAGTTGTATGGAGTAAGAAAGGCCACAATGAATATTGTCTCCTCGACATTCGAACGGACTAAACCATCTGTGCATAGTCCGAGACACATTCGGATATTGCTAGCGAAACCGGATGTACTTTGTTGAAATGTTTGTTCTTGCATCTGATGGATGAGTCATCTCACCATCCGCCTGAGTATGTTCGCATGCCATCTCATCTTTCCAGCAGTCGCCTCGATTGATACAATCTTTTCAATCGCTCAGAATTGGTAGGTACCACATCCTTTGGTACGTACCCTATTACGCCCCGCCCTTATGCTTGAATCGTGGCTTCTTGCAGAATCGACATTCTTCTAGCTTCTCATCATCTCCCAATCATGCAGTTGTCGATGCAAACATCTATCATCTCCGAAGGCAACCCAAGACTATAAACCAGTTTGAATCTCATAATAAGAATCAGCAGACACATTGTTTTCCGCAAATACTTTAAACAAGTCCTGCCATTCGCTCATGCAACTTTCAGGTAGATTGTGATTAATATTCATCATTCTTGCAGCCTAACCACAATTTAGAGACCTTCTACAACCATCGAAGTGGTTGATTCGCCACGCTTAACATTTCGTAAAACTTTTTGCATCTATATTAGGTTCTTCATCTTCATCATGAGCTACATGCATCAGCTACCATATCATGAACCCTATCATAATCTACCATCTCCTCCGATGGTAACTATGTTCATTATGCAAATGATGATCAACCGGTTCTTTTTCCTTGTTGCTATTACTACTACTAGCTTCATTCGATCATAATTAAAACCTTCTCCATGTTGAAACCAGATATAGTAATTTGGCGGAAACCTCTATTTATTAAATGCTTCCAAACATTTTCACGGTTTTGCCGCCAAATTGTTGCATTCGACAAGGACGAACATCTTACCACTTTCGGGCGAAGGTGTTGAATCTGCTTGATGCATAAATGTCTCCAGACCAAGAAGGTATTCTTTCGACTACTCCGTTAGCATCTCTATGCATATACATCCACTTCCAAGAACTCAGAATAGTCCCCGAGCCAGCCATATTTTTTCTTTCACGCTGTTGTTGGTGTGTTTAAAATGATGTTCAAACATCCATATTTATAGGAAATTTAATCTGGTAGTTGTATTTTTCCTATGAATTTACTTAATCTTAAAATTAATTAGGTGGCAAAAAACGGTAACACCTACAAAGTTGGTGGATTCAAAATTTTCTCGTAAATACACGAAACTACTTCCTCAGAATAAATAACACTAAAGTTTATCGATTTAGGAAATAGTTTTTCCTCGTGAAAATACTCGCTAAATTACATGTACTTTTACGACAAAACACTTTTGTCAAGCACGCTACGAGGAAATAACGATGACTTTAGTTTTCCACGAAGTTTTCTCAGAAATCGACGTGAAATTTCACGAGGATTGTTTTTCCTCGCTAAATTTACTCGCTAAGCATGTGTTTTTGTATTGTATATCCCAAAATTTAGTGTATAGTAAATCGGTGTAACCAGGGACGGATGAGATGTGGGGTCACTTATACTACAAAATATAATATAAACCAAAAATTTTAAGCATTGTACACTAGTTGACTATGGTATTTTGGGTTTAAAAGTGGTAGATGAACCATACACAGGTTCATTCCTTCAATGACCATTATTTTATTATATTTTTGTATTTATGACCCCAGATAAAAAAACTTTATTGGTTCACCGTCGAGTGTAATCATCTACTGGCTGAAAAGTTGATGTTTTAAGAGTATAGTTATTCTTGTTTGACTTCTAAAAGATGAAGATGTATGTTGTAGATAGGTTTATCATCCTTCTCAAAGCCCTTTCTAAATTTTAATCAGCCCATTTGATAAATGGAAAGTTTAAGTCAGCAAAGAATGGAAAATTCGCAAAAGAAGCCGGCGCTGAAAAGAATTTTTTATTAGATATGTCTTTCAATCTGACTCACCTCGAATTTGTGTATTACACCGAATTGATTAAACCATAAAAGTATTAAGATAGCAACATGTACAAGTACTATTTGACATGAATTGTAGTATACAATTTAACTTCTATTCTTTACATGTTGATGTTTCTTAGAGTATAGTTATTAGAGCAATATCAATGTTAGTTGTTCAATGACTATTTACCAATAAAAATAAAAAGAGAAAAAGTAAAAGAGATTAGAAGAGTTTTAATGGATATTTTCAGAAAATATATATTGAGATACTTTTTCAAATTTCTTTTGACAAATGTTTGTGTATTTATGGTTTAAATTTAATCGGACAATTGAATATCGCTAATATATTAATATTACTAAATTAAGATATTAGTTGAAATACTTGTTAGTATGAATTTAAAATTTATTCAATTAAATCATGTCATACAACAAGTACTGATATTCTAAAAATTATTTAATAACAAAAATGACCATTTTAATCGTGAAATTAGCGAATTCCATACCAAATTTTGTCCAAACCAAGTCACCAGGCCATCATCCATATGTGTTATCTCTCTTGTTGCTTGTAGTGTAAGCAATCTTGTTGTTAGTTAAAAATACTTTAGAAATGTGGTGTTCGTAGTTTTTTCCAGCAACATAGACCTCGTTAGGACTATTCAAATCAAACCGGTAACTCCACATCCATATAAACGACAAAAGCCGGTTATTTCTGAACACTGTGTGTAGGCATATCCACCTTTGTATTTTCCGCTCTAATAATATGTATCAACTCTGAATGATTGAACTCTCCTTAGTTTCTGGATGTTTTGTAGTTATCGTGGTTGTATTTTAAAAAGAAAATGAAAATTTTGTATAGTTTTAAATATATTTTATTCGTTGATTCGCTCAATTTTAGGAGAAATACACTTAGTATTATAGAATGAATCGACACATTATCTGATTCGAAGTTTAAAATGTTTTCCGGTTTGTGTTATTAGGTAGTTAGCTCGTCTATTATCAAACAAAAATATTAATTGTTTAAGCTAAGGCATAAACTCAAGCTTTTGCATAGCTGTGATTTTGTGACTATAACCGGTTTTAGGCATAATTCAATAAAACATTAGTTTATGTCTCTAACTTTTTGAAGATTATATAGATATAAATTTTCAAATTTATAAACTTTATTTTTATCAAAATATGTTCTAAATCGTAAACAATCTCTAAAGTTTCAGGACTATTCCTATTTGTGATTTTTGTTCAAAAGATATATGAATCGGAATGATCCCATAGCGAGACACAAACAGTTTATGATTATTTAATAGTATAATTGTTTTGAATATTGACATCATTAGGGTGGACGTTGAGATATTCGTTCAGGTTTAGATAGGATATTTTAAATTTTTAGGTATTTCAATATAAGGATCTAGAGCTCGTTCAAATATTTCTATACTTCGGGTCTGGTTTAGATATTTTATTTTGGGTTCATTTATTTCGGTCGCTTCAATATTTAGATTTTGAAAATCAAAGTTTCACTACTCAATTTCTTTGTATTTAAATAAAAGTAAAATGATTCATTGCTCAACTTTCTTGTAGTGATCATACATACATATTAAACTGGTATGCAAAAAAATATAGGGATTTAATATGACTCAAAACTTGATTTTGATTGTAAAAAGTATACTCAAACTTGAATCAAATGCAAAATAATCCAAAAAGCCTTGTGAAATTACAGCCAGCCCCATTTGTGATTAAACCAGAAAAATCATGAACTATTTTCACTCATCTATGTTGAAAACAATTCAATTTTATTATATCTTAATTTATATCACTTAAAACTTTTATAATTACATGATTTTAATTTTTCGCTTATCAAAATATTTTTACAAGATTTATAAATTATTTTTAAGATTAACTATACTGCATTTACTCGCGGGACGCCGTCTAAAACTTAATGTAATCTCTAAGACCTCGTAAGACTTAGCGAGATATATTCAGAAAATGAGTTCTGCTTTTCTCGTTTAATCACAAGGGGCTGGCTGTAATTTCACAAGGCTTTGGATTATTTTTGCATTTGATTCAAGTTTGAGTATACTTTTGCAATCAAAATCAAGTTTTGAGTCATATTTGGTAATCCTCATATTTTTTGCATACCAGTTTAATATGTATGTATGATCACTACAAGAAAGTTGAGCAATGAATCATTTTACTTTTATTTAAATACAAGAAAGTTGAGTAGTGAAACTTTTGATTTTTCCAAAATCTAAATATTTGAAGCAATTCAAATAAATGAACCCAAAATAAAAATATCTAAACCCTAATTCAAGTATAGAAATATTTGAACGAGCTCTAGATCCTTATATTGAAATACCTAAAAATTTAAAATATCCTATCTAAACCTGAACGAATATCTCAACGTCCACCCTAATGATGTCAATATTCAAAACAATTATACTATTAAATAATCATAAACTGTTTGTGTCTCGCTATGGGATCATTCCGATTCATATATCTTTTGAACAAAAATCACAAATAGGAATAGTCCTGAAACTTTAGAGATTGTTTACGATTTAGAACATATTTTGATAAAAATAAAGTTTATAAATTTGAAAATTTATATCTATATAATTTTCTTCAAAAAGTTAGAGACATAAACTAATGTTTTATTGAATTATGCCTAAAACCGGTTATAGTCACAAAATCACAGCTATGCAAAAGCTTGAGTTTATGCCTTAGCTTAAACAATTAATATTTTTGTTTGATAATAGACGAGCTAACTACCTAATAACACAAACCGAAAACATTTTAAACTCGAATCAGATAATGTGATAATCGATTCATTCTATAATACTAAGTGTATTTCTCCTAAAATTGAACTAATCAACTAATAAAATATATTTAAAACTATACAAAAATTTTCATTTTTTCTTTTTAAAATACAAACTACTATAACTACAAAACATCCAGAAACTAAAGGAGAGTTCAATCATTCAGAGTTGATACATATTATTAGAACGGAAAATACAAAGGTGGATATGCCTACACACAGTGTTCAGAAATAACCGCTTTTGTCGCTTATATGGATGTGGAGTTACCGGTTTGATTTGAATAGTCCTAACGGAGTCTATGTTGCTGGAAAAAACTACGAACACCACATTTCTAAAGTATTTTTAACTAACAACAAGATTGCTTACACTACAAGCAACAAGAGAGATAACACATATGGATGATGGCCTGGTGACTTGGTTTGGACAAGAATTTGGTATGGAATTCGCTAATTTCACGATTAAAAATGGTCATTTTTTGTTATTAAATAATTTTAGAATATCAGTACTTGTTGTATGACATGATTTAATTGAATAAATTTTAAATTCATACTAACAAGTATTTCAACTAATATCTTAATTTAGTAATATTAATATATTAGCTTATATTCAATTGTCCGATTAAATTTTAAACCATAAATACACAAACATTTGTCAAAAGAAATTTGAAAAGTATCTCAATATATATTTTCTGAAAATATCCATTAAAACTCTTCTAATCTCTTTTACTTTTTCTTTTTTATTTTATTGGTAAATAGTCATTGAACAACTAACATTGATATTGCTCTAATAACTATACTCTAAGAAACATCAACATGTAAAGAATAGAAGTTAAATTGTATACTACAATTCATGTCAAATAGTACTTGTACATGTTGCTATCTTAATACTTTTACATGGTTTAATCCGAATTCGGTGTAATACACAAATTCGAGGTGAGTCAGATTGAAAGACATATCTAATAAAAAATTTTTTCAGCGCCGGCTTCTTTTGCGAATTTTCCATTCTTTGCTGACTTAAACTTTCCATTTATCAAATGGGCTGATTAAAATTTAGAAAGGGCTTTGAGAAGGATGATAAACCTATCTACAACATACATCTTCATCTTTTAGAAGTCCAAACAAGAATAACTATACTCTTAAAAACATCAACTTTTCAGCCAGTAGATGATTACACTCGACGGTGAACCAATAAAGTTTTTTTATCTGGGGTCATAAATACAAAAATATAATAAAAATAATGGTCATTGAAGGGAATGAACCTGTGTCTATGGGTTCATCTACCACTTTTAAACCCAAAATACCATAGTCAACTAGTGTACAATGCTTAAAATTTTGGTTTATATTATATTTGTAGTATAAGTGACCCCACATCACCAGTCCGTCCCTGGTTACACCGATTTACTATACACTCAAATTTTGGGATATACAATACAAGAAAACACATGCTTAACGAGTAAATTTAACGAGGAAAACAATCCTCAGAATTTACGCCGATTTTACGAGAAAACTTACGCGGAAAACTAAAGTCATCGTTATTTCCTCAGAACGCAACGACAAAAGTGTTTTGTCGTGAAAGCATGTAATTTAACGAGTATTTTACGAGGATCCGTTTCCTCGTGAAATACTTCTGAAACTTTGTTATTTACGAAGTAGTTTACGGTATTTACCGAGAAAATTTTGAATCCACCAACTTTGTAGGTGTTACACGCTTTTTGCCACCTAATTAATTTTCGCAGAATTCATAGGAAAAATACAACTACCAGATTCAAATTTCCTATAAATATGGATGTTTGAACATCATTTTAAACACACCAACAACAAAAACGCGGAAAGAAAAAAAATATGGCTGGCTCAGTGGACTATTTACAGTCATGAAGTGGATGTATATGCATAGAGATGCTAACGGAGAGTGACGAAAGAATACCTCATGGTCCGAGACATTTATGCATCAAGCAGATTCAACACCGCCCAAGAAAGTGGTAAGATGTTCGCCCTTGTCGGAATGCAACAATTTGAAACCGGCAAACCGTGGAAAATGTTTGGAAGCATTTAATAAATGAGGTTTCACGCCAAATTACTATATCCTGGTTTCAACATGGAGAAGGTTTTAATTATGATCTAATGAAGCTAGTAGAGTAATAGCAATTTTCAGGAAAAGAACCGTTGATCATCATTTGCATAATGAACATAGTTACCATCGAGGAGATGGTAGATTATGATAGGTCTTCATGATATGGTAGCTGATGCATTCGTGAGCTTATGATGAAGATGAAGAACCTAATATAGATGCAAAAAGTTTTACCTAAATGTTGTATAATCAACCACTTTACGCTGGTTGTAGAGAAGGTCTCTAAATTGTCGCTAGCGCAAGAATGATGAATATTAAACTGATCACAATCTACCCGAAAGTTGCATGAACGAATGAGCGACTTGTTTAAAGAGTATTTGCCTGAAGACAATGTGTCCGCTGATTCTTATTATGAGATTCGAAACCGGTTTATAGCCTTGGGTTGCCTTCGGAGATGATAGACGCTTGCATCGATTAACCGCATGATTTATTGGGGAGATGATGAGAAGCTAGAAGAATGTCGATTCTGGAAGAAGCCACGATTCAAGCCGCAAGGACGGGACGCATAGGCACCGCATCAAAGGATGTGGTACCTACCACCACGCATACGATTGAAAAGATTGTATCAGTCGAGCGCATCGCTGAAAGATGAGATGGCATGCCTAACATACCGACGATGGTGAGATGACTCATCCATCGATGCAAGAGCCCGAAACATTTCAACAAAGTACATCCGATTTCGCTAGCAATATCCGGAATGTGTATCTCGTGACTATGCACGACGATTTAGTCCGCTCGAATGTCGTGGAGACAATATTCATTGTACGCCTTTTCTTACTCCATACAACCTGCCACCGAGATGCATGCAACGGAGTTGCTATTCTCGACCATATTAATACCTGGTCCGAACCATCCAAAAGGTCCCCGGATGTTTTCCTACAACCACCGATAAAAGAGTTGAAGGATTTGTGGTCAACAGGGTGAGGACGATGACCGCTCAACTAAGACTAATTTTACGATGCGAGCGATGCTTTTGTGGACCATAAGTGATTTTTCTGCCTATGGATGTTGTCCGATGGACTACACATGGGAGATTAGCTTGTCCATATTGTAATGGAACGCACAGACGCTGCTTCAACCAAGAATGGTAGAAGACAAGTTGGTTTGATTGTCACCGCCGATTTCTTCCCATTGGCCATCCTTACCAAGAAACAAGAATTTGTTTAGGCACAAAAGGGTTGTGAGAGACACTCCTCCTCCATATCTAACCGAGAACAAACTGAAGCAAATCGACTACTACGGAGCTAACTAAACAGTTCGCTAGTGGCAATTGGCATGTCCCTCGTAATATGCCCGCTTTCTTATGGTGTTCATCACAACCGCACAAGAAGAGTATATTTTGGGAGTTGCCATATTGAAGGATCTTCTTCTCGCCCACAACCTCGATGTGATGCATATAGAGAAGAATTTCTTTGAGAACATCATGAATACAATATTGAATGTCCCGTAGAAGACAAAAGACAACATAAAATCGAGGTTGGACTTGCCGGATATTTGCTCAAGAAGCGAAGTTACATATTAAAAGCAATGGACAAGTTCCCATCTCGATATTCAAAGTATCTTCAAAAAAGTCGGTGTTGTTCAACCGGTGGCATCGAAGTGAAGTTCCCTGATGGGTATGTTTCAATCTCTAGATGTGTTGAAAAGGGTCAAAAGTTCCCGATGAAGAGTCATGACCTGTCGTCGTTATGCAACGACCACGCCTCTTTGCATTTGCAGTAATGTATTATATCACAATAATTTACAAAATAATATATGACTAACAATGTGTTTAATTTTTGGAATATAAAAGGCATTGGAGCATTTTTGGATCAATAATACACTCTTAAAGAATGTGGAACAGCTTCAGAGAACATTCCCATCTTATTGTGCAACTTGGAAAAGATGTTTCCTCCCGGATTTTTGACGCCATGGAGCATCTAGCTGTCCACCTCCCATATGAGGCATTGCTTCGCGGACCTATACATTACGGATGGATGTATTAGTATGAGCGCAGCCATGAAATATTTGAAGGAAAAGCAAAGAACCTCGCCAAAGTCAAGGTTCTATAATTGCTGGAAGTTTGACGGAAGAAGTTTCTCACTTCACATCGCACTACTTTGCCAAAAATAACGCACTGAGAAGAGCTCCAAGAAGATATGATGATGGTGGTGCTGCCAACATATGCAGTGCTGGTGTTCCGCATATCTTTAGCCGATTGGGCTTAACTCGTGGGAAGTCTAAAGAGGTTTGGTGGTCGAAAGTGAACAAGACGCCATAGTGCACACACCTATATTCTACTCACCAAGTAAGATCCATTGATGCTATTTTGAAAGGTAACATATATTGAAACTTCTAAACACATATAAGTATAATTAATTATATAATTAGAGATTCATTCCTATAAAATGTGATTTTACAGCCTATTTGTTTCTCAAGTCGAAGAAACATTTCCTGGTATATCCACAAGTGACGAGACAAAAGGAAAGATCAACACTTCATTAAGTGGTTACGAATCAGGTATTAACTCAAACTCTTTTTCATACATGATCTGTATTTCATTAACATTCTTTATTTTTTGCAGGTTGATTATGACGACGATGATGCAGATTATCCTAAGTGGTTACACTAAGCAATTCAATCTCCACTTGTAAAGGTCACCACATCATAGATATATTTAACACGAGGCTATACTTTTCATACATATGAGTATGGTGTACAGCCGGCTTAATTAGTAACTATGGAATATGTGTGAAAGGGGAAACAGATTTCTACGGATCTTGACGGAGATTATTGAAGTCAATTTCCGTGGATACCAGCTGAAATGCCCTCTTCAAATGTGAATGGTTCAACCCCGCCAACAGAGGTGTTCGGGTCTAACAAATTCGTGTAGTTGATGTCAACGGTGACTAAGGTACAACAAATTCGAGCCTTTCATCTTAGCTTCACAAGCTGCATCATCGTCGTCATAATCAACCTGCAAAATAAAGAGAATGTTAATGAAATACAGATCATGTATGAAAAAGAGTTTGAGTTAATACCTGATTCGTAACCACTTAATGAAGTGTTGATCTTTCCTTTTGTCTCGTCACTTGTGGATATACCAGGAAATGTTTCTTCGACTTGAGAAACAAATAGGCTGTAAAATCACATTTTATAGGAATGAATCTCATAATTATATAATTAATTATACTTATATGTGTTTAGAAGTTTCAATATATGTTACCTTTCAAAATAGCATCAATGGATCTTCGCAATTGAGTAGAATATAGGTGTGTGCACTATGGCGTCTTGTTCACTCGACCACCAAACCTCTTTAGACTTCCCACCGAAGTCGCCCAATCTGGCTAAAGATGTCGGAACACCAGCAACTGCATATGTTGGCGCAGCACCACCATCATCATATCTTCTTGGAGCTCTTCTCGAGTGCATTATTTTTGGCCTTAAAGTAGTGCGATGTGAAGTGAGAAACTTCTTCCGTCAAACTTCCAGCAATTATAGAACCTTCAACTTTGGCGAGGTTCTTTGCTTTTCCCTTCAAATATTTCATGGCTCGCTCATACTAATACATCCATCCGTAATGTATAGGTCCACGAAGCAATGCCTCATATGGGAGGTGGACAGCTAGATGCTCCATGACGTCAAAAAATCCGGGAGGAAACATCTTTTCCAAGTTGCACAATAAGATGGGAATGTTCTCCTGAAGCTGTTCCACATTCTTTAAGAGTGTGTGTGCTCAGATCCCTGAAAAATGCTCCAATGCCTTTTATATTCCAAAAAAAATTAAACACATTGTTAGTCATATATTATTTTGTAAATTATTGTGATATAATACACTACGTACCTGCAAATGCAAAGGGCAGTAGTCGTTGCATAACGACATGACAGTCATGACTCTTCATCCCGGAGAACTTTTGACCCTTTTCAACACATCTAGAGAGATTCGAAACATACCCATCAGGGAACTTCACTTCTGATGCCACCCAGTTGAACAACACCGACTTTTTTTCTGAAGATACTTTGAATATCGGAATGGGAACTTGTCCATTGCTTTTAATATGTAACTCGCTTCTTGAGCAAATATCCGGCAAGTCCAACCTCGATTTTATGTTGTCTTTTGTCTTCTCTGGGACATTCAATATTGTATTCATGATGTTCTCAAAGAAATTCTTCTCTATATGCATCACATCGAGGTTGTGGCGCAGAAGAAGATCCTTCCAATATGGCAACTCCCAAAATATACTCTTCTTGTGCCAGTTGTGATGAACACCATAAGAAACAGGCATATTACGAGGGACATGCCAATTGCCACCCCAACGAACTGTTTCGTTAGCTCCGTAGTAGTCGATTTGCGCTTCAGTTTGTTCTCCAGTTAGATATGGAGGAGGAGTGTCTCTCACAACCCTTTTGTGCCTAAACAAATTCTTGTTTCTTCGGTAAGGATGGCCAATGGGAAGAAATCGACGGTGACAATCAAACCAACTTGTCTTCCTACCATTCTTCAGTTGAAACGCATCTGTCGTTCCATTACAATATGGACAAGCTAATCTCCCATGTGTAGTCCATCCAGACAACATCCCATAGGCAGAAAAATCACTTATGGTCCACAAAAGCATCGCCGCATCGTAAAATTAGTCTTCGTTGAACAGTCATACGTCCTCACCCTGTTGACCACAAATCCTTCAACTCTTTTATCGGTGGTTGTAGGAAAACATCCAGGGACCTTTTGGATGGTTGGACCAGGTATTAATATGGTCAAGAATAGCAACTCCGTTGCATGCACATCTCGGTGGCAGGTTGTATGGAGTAAGAAAGACTGGCCACAATGAATATTGTCTCCTCGACATTCGAACGGACTAAATCCGTCGTGCATAGTCGAGATACACATTCGGATATTGCTAGCGAAATCCGGATGTACTTTGTTGAAATGTTTCCAGGCTCTTGCATCTGATGGATGAGTCATCTCACCATCCGCCTGAGTATGTTCGCATGCCATCTCATCTTTCAGCGATGCGCTCGACTGATACAATCTTTTCAATCTGTCTCAGAATTGGTAGGTACCACATCCTTTGGTACGGTACCCTATTACGTCCCCGTCCTTGCGGCTTGAATCGTGGCTTCTTCCAGAATCGACATTCTTCTAGCTTCTCATCATCTCCCCAATAAATCATGCAGTTGTCGATGCAAACGTCTATCATCTCCGAAGGCAACCCAAGACTATAAACCAGTTTCTGAATCTCATAATAAGAATCAGCAGACACATTGTCTTCCCAAGAAATACTCTTTAAACAAGTCTGCTCATTCGTTCATGCAACTTTCAGGTAGATTGTGATCAGTTTTAATATTCATCATTCTTGCAGCTAACGACAATTTAGAGAGACCTTCTCTACAACCACTGTAAAGTGGTTGATTCGCCACGTTTAACATTTCGTAAAACTTTTTTGCATCTATATTAGGTTCTTCATCTTCATCATAAGCTACTTAATGCATCAGCTACCATATCATGAACCCTATCATAATCTACCATCTCCTCCGATGGTAACTATGTTCATTATGCAAATGATGATCAACGGTTCTTTTCACGAAAATTGCTATTACTACTACTAGCTTCATTCTGATCATAATTAAAACCTTCTCCATGTTGAAACCAGATATAGTAATTTGGCGTGAAACCTCTATTTATTAAATGCTTCCAAACATTTTCACGGTTTGCCAGTTTCAAATTGTTGCATTTCCGACAAGGACAGAACATCTTACCACTTTCTTGGCGGCGGTGTTGAATCTGCTTGATGCATAAATGTCTCGGACCATGAGGTATTCTTCGTCACTCTCCGTTAGCATCTCTATGCATATACATCCACTTCCGCCTTCGTAAATAGTCCCCGAGCCAGCCATATTTTTTTCTTTCCGTTTTTGTTGTTGGTGTGTTTAAAATGATGTTCAAACATCCATATTTATAGGAAATTTCGAATCTGGTAGTTGTATTTTTCCTATGAATTTACGACGAAAATTAATTAGGTGGCAAAAAAAAACGTGTAACACCTACAAAGTTGGTGGATTCAAAATTTTCTCGGTAAATACACGTAAACTACTTCCTCGTAAATAACGCCAAAGTTTACGTCATTATTCTGAGGAAACTGATTTTCCTCGTAAAATACTCGTTAAATTACATGTACTTTACGACAAAACACTTTTGTCGTTACGTTACGAGGAAATAACGATGACTTTAGTTTTCCACGTAAGTTTTCTCGTAAAATCGACGTAAATTTACGAGGATTGTTTTTCCTCGTTAAATTTACTCGTTAAGCATGTGTTTTCTTGTATTGTATATCCCAAAATTTAGTGTATAGTAAATCGGTGTAACCAGGGACGGACTGGTGATGTGGGGTCACTTATACTACAAATATAATATAAACCAAAATTTTAAGCATTGTACACTAGTTGACTATGGTATTTTGGGTTTAAAAAGTGGTAGATGAACCCATAGACACAGGTTCATTCCCTTCAATGACCATTATTTTTATTATATTTTTTGTATTTATGACCCCAGATAAAAAAAACTTTATTGGTTCACCGTCGAGTGTAATCATCTACTGGCTGAAAAGTTGATGTTTTTAAGAGTATAGTTATTCTTGTTTGGACTTCTAAAAGATGAAGATGTATGTTGTAGATAGGTTTATCATCCTTCTCAAAGCCCTTTCTAAATTTTAATCAGCCCATTTGATAAATGGAAAGTTTAAGTCAGCAAAGAATGGAAAATTCGCAAAAGAAGCCGGCGCTGAAAAAAGAATTTTTTTTATTAGATATGTCTTTCAATCTGACTCACCTCGAATTTGTGTATTACACCGAATTCGGATTAAACCATGTAAAAGTATTAAGATAGCAACATGTACAAGTACTATTTGACATGAATTGTAGTATACAATTTAACTTCTATTCTTTACATGTTGATGTTTCTTAGAGTATAGTTATTAGAGCAATATCAATGTTAGTTGTTCAATGACTATTTACCAATAAAAATAAAAAGAGAAAAAGTAAAAGAGATTAGAAGAGTTTTTAATGGATATTTTCAGAAAATATATATTGAGATACTTTTTCAAATTTCTTTTGACAAATGTTTGTGTATTTATGGTTTAAATTTAATCGGACAATTGAATATCGCTAATATATTAATATTACTAAATTAAGATATTAGTTGAAATACTTGTTAGTATGAATTTAAAATTTATTCAATTAAATCATGTCATACAACAAGTACTGATATTCTAAAATTATTTAATAACAAAAAATGACCATTTTTAATCGTGAAATTAGCGAATTCCATACCAAATTCTTGTCCAAACCAAGTCACCAGGCCATCATCCATATGTGTTATCTCTCTTGTTGCTTGTAGTGTAAGCAATCTTGTTGTTAGTTAAAAATACTTTAGAAATGTGGTGTTCGTAGTTTTTTTTTCCAGCAACATAGACTCCGTTAGGACTATTCAAATCAAACCGGTAACTCCACATCCATATAAACGACAAAAGCCGGTTATTTCTGAACACTGTGTGTAGGCATATCCACCTTTGTATTTTCCGTTCTAATAATATGTATCAACTCTGAATGATTGAACTCTCCTTTAGTTTCTGGATGTTTTGTAGTTATCGTGGTTGTATTTTAAAAGAAAAAAATGAAAATTTTTGTATAGTTTTAAATATATTTTATTCGTTGATTCGTTCAATTTTAGGAGAAATACACTTAGTATTATAGAATGAATCGATTATCACATTATCTGATTCGAGTTTAAAATGTTTTCCGGTTTGTGTTATTAGGTAGTTAGCTCGTCTATTATCAAACAAAAATATTAATTGTTTAAGCTAAGGCATAAACTCAAGCTTTTTGCATAGCTGTGATTTTGTGACTATAACCGGTTTTAGGCATAATTCAATAAAACATTAGTTTATGTCTCTAACTTTTTGAAGAAAATTATATAGATATAAATTTTCAAATTTATAAACTTTATTTTTATCAAAATATGTTCTAAATCGTAAACAATCTCTAAAGTTTCAGGACTATTCCTATTTGTGATTTTTGTTCAAAAGATATATGAATCGGAATGATCCCATAGCGAGACACAAACAGTTTATGATTATTTAATAGTATAATTGTTTTGAATATTGACATCATTAGGGTGGACGTTGAGATATTCGTTCAGGTTTAGATAGGATATTTTAAATTTTTTAGGTATTTCAATATAAGGATCTAGAGCTCGTTCAAATATTTCTATACTTCGGGTCGGGTTTAGATATTTTTATTTTGGGTTCATTTATTTCGGGTCGGCTTCAAATATTTAGATTTTGGAAAAATCAAAAGTTTCACTACTCAACTTTCTTGTATTTAAATAAAAAGTAAAATGATTCATTGCTCAACTTTCTTGTAGTGATCATACATACATATTAAACTGGTATGCAAAAAATATAGGGGGATTTACCAAATATGACTCAAAACTTGATTTTGATTGCAAAAGTATACTCAAACTTGAATCAAATGCAAAAATAATCCAAAAGCCTTGTGAAATTACAGCCAGCCCCCTTGTGATTAAACCAGAAAAACAGAACTCATTTTTACGAATATATCTCCGCTAAGTCTTCTGAGTCTTCTGAGATTCTCAAGAGCTGACGACGCCCACGAAGTCGTCTGGTATAGTTAATCTTAAAAATAATTTATAAATCTTGTAAAAAATATTTTGATAAGCGAAAAATTAAAATCATGTAATTATAAAAAGTTTTAAGTGATATAAATTAAGATATAATAAAATTGAATTGTTTTCAACATAGATGAGTGAAAATAGTGAATCATGATATTCTTTGGTCTAGAGTTTGGCAACATATGTTGTAGTATTGTATGTATTCCTAGGGTTAGATTTTGGAAAGCTTAAATGTTTTTTTGAAAAATTATTTTTTTATCTACATGTGATTATTTCTGTGTATAGTAAACACTTTTTAAGTTTAATTTGATTTTATGAAGTGTTTAGTTAGTTAATTTAGTTTAGGGGTTATGTTTAGGGTCTAGACGACTAATATGTAAGTCACCTGGGAAGTCTTCTAACTCCCGCTAAAAATATTTTAGTTTCCCGCTAAAAATATTGAAGTCTTCTGGGCGACTTACAAGTAAGTCGTCTAGTAAGTCTTCTGATCAAATATTTAACCTTATTTGAATTTTTGTCTCCATACATAAAAAAAAAATTACACATTCTCTCTCCTCATCTCAAACGGTTGCAACAAAAATGGTATGTTCCTCATTCTAAAACTCTCCAACCTCTCTCTAATCTCTTTGAACTTATAAACACCAAACTTTATATTAATTTATTGTTTTTGTCTCATATCTTTCTCAATAGTTTATCTTGTTTTGCAGGTTTTTCATCACATGGTTCTCATCTTCCACTCATTTTAAGGTAGATTTATTAATTTTAGATATGTATTTTGTGTGTTTTATAAAGGTAGATTTATCTAATATTCCACTCATTTTCTCTGTTTTTAAGTCATTTGAACGTTTTTGGAAATACAGATTTTTGAGATCTTGAAGACTTCTGGGCTAGAAGACTTACAGACGACTTCCAGGAAGTCTTCTGACAAAGTCTTCTCCCATGTCTCCCTTTCATAATAGATCTGAGCGTTTTGGTAAGTTCTTATGTTGATTTTTCTTCATTTGGTAACCTCCTGTTGCATAAAATTCATACTTTTCCCAAACTAAAACTCACCAAACCCACTCTAATCTCTTTGACTTGAAAATACTAAACTTTATATGAATTTTTCATTTTTGTCTCATGTCTTTCTCACTAATCTATCTTTTTGTTCTACGTTTTTAATCAGATGGTTCTCATCTTCCACTTGGATATGTACTTTGTGTGTTCTATAAAAGTATGTCTATCTAATTTTCCACTCATTTTCTCTGTTTTAAGCCATTTAAACGTTTTTTATATGATATGCAGGTTTTACAGATCTGGGTTTGATATACATGTTTTTCAGATCTGGATCAGACTTTGGAAGACCTATGAGAAATCTTCTTGGAAGTCTTCTAAAATATAATGCGGTAGAAGACTTCCAGAAAGTCTTCCAGCCGACTTCAAAGAAGTCTTCCAGCCGACTTCAAAGAAGTCTGCCAGCCGACTTCCAGGAAGTCTTCCAGACGACTTCCAAGAAATCTTCTGACGGAGTCTTCTTCCATATCAAGTGGAGTCTAAACTTGTCTTTGTAGAGGAATGATCTATAATAGTTTTGTTTGTGGTATGTTTTGTGATTTGCATGTGTACTCCTTTAGTTGTGACTTTTTTTTGTAAATTTGAAGTGATATTAATGAAAAAGTTTAGTAAATATGTTCATTTTCCACGACATTATCTTGCCAAAATTACTTGACATAATTGAAGTTATTGATACAACTTCAATAGCAAAACACAATAACACAAAAAATTAATCAAATTTATTACAACTAAGGGAGAAGAATTCCCAAGAAAACTTAGTCAAATTCACAAAAGATAAAACATTACATAAATTCAAAGCTAAAACACTTTCATTAGATACATAAGTAAAAAGTATATATTATGATCTGAGAGGACACATTAAACCATGTTACTTGATATTTTAGAAGTTACTTAACACTTTTGAAAATTAAATAAACATATCTTAAAGTTACTTAACAAATTTACAAAAACTAACGTAGAAGACTTCCACGGAAGTCTTCTCAATTAGATAGAAACTTTACTAAGCATGAATGTTGGTAACCTTGTAAATATCACCAATTAAGTTATAAATTTCATTCAATTGCCCCAATATTGACTAATATACATGAATTAACAAAAAAAATTAAAAAGTCTTTATAGTTTTTGAGAAAATAAAAGTTTATTAAATATTGACGCAGACGACTTCCACTGAGGTCGTCTGGTAGAATTCTAGGATGTCGTCCATTTAGATTAGTTTTGCAATTGATTTTTAACCTAGATGACTTACATGGAAGTCGTTCATCTTTGTTTGTAAAAAAAAAATCGAGATGACTTCCATGTAAGTCGTCTATGGAAAATGTGTTAGTTTTGCATTTGACCGAATTGTGTTAGAAATTTGACTTTTCCTGGATGACTTACATGTAAAAAATCAATATTTTGTTATACCTAGACGACTTCCATATAAGTCGTCTCAGGTTAGTTTTGTAATTGAAAAATAAAACAAAAAAATTATTTTTTTCTAGACGAAGTCGTCCGTCCGACGACTTACATGGAAGTAGTCCAAGATAAGCAAGCTTTGACCAGAATCTCGGAATAAAATCATGGACAACTTTCGTGAAAGTCTTCTGATGGACAACTTCCGTGTAAGTCGTCTAGACAAAATAATTTTTTTTTGTTTTATTTTTCAATTGTAAAACTAACCTGAGACGACTAGGTATAACAAAATATTGATTTTTTTTTTAAATATTTCTGACACAATCCGGTCAAATGCAAAATTAACCCGTTTACCTTAGACGACTTACATGGAAGTCGTCTCAATTTTTTTTAACAAACAAAGATGGACTATTTCCATGTAAGTCGTCTAGAAAAACACATTTAAAAGTCATTTGCAAAATTAACCTCTGCATTGACCAGAAGACTTCCATGTAAGTCGTCTACAGCCAGATGACTTACCTGTAAGTCGTCTGGATGAACAGATCTGAAAAAAAAACTAATTTCTTAGTTTCAACCAGTGAGATAACTTGTTTAGCACACAAAAGTCTTCTCCAAACACCTAGAATCTCAAACAAAAATGACCCACCAAGAATTGTAAGCTTCAATAGCTCTATGAACCATAAAATTTTTAGAATCAAAATCTTGTTGTTTTTTTTTTATGAATATGGAGAGAAAGTAAAGAGATGTTGTTTTTGGTTCATAAGAATTGAGAAAGAAAGAGTGTAAATCGATTTTTATGTGCATTAAGAGCTTCAAATTGGTTGTTCATGGTGGTTGGTGTATTGATGGCAATGACAATATTGTGAATACTTGAAGAAGATGGGGGTGATAGAGTAAAATATGCATTTTCAAAAAAAAAAAGTGATGGCATTTTCGTGAATAATATGAACTTTGGGGGTGAAAGAGGCAAGTCAAAGTTCCAAAAAAAACATGGGTTAGTTTTGTGTTTGACTTCAAGTTTTGAGTCATATTTGCAAAAAGCCCAAAATATATTCTCTTGATTTTCAGATATTGGATGTTTGAAAATATTTTTTCATAATTTAAGAAGTAAAATATTTTTATATTTTAAATAAATTTTAATTTTATTTAAAAAAATTATAATAAAATTTGTTTTATGCTCTATTGTATAATTAGTTGATTAAATTTAATATATAATTTAATTAACGCGTTTAGATAACAGTAATTTTTAATATATGTGATTACACAAAAGCTTACATTGAATCTCTTTGACATTATTTACCAAGTGATTTGTACATGTGTCATCATTACAATCACTAAAAAAAAAAGGAGACGTGGTTTTACAAAAATGTGACATGGCACAAACCTAATTGTGACATGTACAATTTTCATTATAAAGTCTTATATAGTTTTCGTAAGGTATTTTAATATGGTAATAAATATTAACTTCTTTATTATCATTAATGTTAATCTTCTATACAAGTATATATTTATTTTTGACCAAACTATTAAAATATATTAAAATTAACAACTCATATATCACTATTAAATATATATATATATATTAATGCAAATAAACTAAATAGGGAATAGGAGAATTTCATGTTTACCACTTTCATGGTACCATTATTCATTTTTACCATCACTAAAAAGAAATTTTCAAAAATACTTTCTTCATTAAGTGGCAAAAGATTCTTATATCATTGTTCTCTATATATATAATAAATTATTATTATTAAAATAAAAAATAATTTTTTTTTCGAATTATACATTTTCAAATTCAAACTTTTTTATAATTTATGTTTTGAATTTTTCATTTTTTGAATTTTTTTTTTTTTAAATTTCTTTTTGAAAATCGAAAATTATGTTTGAAATTATTTTTTTTAATTTTTAAAAAAAATTTAAGTATTTATTTATACAATTATAAGATTCCAAAATTTTATATTCTAAAAATCATACACCCCTCAATTTTAAACCATAAGTCTAGATTACTTAATCCTATGGGTATAAATGTCTTTTAGTTTTCATTAAAAGTGAGAGTAAAAAAGGCTAGTATAAACATGAAAAGTGGTACTGTGAATGTGGTATTGGTCGCAATTTTTCATAGTAAATATAGTTACAAATAAAATTTTTACACGAACTTACTTATATGTCATATTTTGTATAAATCCAAATTTTACAAAAATTAATTGTAAATATGCATCAACAAATACAAAACTAAAATAACACTAATCAAATGTTTTTTTGATTGGTAAATGATTAATTTTTATCTGTTTATTCGATTAATTAGCATATTGATTTTTTTCAGTTTAACACATTTTAACTAAAACCAACAAAAATCCAAAATTTATTAGAATATATTTAAAACTAAGTGGCAAGAGATATATTTAATAATTAAATATAATAGAACTAAAATTTTCTTTTAATACAATATAATTATAAATTTATTAAAACTTAAATAAAATCAAATTGAAATAGTTTGACCAAATCAAACGAAATAAGACTAAGAAAATATGTTTGTGATTTTTTAACCAATAAATTAAAATATAAAAACATTTATGTCCAAATGTAAATAAGATTTTTTTAAATAAAAGAATATTTACACTTAAAAGTTATTGTTTATACGTATGGCCAAGAAAAAGAATTAGTAGAGAAATAGGAAAATTGACATTTAAAACACTAAAAGTGTCATTTACTAGCATTAAAGACTGAAGTTTTTTGGCTACCACTTTAAACTTTGAAAGTGACATTTTTATCATAATAAACCTCTAACGACGTTTTTATGTTCATAGGCGACTAATACTGTTTATTTCACAAGTTAAAATAATGACTTGTCGGTTTTTTTTTTCAAAAATTTAAAATAAATCTGAAAAATTCTAAAATTTAAAATAATATCTGAAATTAAAAATTCAAACAAAAAAATTAAAATTATAAATATTTAAGTGAAAAATTCATATTCATTTTAAGATTCCATCCAATGACAATAACTGTCACTTATGACGATATCAAAACTTGCCACCATCAAAGACAATATATCAAAACTTGCCACCATCAAAAACTTTTTTTTTTTAAAACCCGGGTATCTAGACACTTTACGGAGCCCGACTAGCGACTAAGTACACTTCCGAAGAAGGCATCCCGGAGGATTGTCTATTTCACCACATGTTAATTGATGGTGGCCATATGTTGGGGTAATAATTCTCTTAAATATACTATTTTAAGTTTTTGTTCCAAAAATATTTTCTAAGAAGAAAAATGATTAAAATGTTTCATTAAAGAGCCAAAAAACTCTTATGAACCGGACAAAGGAGACTACATTGCCTTTCTCCGCGGCATGAACTTCAATGTGACTACCCTGAAAATCTTCGCAGGCGAAGCCGTCACTTGCACTGAAAATAGAGTTTAGAGTTGATGTTTCGGGGTTTAGGGTTTACAGTTGATGTTTCATGGTTTAGGGTTTAGATTTGATGATTTAGGGTTTAGAGTTGATGTTTTAAGTTTAGATTAGCTAACCATATGTTTTTTTGTCAAAATTAATCAGAAGGTTATAAATGTCTTTTACCCTTCATTAAAGATGAGGGTAAAAATGGTTAGTGTAAACATGAAAAGTGGTAATTTGAAAATAGTATTTTTGGCAATTTACCAAATAGTTTTTGAATGACATTTATATGAAAAGATTTAATCCATTATTTTTTATAATTTATATAAATCATTTTTTATAAAATTTATAAGTTTATTTTATTTTTAAAATATTTTTTTTATTTATGTTTTTAAATTTTTTTTTTTAGTTTATGTTTTTTAGTTTTTGTAACACATCTTATTTTGAAAATAGGAATACTTTAATATAATTATATTTTACATTAACTGATGTTCTAGTTTAAAATTAAAAAAATATATTATAATTTTTTTTGTGAAGATTTTTATATATACAGTAAATTAATAATCGATAAATTAATAATCTGTATAAATTAATAAATTTTGCCGGTCCCAACTTGGACTGGTTCAAAATTTGCCTAAAAAATCGATAAAATAATAAGATAATAAGTTTGTAGAAAATTCTATGTAAATATATGGTCCCACTAAAAGTATAAATTATTAATTTATATGTATACATATTTTATATAATTAAGAATCGATTATTTTACTGTTTGTTTTATATTCACAACGAAATTATATTTATATTTTCTTAACACTTAATATATTTTTGATGAGATTTATTAATATTATATCTAAAAACACATTTAAGTTCTGTGCAATATATATTATATACACCAAATAATATAATAAAATTAATATAAATGTAAAATTTCAAAAAATAACAATTAATGTTTATACACTAAAATCAAATATTTTTCTTATCTTAGAATAAATATATATTAAAATAAAAAATCTAAATAAGGAAATTTTTTTAAATTAATAAATTTTTAAAGTCCCAACATTATTAATTTATAGAGGTTTTATGTAAATTGACAATATTGTAACAATTATTTGACACAAATATTTAAAAATGGGCCTTTAACATTTATATATATATGAATTTGACAAAGTTTAACTGGCCCATCAGTTTATTTATTTTTTGGTGCAAAGACCAACAAACAATTTTATTCTTGTAAATAAAAAAGTCATCGACAATTTTTGGTTACGTGTTGGTTCTCTAGGGTTGTTTCACGGGGTCAGTGAAACTTTTCTTTGATTTCTCAACAACTAAGCTTTTTATTGAGCAGAAGTAATCCTTAAAAAATTAATTGAGAGATGTTTCTCTTGCATTTATATGTAATCGATAATTTTTTAGTCTCTCTTGTTAAAATGAATATAAAGAAATAACTTGACAAAATCTATATTGAGTTAGATTTACGAGGCTACCATTTTACATGAAAAATATATAAAAATATAAAAACTATGATTACATGTTACCGCAATAACATCAAAAATCAATGCCAAATGTATATTTACTACAAACAAGCTAAACAATTTGGGTTCATACTTTAAAGTATTATTTTAAAAACTAAATTGTAATCCCTTTTATATTATTTTAAAAGCATTATTAGAAACTAACTTTGACTTCACGTGTTATTATCAAAATTGCCATTACTTACGTGGTAATTCTAAAACCATTCTCACACCATGTAATTAAAAACTTTCTTCTCACTAGACTAATTACGTACACTGCCATTATTCATTAAAATAAAACTTATAATATTGTTCGAACATGAAATATAACTCGCCTATATATGACTGATGTAGTTAAAGCGGTCAAACTTAACCGGGTTGAGTAAAAACATTATGAGTGCACCGTGCAGCAGATGAACATATCGTTTAGTTATGAGTATGAAGATGAATTGTCGAACTGATCATATATTGTTTATTAAAAAATATATAACAGATTTATGAAGTGAGCAATATTCAATTCAATAACTTTTTTCAAAATATTGTGACAGATATTCGTTGAAGAGATCGTTTGATTTTGTGACAGACTAAGTGCAACATTTTTACATCACATTCGAAAAAGAATTCTCAAACATGTAATATATTGTTTTTTAAAATATTTATAACAAAGCTATGAAGTGAACAATATTAAACTAAGAATTCTTTAAAATCAATTTGTTTTTTTTAATATTTTAGTACTTCGAAGATCATGATCAAATTATGCATAAATGTATGCAATATTTCGACCAATCATAAAACTATGCAATATTTGAAACTACATATATGTTCAAAATTATTAATATTAGTTAGAAAAACAATTAAAATCGACAGTAATTTAGGAAAATACATTAAATTTCCGTAAACAATGCATGATAGTTGATTATGTCTTTCTTCTGATGATTAATTATCATTTCCGTAAAAAATGCATAATTGATACAATCAAATTATTAATTATCAAAATCATCGGAAGAAAATCAAGGATTTGGCCAGTTTAGATTTTACAAACGTATCAATCAGATCTTAAATTTTGGAGTCAAGTGTGGAATCAATTCATAATTGATTTTCTTCCGATGATTTTGAAAATCAAGTCAATATTTTTTCCTTGGCCTACAAACAGTTTAATGCTTAGATTGACAAGGTTTATTTCCTCAGATTTCCTTATTTTATACGTCCCAAAAGCTATTTCTATATGATTTGAATTAATTCCTTATTTCTGGTATAAATATTTGTAATTTATAACCTATAGGGAATGTGAATATTTGGTCATATACTACAAACATATTAATGCCATCAGCTAACTTTATTTCCTCATATTTCCTTATTTTACAAATTAAACTTATTTGGGATTACCTAAGATTATGGATACTGAATATTCTCTTTTGCCATAATGCAAACCTTGCTATACAATACTATTTATCAAGTTTATAATCAATTCATAATCTTCACTAAATGAATTTTTAAAACCATCAAGTAATTTACCTCAATTATAGTCTTTGAGAAACACGCTACCATATACGATTCAAGATCCAAATTTTGCCTAATTTAAGAGCTGTGTTTTTTAAAACAACATGTGAAAAGACCAGTTTTAAAGTAAATGGTACGGCAAGTATGGAAATATTAATTAGTAAATATTTGCTACTATAATTTTGACTATTTGTTTTCATCATTAAAACTCTATATAAATATGCAGTGTCTGCAACACAACTCCTCACCGCATCACTCTTTCCGAATCATCATTAACAAAACCAGAAGTACACCAATGACGGACTTTATAGGATTGTAAACGAAGAGTTTTGAAGACACTTTTCACAGCAGTGTAGTTTTCTTAGTATTTTATTTATTTTGTTTCCTTATTATATAGGATATGCCTTCACATTTTATTTTATTTTATCACCTATGTTTCGTTTTATCTTATATTCATATTTTATTTTCTGAAAGCAATAATTATATTGCATATATTTTGTTTTATCTTTATTTAATAATTAATTTCATATAAGTTTTTTTTTTAATCTTATAGATTCATTTTCACGAACCATACTTCAATCACACAAAACAAATAACACAAGTTTAAAAAAACTTTGAAGCTTACTTTATTTACATATCCACAATTTCGTTGAATCCTTTAACATAAACAACATGTAATATTTGTGTCTATGACTTTTACGTTCCTAATATCTATATATTCAAACTTATAATTTCTTTAAGTTTCTTCACTCCGCACATGGCGCGGATGATCACTTAGTTCTTTTTAATTAAAACCAATCAATGTAACAGCAATTTGACACCAAAATTTAGTCTCCAAGTGAAATTTCAAGTCAATAATCGTAAATTTTAAAAATTCCTTTTTTTCATAAAACCCAACAATGATAAACTTAATACACATAACGACATATAACATCAAAAATCAACATAATTCTAATGATTACTGAGAATATATATAAACATAAATGAAAATAAACAATTGTAAAACGCAAATTAGTCAAACTGAAGGACCATAATACCTCAGCCACAGTAATATTTCAACCATGAGGATCATGTATATACCTATAAATTAGCTAAATATTAAAACCCACAAAATAAACACATTATACAAAACAAAGATAATATTTTCGCGTGAATCGCGGACAGACCATATATTATATTTCATTGGTTTTTTACTAATATATTATATTTCATTGGTTTTCATGAAAGTAAAAATGGTCGAAGAACTTAATACAACTGATCTTGATTAAAACTAAAGAACTTTTCCCGTCCATCAGAAACAACAAAGGTTAGTGGATTACTTAGCGTTATGTTTGGATTTCAGCAGCAAATCCAGTTCGTGAAGAACTTTTCCCATACATCAGAAACCAACAAAGGTTGCTCAACCTCTTTTAAATACCTTGACATGTCTGGGTAATGAGACGCTCTTATTTGAAGACATTTTGACTCGGTTTAGTAGTCGAGCTATATGTGTCCATTTTATTTATAGACACATGCTAAGATGGGTCGTAAAGCTTAGTTTTTTTTAAACTAAATGATAAATATTAGAATGTAGTTGAGATATGTGAAGGATATAATAAGTAAGATATCAGGTGATTTTAGGAAAACAATATTAAATTTAGTATATGTAAGCGTGATATAAAGTTGACAAAAAAGATTTATTTCATTTTAATTTACGTATATTTATAGTAAATTTTCTGAATATACAATATATACTGACACTAAAGATTTGGTAATATTTATTGAATATATACTTTAAATAGATGATTTGAATATCTATGTACTTTAGTAAGCGTTTTCATAAACCAACCGACTGAAATATTTTGTTGTGACGTATGAGCATATATTCAAGGCGGTTCAAATTTAAACCGTGCGTTAGTAATTTTGTAAAATGACCGTGGTATAGGATGATAAGTTTTCAAGAAAAATCAGGGCTATTTCAAATTATACTCATGTTTTAATATAGCACTGTTATGTTTATTTTTTTTGTATCATCTGTTTTATTAAAAGTACAGACTATAAAAACACAACGAGGCGTAGACAAAAGTAAGAGCATCATTAATCCAAAAATCCACTTTGAATCTCTTAATAATATTTAAGTATTAAATGTTACTTAAAAAACTTAGTTAAGAGACACTAACAGTTTTGTGCTACAATGGGAGTCTCTTATTTAGGGATTCTTATAAAAAAAAATGTTTTATGTAACAAAAGAACAAAATAATTTTTGTGTAAGAGATAACAAGCTTTGAACAAAACGAAGAGGGTTAAGATCTGATCAAGAAAAGAGTGGAGATCTTTCAATCTAAATGATCTTAATTACAGTGAAAACAGAGCTCACGGTCCTTTTTAAGGTCGGGAAGAGGAAGCACCATTGGAATGAGGCATCCTTTTCAGACACTTTACCAGATGATCTAGCTCTTTTAGATAACATAGCCTCATGCTCTTGCTTGCGTTTGGATATAAACGCCCTTAGGACAGCAATTGACATGTCCATGTTATTCACCTAACCATAACACCACATAATCAATTAGTTCAGCTCCCAAACAAAATCATTCTCATACAACTAAAGTGTTGTTATAAACCAAGTGGTGATCAACCCATATAAGGTCCAAACCGTCCGGTCCATCAGCTATCCATCCGGGTCATTCGCTAATGACTTAGGCGAATGAAAGTTTACATTTATCAATACTTAAAGTTTATTCTTTTCCATATGTACTTAGGATAAGTACTATTTCATATTCCTATTATAAATAGGATTTCCTTTTCTTTTATGACGGTCTAAATAAGACGGTCTAATACTTGTATAAATATAGACCTCTGGTCATGAGTAATAAGAAGCTTTCACAGCATCTCTTTTATAACACGTTATCAGCACGATAATCTCTAACCCTAAGCCCCCACGAAATCCCTCAAACTCAGCCGAATATCACAAAACCCTAAATCTAAATTATATGATCTGTTTCCTTTATTATGTTTTGAAAATCTGAAATATCAAAAACCTAAATTGATCCGACTAATTTGATTGATTGATTTTGATGTATCTGAGGTTTAGGTTGCTAGATTAAAACCTTGAATTATCTTTGATCATTGTTTGAGTAAATAGAACTGTTTAGAATCGAATTTGATCTTAAAATTGTTAAATTGCTGAAAATCCTAATTTTCCTTTTTGCATAAATCGATTGATAAACAAGTTTCCATATTGTGATTAATTGTTTGAATATCGAATGAACTGATTAAGAAAATTGCTAGTTTTGATTAAAACCATAATCTGTCCAGAATTGTGAATTTCCTTTTTGCTAAAAGTAGAAAAAAAAAATTTCCTGAAATTTCCTTTTCTACTTGCTGGAAAATTTCCTTTTACTGTTAGGATTGCTAGAGAATTGCTAAAATTGACTGATTGATCTGATTTAATTCTTTTGTAAAGCTTGATATTGATAAAATCAAACCGAAAAAATGGGCCTTGAAACCCTAATATGATCTGATGATACTTGCATTATTATTCTGATTGCTTGATCATACTAAATGTTTTAAGAAAAGTAAAACATAAGAATTATTGACCTGGTCTCACATTGATTAAAAATCGGCCTGAATATGATTGTTGTTATGATTGATGCTTTGATTGCATTCAGATATAAAATCCGACCTCTAGGGTTGTTGCATCACAATTTTATAAGGCCGTGTGGCCTAAAACATCATATAGACCTTGCATACTTGTTTTTCTCGCACCATGGTCGAGTAGTTAATTTTTTTGGTCGAGAGACTTGTGAAACCGTATGCATTGATTTTATTGACTCGGTTGCATCTTGAACTGATTAATAATATGTTTCAGATGTTGAAATTTGAGCCTTCGGATTATGCTGCTCTAAATCTCTCTGGAGATAATTATCTATAATGGGTAATGAACACTTTAGTTGCCCTGAAGTCTAGAGGATTCGGGAAATGTATCATTGATGGCAATAATGAAATTGAAAGTGAAAAGTATAGAGCCATAACAATTATGCGCCATCATCTCACTGAGGATCTGAGAGATCAGTACTTAAATATTGAGGATCCTTGTGACCTTTGGACAAAACTAAATTCCAGATACTCAATGGCATTATGGCGAAAAGCCATGAATGAATGGAAGATTCTCAGGTTCCAAAATTTTGAATATGTGGACGAATACAATTCTGCTCTGATGAAAATCGCGTATAGTCTTGAACTATGTGGTGAAGTGGTAACAAATGAGGATTTACTATATAAAACCAATTCCACATTCCATCCAAAGGATCTGTTGTTATCACATAAGGCTAAGGGTTTCACCACCTATAATGACCTATTGTCATGCCTATTGGCAATTGAGCAAAGAGAGCAGAAAGTTATAGATACCATTAGCAGATTTGAAAAACTTCAGAAAAGATACATTGAGCAACGAAACAGTGAGATGAGACCTCCTGAAGCCAATGAGGCTAAAAATGATAAGGAGGAATCCAAGGAAGCCGTGTGGAAATATATGGATTGTGAGGTCGGCTTATACATTGACTAAAGAAACGAGATTTTATGTTTTATGTTTTGCTTTGATTTGCTTGTCATTTACAATTTTATAGCAATAATAAGAGTTGTTTTTAGTTATCATGTTTGATTTGCTTGATGATTTCTTGATTGATAAATGACAATGAAAACTTAATAAAAGGATATTCAGTCTATTATAAACCACGGCATTGCCTAAAGGGGCACGAATTTATTCACCCAATAAAAGACCCATTGAGTTATAAAGACTTGAGCATGAATGGTTTCCACATTGAACCAATGGGCAAAGGAAACAAAAGTTCCTTTCAGATTATAAGAAAATCGCCTAAGGCCTTATAAGAAAGTGGTCAAGAATATACCTACATACTCTACTGATCTAGACTATGCCAATGATCAGTATGATAAAGGCAAAAGCCATGGTAATCTGTATACCCACGAAATGTTATACACTTTATGGCATGACTGGATTAGCCATCCAGGTCTTTAAAAATTGATGCACATATTGCAAAAGGCACAAAGAGTTATCCCATAAAATCTCACGTTGTGTAACATGTACACAAGGGAAACTCATTAGGCTCTATTGTCTCAAGTACCACGTGATTATAGTATGTCCATGAGGGGGAGTGAGGACAAACTGTGATCCATGAACATACTACAAATCCGTGTGACATGGTCTATGACCATAGTAAGACTTGGCCGAATTCTTTATACTACAAAGGCCACTACCTAATGCTTGGGGACACAAGGATTTACATGTGTAAGGTTAATATGCATCAGGCCATATAAGTGAGCATAGATAATCCCATCTCGAATGAATAATGGTCATAAACCAGACATATACCATCCTAAGAGATTTTGAATAAACCACCACATACATATGTGCCGTTCTAGGATGAAACCTCAGAAGAGGATGAGAAAAAGATTGGGAATATATGTTGGATAGGAACATGTCTTTCTCCCACGTTTTTAAGAGACCTTGTGCCAAATATGGGTGATCAAATTATGGCCAGGTACAAGGATCGCATGACTGATGAATCCGACTATCCAACATCAGGAGGGAGAAAGAAATAAGCTGGTAAAAGAGAATAATAGAAATAGAATGGTATTTACCATCATTGTCTTGGCAAGATCCTCGGACTAGAAAATATGATTTAAGACGTCCAAAGAATGTGATAAAATGATACAAAAGCTAGCAGAACTAGATGTCAGACACATTGACCCGAAAAGAAAAGAATGACTAAGTCATACCAATTTAGCACCACGAATTTGATGTCCTAAGAGACACAATCAAGTTGCTATAGTGTCTATACAAGATAGACCAATAAGTTCCAAAAGATAAGAAACCTCGGAAAGAAATGAAAGGTGCATAGAATGATACAAATCCGAGTTCAAAGGAAACCAGTCCAGATATAGAGATAAGGCTGGTCAGCTAAACATCTAAGGTACCAAACCATGTAGTTTGGGACGCCAAACTGCAAGGTAGTAAAGGTCCTGGATAATAAGATCTCAAATCTATTAGATCATGTCTGGAACACTATGGAATTACATAAGAGTGTTAACACCAATGATGTATTTACATATAAGAGAGCTCATAAAAGAAAGTAGCACTTGAGTTTAAAGATATAAAGCGAGGATCATGAACCCACGTAAGAGTACTCATAAAGAATAAAGATCAGATTAAAAGAAAACGTTAGGTTTAAAGAGTTTAAAGAAGAGATGGGCGTATTGGCCAAATATATAGAAACACCATCTGATGATATAGACCAGTGGATAAATGGGTCTTGTGAGGGAAAGAAAATCGTGAGATGTGGAACGTGACCAAGTAGTCAAGAGGTCGTTCACATTACTACTTACAGCATTCAAAGAATGGCTTGTTACACAAGGATACTCATAGAGACCAAAGGAACAGATTAAAGGAAATATGCTCCTATGGGGTGTATGCTACTACACAAACACGAAATTGATGAAGTCTGGAAACAAAAGAAATAATGATGTAGTAAGCAGTATATTGATCACTGGATAAAGAAAATAAAGGTACCAGAAAGATGAGAAAAGAAGTTCTCAAAGAACAGCATTGTTCCTAAGCTGTTCATGGACTGAAGCAAAAGCAGCTGCATTGAATATGATAAGACTAAGTAAAACTTAGTGAAGGATTTCGATAAAGAGCAATCCAAATTAGTCCATATATTCTTAAAAAAGAAATCCCTTGTGTTTATAATAAATCATCACTGCAAGTAGGTCATGAGATGCCATCAAAGAAAGTGTGGACTGCGATGTTTTTCAAGTAATAAGATTATAGTATGGGATTGCAATGTAAGCACAAGCCATTATGTTTATATCAGTGGATAAAAGGAAACCATAATGGTCCAAGAGAGTGACCAGAAGTATGTCTGGTCGAGGTCAAATGGATATGGCATTGCTGAAGACAAGAAAGATCGATAACCATGTATAATGGTCCTTGAGTGTATTTGACTGCAGATCCATAGTTTGATGAGATTATAAAACTCATTGCAGCAATGATTATTAATGATATGACCTTAGAAACTCATGGGGGTATGGACGAGTATAGACAAGGTCTATAACTCAACATGGATCAACCAATGAAGAAAGATCGGCTATAATGGATAAGCCATTAGCACATACGGGTGATGTATGTCCGAATGGACGAAGGCATGTCCGTGAGAAGCCAAGTGATTCGTATGTGTTTGGGTCGATGACTCAATATATATTAAAGTGTCCACGGTATGGCAAATCCATGTGACTAGAGGATCCGTGGGACATGAGAGGACTTGCGAGTAAAGTTTGATCGCAGATTAGAGGTCCATCCGAGTACTGGTCGAGTGCCATCCGTCCGACCAGGACATAGAGTGCTCAGCTGCAAAGATGCATGTCTTGACCATGTCTTAATGAAGTTCCAGAAGATATGAGAGTTATAAGATAACTCAAGTTACAATTCGGCAAGAGCTATTCTTACATCAATGTTCAAGAAGCTCAAAAGGACTACAAGTTCAGTCATATGATATGTCAGCCGACTTCTTCACCATGTCTACACCAACCACACGTCCATGAAATTTATATATCAGTTTGGGACGTGCCAATTAAAGGACCAGTTTAAGACTTGGCGCCCATGAAGCTAAACTATCAAATTGTCCATGCGCCAACTTGAAGAACATACACGGGGGTACAAGTCAGGGGGAGTTCATGTGTTGTACTCTCTTTCCTTATCCATGGTTTTATCCCACTGGATTTTCCTGGAAAGGTTTTAATGAGGCAACATTAAGCATGTTACAAGCCTTGAACCGGATATGTCGATCAAGGGGGAGTGTTATAAACCAAGTAGTGATCGACCCATATCAGGCCCAAACCGTCCAGCCCATCAGCTATCCATCCGGCCCATTCGCTAATAACTTAGGCGAATGAGAGTTTACATTTATCTATACTTAATGTTTATCCTTTTTCATATGTATTTAGGATAAGTAATATTTTTCTATTCCTATTAGGAATAGGATTTCCTTTTCTCTTATGACGGTCTAAATAAGACAGTCTAAATAAGACAGTCTAATACTTGTATAAATATAGACCTCTGGTCATGAGTAATAAGAAGTTTTCACAACATCTCTTTTATAACAAGTGTGTATTACAGTCTATATATTCATTTTAGTTTCTCACAGACACAAAATGAAACTCTTAACTGATTGCAAGTTTAGCTTTACTTTCTTCCCGCAGGTGAATTCCGGAATATCTGGGTAACAAGACTTGGGGTTCAAGAATCTACTTTCTTCCATAACACAGACACAAAATGAAACTCTAACTGATAACACAGACACAAAATAATATAAGACTTGGGATTCAAGAATGTATTTTCTTTCATAACACATACACAAAATGAAACTCTTAACTGATAACAGTTATTGCAAGTTTCTCACAGTTTTCATTTTGTGTCTGTGAGAAATTAAAGGAATATATAGACTGTAATACACACTTTAGTTGTATGAGAATGATTTTGTTTGGGAGCTGAACTTATTGATTGTGTGGTGTTATGGTTAGGTGAATAACAGGGACATGTCAATTGCTGTCCCGAGGGCGTTTATATCCAAACGCAAGCAAGAGCATGAGGCTATGTTATCTAGAAGAGCTAGATCATCTGGTAAAGTGTCTGAAATGGATGCCTCATTCCGATGGTGCTTCCCCTTCCCGTCCTTTGAGGTCCGTGAGCTCTGTTTTCACTGTAATTAAGATCATTTAGATTGAAAGATCTTCCCTCTTTTCTTGATCGGATTTTAACCCTCTTCGTTTTGTTCAAAGCTTATTATCTCTTACACAAAAATTGTTTTGTTCTTTTGTTACATAAAACATTATTTTTATAAGAAACCCTAAGTAAGAGACTTCCATTGAAACACAAAAATGTTAGTGTCTCTTAAGTAGATTTTTTAAGTAACACTAGACTCTGATCCGCGTGCCAGCGCGGATATGAATTTTCAGTTTTTAATTATTTATTTTATTAAATGATGTATTTGTAATATTCGTTCATATTATATTCATTAAGTAAATATTTTTTTTGCATCTTAAACTATCTATTTTTTTACGAATGTGTGATATCATATAAAAAATATAAAAAAATGAGTATAGAGTTAATTAGATAATTTTAAAAACAGAAATTTTTCTTTCGTGTGCGATATCATATAAATAATGATCTGCCCAGTTAACAAAAATCATGATTATTTTATGTGTAATTTTTTTTATTTTGACCATTTTCTTAAAACTATATTAAATTTTACATATTTTAATTAGAATATTTTTAATATCTTTACCTTTTTATTTGAAATGCAACTCAATATTTTTTTTAACAATTATAACAAAATATTTAAAAAACATTTTTAGAATTTGTTTGAAAAATATGAAAATTACATTTTAAATTAAAATTATCCTAAAATATGATAAGTTTTGATTTAAACGAAAACTCAAATTATGTCAAAAATAATTTTACTCAATGATAATAACAATTTTAATTGATTATTTTTTTAAAAATACATTTACAAAAATATTGTTTGAAAGAAAATTCATTTATCTTTCAAATATAAAATGAAAATATTATAATTGAATAATAAAAAATATAAATAAAAACCATAAATTTAGCAAATGACAACTGAGTTATATTATGCTAAAATTTCTTTCTAACAATTTATCAAATGACAAATGAGTTATGAGCAAATAATACCATATAATTTTTAAAAACATAGTCATTCTTAAATATTTTTTGAATAAATAATTATTTTTAAATTTAATCAACTGAAAATAATATCCGTACAATTGTGTGAGTCAAATTCTATTTTTATTGATGCATGTTATATATTAGTGCTGCATATTTTAGGTAACATTTTAATGATGCACGTTTTTAAAAATCTTCATTATTAAAATTATGCACGTAATGATAACTCATGAGTTTTTTTGGTTGATTAAAAGACATTATGTCCAAATTTATTTAAGGATATTTTATTAAGATAACTGAAAAAAACAAACAAGAAAATAAGAAGTTTAAATTCATTTAAGCATATTTCATTAATGTAACTGAAAAGACAAGTAATAAAATTAGACAGTTTTGTTCGTTTTAAGATATTTCATAAATGCAACTGAAAAAAATAAGCAAAAAAAAAAGTTTAATTAATGAAGTAAAAATATTTTCAAATGGGTAGTTCTATTTTAATAATATAGATTTAATATTTAAAAATTATTAAGAAATTGAAAGTGGATTTGTGGGTTAATGATGTTTCAAGAAACCCACGTAAGAAAGGCCGATAATGACATTCTAAGCAAACCCAAATATAAGGAAAAGAAGATGAGTCAGCAAGGGGAGAGACGCGTGTAGAACGCATACAGATAAAGGAACACGTATCCAAAAGCTGAACACACCACTATATTCGTCTTTGGGAAGAATGTACGAGAAAGCTTGGACCAATGAGTCAACAACAAAAAGTCATGGAGTGAACTCGTTGGGTGCTCACCCCATAAATTCCGAAGTTGGATGTTTCAATTCCGAAGACGGAGATGAATTGTTCGTCGCAAGAACAAACAGTCGCTCGAGTACTGGTGAAATTTTGTTTAAAAAAATGTAGAGTATGGATAGTATAGCTGTGAACCAGATTGATTATTGGTGAAGAACGTTGAGTGTTTTGATGTGTCTTGGCTCTTTAGCTCAACGCCTTTAATGGATTCAGTGATGGTACGGGATGCGTTTTGTAAGAGTCTGTCAGATATGGAGATCATAGGTAATACACACCAACTGTATGATCGAAAGTCTCTAAGAGCTACAGGTAATAAGAAACATAAGAAGCAACTTAAATTCTGAAAATTCAAGTTCGAAAGAAACAAGTTGACTGGAACCAGGCCAATAATTGAAAATTTGACGAGGGGGAAAGGGAAAGGGACTCACAGGTCTGCTTCCTAGAATTAGAGTATGTGAACCTGGTGGTGTCTTGACTAAGCTAGCTAAATGGAATGGATTAGATACATGTCATGAAGATGGTTGGCTGAGGAGAGTGATACAGAGATGTGTTGGTAACGTTACAAACTTGCCTTTTGATCTGGAAGGAATTGTTTGTCCTACAAAGTGTAGTGCTGTAGTGGTTTAGATGGACAGAACAAGAGTGGAAGTTGTGATTATAACCACAAGCTAGTCAAAGTACGTGATCTAATTCTGCGGTTAGCACAAAGACTTCGCATGATGAGTTTACAAGAGTTCTTTCCTAGGACTTGGGAGTCTCAAGGATGGATTGAGCTTATTAATTGGGAGTAAGCAAACACGAAGGGCTAGATTCAGATTGTCCTATCATAGTTCATTCAAGGAGTGGAAGACAATATGTGAATTGGTCCTCTAGCTGTGACGAACATGAGCAAAGCAAAAGGTTCAGAGATTAAGGAGTGGCTGTTTACATGTCAGGGCGAGAGCATTCCATTGTTCAGCGGAAGGTTCATTTTTCATGAAACAAACACGGATAGCAATTTTAATCAAAGCATTCAGTAGTTTTCTCTATAACATCACCACTTAATTCAGATACTTTATTTCATCAAACTTGGATAAGTTTTGTAGACAAACTCGTACCACAATTATTTATGGATTCTGCAGACAGTAACAGTTGACGCCTGGACATCCAAAAGGAAGCAAATCGCTGTGCCTGCAAACGAAGCCACAATCTTCCTGGGTGCAAGGCACCGGTGGAAGAACCCATTTTGGACCGGTATGGTCGATGGGAGATTTCACTGGAGCGGGCCCGGTCTGGATCATACCTGTTGACAACAAAATTAAAAAAAAAAAAATTGTAGCTTATAAGCTGATAAAACAGCATGGGGAATAAATAAATATTAACTGAAATGTAAGAAAATAAAAGTTTAACAAAAGGAATTTGCTGTTGAATATTTGGAGCTCTATAGATTGTAACGAATGCACATATTTAACGAAATTTTTTAAAATGAACGTATCAAAGACCAAAAAGAGAAGAAACAGAGAGCCGTTGATCAAAAAAAGAAGAAGAAATAGAAAGCCTGACCCGCCGTGGCAGACACTCAGACAGGAGAAGGAGCGACATTAGAACAGCGGAGATTGATCGCAGAGACATCATTTTGTGTGATAGAGCGACTGAGAGAGAATGATGTTTTTTTTTCTTTTATGCTCTTTCTCGACTGAAAGAGAATGATGTTTTTTTCTTTCTTTTATGCTCTTTCCCAAGTTACGAACATGTCTACTTATAGAGGTGTCTGGCCTTGGAGCCGAGAAAGTTGTTATACTGATACGAGAGGCATCCGAAACAAGTTATTCTCTTTGGTGTAGTGGTCTGCGATGATTAGTAGCGTGGTCTGCGATGATTAGTAGCGTATTTAACAATAGTTGTAGGTGTTCGAACCTTACCCTCGGTGTAGTTAACTCCTTTTTTATAACCAAATTAAAGATTTTCTTAGGGCTTTATTTTCTTAACCATTCTTAGTTAATTGTTTTTACTTCAAAAGCTTGATGCTTTTTTTTCCGTTTCCGTTACTTGTTTTATTTTCTGTGTAAACTAGATAAGCTAGAGCGTTGTATGGTCATTTTTATTTTCTAAGAAAATACTAAAATTAATTGAATTTAAAGGATAATTTATTGTTTTGAATTGATATAGCATCTCATTTACGATCTCCTATTATTCCAAACTCTTTCATTTATTTCCTTCTCGCACCATAATTTTTGCTTAATATGTTTGATTCCCACCGTCCGTTCTTTAGTAAGTGTATATTACAAAAACCCAAAATAATGTATATTGGAAGTATTGTCCAACATATTTATTTTATTAAATTAGAAACATCACAACTTTTTTTAGATAGATTTTAAAATTGGACCTCATATTATAATTTATCATACCATAACCAGACTTTTCATCTATATATTTCCTTTAATACAATTTTTCTATATTCCTATGTTTTGTCCATATTTCATTTATATATTTCCTTTGATATAATTCCTATGTTTTGTCCATATTCCATATTTTATTCTAGGTGGGTTTATATATGAATGCTTTATCATACACACTATATTATATATTCTTAATAATGTATATTTAGCTATTTATATATGAATGCTTTATCATACATACATACTATATCATATATTCTTTAAGTAAGTGTATATAACAGAAACCCAAAATAATGTATATTGGAAGTATTATCCAAAATATATATCTTATTAAATTAGAAACATCACAATTTTTTTTAGGTTGATTTTAAAATTGGACCTCATATTATAATTTATCGTACCATAACCAAACTTTTCATCTATGTATTTCCTTTAATACAATTCCTCTATATTCCTATGTTTTGTCCATATTTCATCTATATATTTTCTTTGACACAATTCTTCTGTTTGTCCATATTCCTATGTTTTGTCCATATTCCATATTTTATTCTAGGTGGATTTATATATGAATGCTTTATCATACATACTATATCATATATTCTTAATAATGTATATTTAGCTATTTATATATGAATGCTTTATCATACATACATACTATATCATATATTCTTTTAGTAAGTGTATATAACAGAAACCCATTGGAAGTATTATCCAAAATATCTATCGTATTAAATCTATCTATCTTATTAAATTAGAAACATTACAACTTTTTCTAGGTAGATTTTAAAATTAGACCTCATATTATAATTTATCTTACCATAACCGGACTTTTCATCTATATATTTCCTTTAATATAATTCTTCTATATTCCTATGTTTTGTCCATATTTCATCTATATATTTCCTTTGATACAATTCCTATGTTTTATCCATATTCCATATTTTATTCTAGGTGGATTTATATATGAATGCTTTATCATACATACTATATCATATATTCTTAATAATGTATATTTAGCTATTTATATATGAATGCTTTATCATACATACATACTATATCATATATTCTTTTAGTAAGTGTATATAACAGAAACCCATTGGAAGTATTATCCAAAATATCTATCGTATTAAATCTATCTATCTTATTAAATTAGAAACATTACAACTTTTTCTAGGTAGATTTTAAAATTAGACCTCATATTATAATTTATCTTACCATAACCGGACTTTTCATCTATATATTTCCTTTAATATAATTCTTCTATATTCCTATGTTTTGTCCATATTTCATCTATATATTTCCTTTGATACAATTCCTATGTTTTATCCATATTCCATATTTTATTCTAGGTGGATTTATATATGAATGCTTTATCATACATACTATATCATATATTCTTAATAATGTATATTTAGCTATTTATATATGAATGCTTTATCATACATACATACTATATCATATATTCTTTTAGTAAGTGTATATAACAGAAACCCAAAATAATGTATATTCGAAGTATTATCCAAAATATCTATCTTATTAAATTAGAAACATCACAATCTTTTCTAGGTAGGTTTTAAAATTGGACCTCATATTATAATTTATGGTACCATAACCAAACTTTTCATCTATATATTTCCTTTAATACAATTCCTCTATATTACTATGTTTTGTCCATATTTCATCTATATATTTCCTTTGATACAATTTCTCTGTTTGTCCATATTCCTATGTTTTGTCCATATTCCATATTTTATTCTAGGTGGATTTATATATGAATGCTTTATCATACATACTATATCATATATTCTTAATAATGTATATTTCACACATTCATACTATATCATATATTCTTTTAGTAAGTGTATATAACAGAAACCCAAAATAATGTATATTGGAAGTATTATCCAAAATATCAATCTTATTAAATCTATCTTATTAAATTAGAAACATCACAACTTTTTCAAGGTAGATTTTAAAATTAGACCTCATATTATAATTTATCGGACCATGACCAAACTTTCATCTATATATTTCCTTTAATACAATTCCTCTATATTCCTATGTTTTGTCCATATTTCATCTATATATTTTCTTTGATACAATTCCTCTGTTTGTCCATATTCCTATGTTTTGTCCATATTCCATATTTTATTCTAGGTGGATTTATATATGAATGCTTTATCATACATACTATATCATATATTCTTAATAATGTATATTTAGCTATTTATATATGAATGCTTTATCATACATACATACTATATCATATATTCTTTTAGTAAGTGTATATAACAGAAACCCAAAATAATGTATATTGAAAGTATTATCCAAAATATCTATCTTATTAAATCTATTTTATTAAATTAGAAACATCACAATTTTTTCTAGGTTGATTTTAAAATTAGACCTCATATTATAATTTATCGTACCATAACTAAAGTTTTCATCTACATATTTCCTTTACTACAATTCCTATGTTTGTCCATATTCCTATGTTTTGTCCATATTCCATATTTTATTCTAGGTGAATTTATATATGAATGCTTTTATCATACATACTATATCATATATTCTTAATAATATATATTTGGCTATTTCCATTATACTACATCGGTTACCCTTTACTATTTCATTTAGAATCGCTTTCTCAGAGAAGCAATTTGAAAAAAATAACCTCTAAAATGTAAAAGTATTTATAAGCATGTCATGATGAAGTGGCAGTCCTACATTAATTCTCAGCCTACAAATGAAATTACCTTTTTTTCACTAGAATATTTACATCAAATGCCATTACCACCCAACATTATAACTAATCGTTGGCCCTATTCCATCATAATTACCTTATATTAAAAATCACATTTAGGTCCATAGTACCTGATCACTCTCCTCTCTCTCGCATGCACTATATATGGGGCGTACTTGATTTTTGGATCCGCTGAGAGTCTGAGACGCCACTCTGAATTGCACTATGTTGCATCACAGCCATACATGAAACTCTATAATATCATCTATCTACACAATCAAATACACACAGATATTTAGATTAGAGTTTATGATAAACTACTTTCTCACACATAATATTAGAAAGGGATATTTTAACAAACTAAGACTACAACTACAAGACCATTTAACCATTTTCGCCAACCACATGCAATCTGTAATACTCATACAGTCATACTCATATAAACTTAGGATCTATTTATGTTCCAGAAATAGGGAAATAGAGAAAAACGCCAAATAAATCCTCGACTTTCAAAATTAGGCCAATAAAAACCTCAACTAATTAGTAAGCCTTTTAAATCCCATACTTCTAAAATTTTCCCATTTAAATCCCGAATTTACTTTGACCAAGCCATTTAACGCATCTTAAAAGTCAACTGTTAAAAATATATTAACATCGTTAAACATTGAGATTACATCGTTTTAGCCTAATGAAACTCTCCTTAAATCCCCAATTCTCAAGCCCTAATTCCCAAAATTAGAGATTCTCTTTTTTTTTCCCAAATCAAAATTCTTCTCATCAGTGCCAAACTTATGTTTTGATTAGAGAACGAAAATCTTTTTGATTACTTGTGTGTTCGTGAAGTTCTGAAACAGAAGCCTTTTTGGCTATTCTTTTGAATATGGGTTCATGGTCTTTTATTGTTTGCGTTTCTGGTCAATTTTTCTCTTCGGGTTGAAATATGTTAAACTGTAGTTAAACATTGCGTAAGTGTTGCTCAAAAAAAAAACATTACAGTTTACACTCTTTTAACTCACATTCAAATTCAAAGACAATGTAACTACATTAACTTCAGTTGTGTTGTGTTAGATCACTAGAACATAGCCGTGAGGTCCCACCTGATTGCGATGATGCTGTATATATGTTCCTCTTTTGCCTTGGCTTGAAAGTTGGTTGTATTCTTGTTCATAATATCCAACTAAGTAAGATTATTTGCAATTATTTTTTTAATGAAGTTTATGTTTAGGTCAATGTAGTTTTAATATCTAACGGTGTTAATATGTTTTTAACAGTTGACTTTTAAAGTGTGTTAAATTAAATGGCTTGGTCAATAGAAACTTGAGATTTAAATGGAAAAGTTTTTAAAATATGGGATTTAAAAGGCTTGCTAATTAGTTGAGGCTTTTATTGGCCTAATTTTGAAAGTTAGGGATTTATTTGGCAGGTTTTCCTCCAGAAATATGGAAAATGCAATGCTTTTCTCTATTTGCTATGAACTCAGTTATATTCGAACTATGTGTAGTATTTAAGTTACTATCGCAAAATGGTTCAATTTACACGAACCGATTTGAATTGGGTAAACTATTTATGCCGGTTTATGCTCTATAAGATAAGAATGTATCTAGCATGTTTCCTGGTGGTATACGTCATTTAAAGACGACAGATGTGGCCATAGTTATTTTAGGTTAGTATATATACATAGTGTTGACTATTTTACTTCTTTAAAATGCAATGTATTCCTTAAATATGGTAAAAAAATTAAGGTGATTCCACTCATTAATACTACATTTATATAGAATATAAAATCAGTGACCTATATATGGTAAATATTGATGCTATATGCGATGCTTTATGAGTGATTGACAAGCTAAATCGAACGTCTTAAATGCATTATGATATGAATATTTTCTCTTTTTTTTTTTTTTTGAACATGAATATTTTCTCTTTATGACTGTTTTCGTCCTATATAAGACAAAAGGATGTGAGTGATTTCGTCACATTGCAAACCAGAGCAAAATCATTTATCCTAGGGCGTTCGGGTCTTCGGATCGAGTTCGGGCCAGTTCCTTTCGGGTCCGGGTCTTTTCGGATCCTAAATATTTAGACTCAATAGGTACTTAGTAATTTTCGGTTTCGGATCGGTTTTTCTAGGTCCGGGTCGGTTCGGATCTACAATTAAAATACCAATAAAATACCCTTAATTTTTCGGATCCATATCGAGTCCGGGTCGGGTTCGGGTATTTAGGATCTGAAAAGAACATGATATACCCAATTCTATCAACTTTAGTTTAATATTTGTCATATATATCTAAAATTTTACAAAACAACTTAAATGAAACTATTAATAATTAAAATAAAACATTTTAAAACTCTAAATTTTACATTTTAAAGCTTTATATTATTTTAAAAATGTTAAAAAATAATAACAAATGTTGTTAACAAAAGATATTTCAACTAAATAATAAAATAATATATATAAAATAGAACACAAAAACATCATAGTTTTAGATATACATCTTTTTAAGTCGGGTACAAATCGGTTCTTATCGGGTCGGGTCTATTCGGGTCGGTTCTTTTCGGGTCAGGGTCTATTCGGGTCGGTTCCTTTTTGGTTCCGGTTCTTTCGGGTAAAAAAATTTAGACCCAAAAGATACTTGTAAATTTTCGGTCCGGTTCCGGGTCGGGTATTTTTGTATCGGTTCTGGTTCGGGTCTTCAGGTACAGGTTAAAATGCCCAGGCCTAATTTATCCGTAAGAAAAAAAAAAATAGCGTCATATACATGTTGAAACTGATATTATATTTGATTTAATATTAGATTCAGGTTGTTGCCCCCTATTCTCAACGATTTGGCGGGAAAAATCTTTCTTTTCAAGATTGGTTTTGAGAGGGAGAATTTTATATATAAGCATGACATATTTGATAAGTTTCATGGGCTTCCAACTTAAAACCAATTGGCAATTAGTGGATTGACCCAAGTCCCTTATATATTACTCAAATCCCTTTTATATTTCCGATGTGGGATCTTCTCTCCAATAATATTCAAAGTTCTTAAGATTATTACAAACCTTGCAATGATAAATGAGTTTGATGCGATTCAATCTCCTACGGTAAAACTAATTTCAGTTTATCATGTATATTTCGTTTAGTTGATACAAGGTGATTCTAACGTTATATTATTCCTATATGTAAGGAATTGATAACACGTTTGGAGGGACTTTTTCAACTCAGTCTGATGCACCTGAGGTTGTATGATAAATTTCCTTTATAATAATATTTATAGGAGATGGATTATGTATAAACTTAGTAACTGATTGTTTTGCATTTTTAATATAGGGGTTTCTGATGTTACAGAGTTGTTCACCTCAGCATTCCGAGTCTAATGATCTGACACCAGATTGAGACTGGGCGTTATGGACGTCTGAGAAGAGGCTTATGTTTGCATTAGTGCTGGGCGTTATGGACGTCTGAGAAGAGGCTTATGTTTGCATTAGTGCTATGAGTTTTCCGTTTTGTTTTTCAATTTATGGATTTTAGTTCGTTTTCGGGTTTCTTTAAACCTTTTTTTTATTTTGTTGTCCAATTTGTTTGAACCATGGTATTTCAAGCCTCTGCTCTTTATGAATTTCTATTTCTTGTGCTTACTCAGTTTTTGTCTTTATTACTATGTTCAATTGATTAGGTTGAAATCAGTTATACAATCTTTACAAGTTTGCAAATCACCACCCTGCAGTTAATAATCTAAATTGTCTATTCCTAATGGTATTGTGGTACGATTATAAACCAGAAGTTCAATCCTAGCGATGCAACCAACATGGACGACACATTCAATACGAGTTAGATAGTCTTCTATAGTTTAGACAGTATAGAATACTAACCTCTGTTCACTGCATTTGATGGTAAAAAGATCTTTCTTGCTTTTTTCCATAGTACAATCCATGATGACTGAGGATGACCCATTACAGCGAGATCAGTAGTTAACATACATGAAACAAAACAGTTCCCCAGTTTTGTAAGTAATATCATAAAAAGGACAGTAAATATCCTGAAGTTCACTAACCAGGGGGATTAATCTGTTTAGGACCAAGACTGTTTTTTTTTTTGTCCGTGGCATCTCTCATGCAAGCTATTTACACTTCCGCAGGGATACCAGTTGAGCCCTGAAAACAAACAGGAAGATGACATTATATTCGTACACAATGTAACTTCTCACTGAGATTTTTCATCCCTAATCAATTGCGGTTACCTGAAGAAGCAGCCAACCAGGTTTGACGGGAATCTCAACCTCTTTAGGAGAAGTATTCGAGCAGGTTGATTCTCATAACATACTTGAAAAGACCTGCAACGTTTAAAAAGATACACAATGATTCATATGTCTTACTGTATTGTGAGATAATAATTTGGTAAACATAAAATTGAAAGGTTGAGATTGATAGTTTACGAATCTCAAATACAAAGACTTAAGTTTTCCCAAGAAGCCATTTAAATATCCTCCGCAAATGGCTGATCTAGAATTAGAGAAGAGAAATATATCAACATGAGAAAGAAATAAATGATTTTATCAGCGAACGAATCCCTAATCGTTAAATATGAAAATGTCTAAACATAATTTTCAAAAAAAAAAAAAAAATGTCTAAACACAAATTTTGAAAACCAAACCTTTATTCGAGTATATTGATTGCCCCCTAGAACAGAGTGAACTGTTTTGATAAACACAAATCTTTCTTTTGGTCTGGTTTCCGAAAAAGGATCTTCCAAACAAATTTCGGCCTGATTAAACATCGAGGAAGAAGAACTAAGACACACCGACAAATAAATAAAATACAAAATCCTTTATTTTTTAAAATGATTTTACATTATTTTGTTACCAGGAATACTTAGTTTGTAATGGGCTTTATTATTAATATTTTAACTGGGCCTTTTCACTTAAATGTTTTTGGGTTTTTAACTTAAGAAACCTAACTTTATCTTCTAAACTTTTTTTGACAAAAACAAATCTTCGATATGTTTACCATCAAAATCTCACTTCAGCATTAGCGAATCATATTATACACACAACAACGCATTATTAAAAAAACAAACACATAATAATTAATTTATTATTTACTACTGCATAACACAATAAAACATCAGATAATGCTTTCACAAATAAATATTAACCACATAATCACATCATCAAAAAATTATATTTAAGAAAGATTTTTAACGTTAAAACCCCTCAACTAAGTTTGTTTTGGGTAAAAACACTCAAACTAAGTATTTAATGAAAAAACCCTCAAACTAACGTTATTTAATGAATTAAACTCTAGCAGGTCATAATTACCATTTCTACCGGTAAATCTTTAATTTAGGGGTTCTACATTAAATAAACATAGTTGAGGGGTTTTACCATTAATTTTTTTTTTTTAAAAAAAATCAAAATTTTATAATATTATTTAAAAAATAGTAATTTTTTTTGACAACATAAGCGAAAACTAAGTAACTGAACCGCGCGATTCAGAAAGCCAAACCAAAAGTATTGAATCGACATATAACATAGCTGAAGGAGAACTCCTCGCACCAGTTGCAAGCTTGTCCGCCATAGTATTTTGTGCTCTTAAAATATGTATGATCTGGAAGTTAGGGAAGAAAGTCGTACTGCGTCTAAATTCTTTATATAATTTTTGTTATATTTTTTCAGTTTTTACATTTTTAATTTTTACATATATAATTTTGATGTTAAAACACATCAAACTCATAAATTTACAAAAAAAAATTAAAAATGTTAATTTTGAAAATTTAAGTTACTAATTTTTAGATAATATTATAAAATTGATTTTTTATTTTATTTTTAATGGTAAAACCTCTCAATTATGTTTAATTAATGTAGAAACCCCTAGACTAAAGATTTACTGGTAGTATGATAATTATGACCTGTTATGGTTTATTTCATTAAATAAAGTTAGTTTGGGGGCTTTTACGTTAAATACTTAGTTTGAAGGTTTTTACCCAAAACAAACATAGTTGAGGGGTTTTAACGTTAAAAATCCATTTAAGAACAATAAAATAATATTCTGGAGCGAAACCTCCTAATTATTATTAAAAGAGAACAACCTAAGCTTATAAATTAAATTAAAACGTATCTAATGTGATTTTAAATATAATAATATACCAAATCTAATACTATAAAGTAGACTTAAGTCTCTTCATGGGGGAATTTTGCCACCTGGCATCCTTATTAAAACGAAGTGTTTTGAAAATTTTTACGTTGGGTTTGGTTTTTATTTGTTTCGGTTGGGTCGTGTTTTTGAAGTATTACGGGTAGGTTTCGAATTTTAATTGCTTTGTTTTGAGCTTCGTATTGTGTTTAAGATATCCAGCCCATCCCGCGTGAAGCCGTTATGTTATTGATCCGTTTCGTTGACTAGGGTTACTCGGTATTAGCCTAATAATAATTGCTGAACAAGTAACAAGGAGTAAGGTGAACTTAACCGTACGCATAAAGCTTACGGTTGATGACGGTGGCTCCATTTGTCTCTTCTCCACATCTCCACCTATTGTGCCCACTTTGTAACTCCACTAGGGACATCAACAATGGCTTCCCATGACACAGGCTCCTCCTCCGGTGACTGGTGACTTGCAGCGATGTGAACTGGAGACAAACGCGACAACGCTCCTGCTTGGTCGCTCATCTTCATTTCACTAAACGTACCGGAGATCACACAGATACAAGAAAGGAGGGAAGGAAGAATAAGAGAAGAAGAGGAGAGGAACAATGATGATTAGATAGAAGAGAGGCTTGGGTAAGAAGAGGATCAAAGCGGCTCCCCCTCTATGACTCAAATAAAATAATAGGGTTTTGCTTACTTTTAAACACACTCAAGATAAGGTTGTGTTTTTTAACGAATATGTTTTTTTTTGGCAAAAGTTATACGAGTATTTTATAGCTCTCAACCTCAAATTTAACTTTACATTTTCTCGAGAAAGACTTTTGCACACTGACATATTTAAACACAGTCAATTGAGTTTCTTTGCAATGACGAATCGACCAGTATTCTATTACGAGCGAGTGAAAAGATTATAAGCTTCATTTGAAGCAAGCGGACCATGCACATAGCCAAATTTAGGCATGGGCAATCGGATCTTCGGGTCGGGTTCAGGTCGGTTTCTTTCGGGTTTGGGTCTTTCGGATCTAGAAAATTTATACCCAATAGGTACTTGAGAGGATTTCGGTTCGGGTTCGGATCGGTTCCTACCGGGTCCGGGTTTACAAATCAAAAACCTGCAAAAAAACCTGTTATTTTCGGATCACATCCGATTCCGGTTCCGGTTCGGGTACAGGTTTTTTGGGTTTTTTTCGATTCGGTTCCATGAGTTTCCGGTATTTTTTTGTTAAGAAAACTGGATACTTATATATATATATATATAGACACACGACAAACTAAAATAAAGTGATAATATGATGAAATAAATTTGCTAAATAATTAGAACTTAATTATAAGAGAACCGGGCCGTTATTAGCGGTTTTAGCTAAATATATATTATCAAAGTTACACATATATATGGAAGAAACTATCTCAATACAATTATGAAACTTCTAACTTAATTTGACACAAACAAATGTCAAAAATATAAATTTTTTAACAATAAAAAGTTCATAAAAATGTAAATGATGAAAAATGTAATTGATCAAAAGTTATCTAAACAAATACAAAAAGCATGTTACGATAAAAAAAAAAATAGTACTATAAACTGTGTGTAATATTATTTAGTTAGCCAAACTCTTAAGTAAAAAAGTTACTTATTGAACATCTTTTAATATTTTTGTCATATAAAACTAACAATAACTTTATGTATAATATATCCAAACTACATAGCCTTATTGTATTTATAAAAATATGAGCAATATCTTATAAAAATACATATAAAATTAATGATATAAAACATCGAATTAAATAAATTTATATCACAAAATAACAATAAATAATCTTAAATAATCTTTAAAATTATATTGTTTTAGATGTTTTATCATTATAAAAACTATTTTGTAAGAAATGTATTATTTATAATTGCAAACAAAAGACTAAACATTATAAGTGTAATGCGCTTCAAAGAAACACTTAAAACGTGAATAGACAATAAATCCCACTAATAATTCAAACCTGTTCAGAACTAAACAAGAACACGACCCATTAGAATTACAAACAGTCTAAGTTTTTTTGGTCAAAGTATAAAATTTCGCGCGAAGCGCGGAGCCAACCCTAGTTTCCTATAAAACAGGAAATCAGCTAATTAAACCCATAAAGTTTAAATATATATCTTACCGTTAAAAAAAAGAAGAAGAAAGTTTGAGTATATACCTTATCACCTCTAATATATAGAAGGTATAAATTTCAGCAAAAATAAAAACTGAAAATAAGGATTATCTAAAAGTTCGTCAGACATTAAGAAGGCACTCATCATACGTCTTCTTCGAAAACTCTTATGTCATCATTAATCCATCCAAATCCGAAGTTCAGGGTTTCTTAATTTATAAGTTATTGCATAATATTTGCTTAACATTCCAATCTAACAAAATCTTACAAATATAAGTTATTACATAATATTTGTTTAACATACTAATCTAATATACCAATTTCTTAAGTAATAATAAAATATATTATAAATTAATATTCACTAAACATTTATTATAAAAATCATATAGTATTTTTATATAAATTTTATAATTATAGTCTATATTATATTCCAATAAAAATACTATATGAATTAAATATGACAAAATAATATTAAATTAGTAAATTAACCTATTTTATTATTAAAATGCTTTTATTTAAATAATCATTTATCATTCACTGCTTATATCTTATTTACAAAATATGCTATTAGAAAATTTTGAAATTTTAATAATTCATTAAATATATTAGTGAGAAATAATTTTAATTACAATTTACTGTTTATTTTAATTATTAAAAATCATGCTGTTGCTAAAGATAAACCATAAATGTTAAAATATTATTTTTTGAAATGCAACACCAAAAACAAATTTTTATTGTAAGAAACAAAAGTAATATATTATTTTGAAATTTATTTAATAACAAAAAATAGAAAAATTAATATCATTACATCAAAAAATATCATACATCAATAAATTTACTAACATAATAGGGATATATTATTTAAACAGAACAATGTGTTTACTTATAAAATCTCACAATATTAATATTATAGATGTTAAATTATTTTTTAAACACAACATGTAAGTATCCTAAACAAATATCTTTCTATTGTATAACTAAATAAATTTTAAAAATGTAGTATGTACAATAACAATTAATAACAAAATAAAATGAATAAAACATATCGTCTAATAAAAAACCTAATCAATAAGATTATAGTTACACACTATATAACGATAAAATATAAATCATATATTATTAAATTTTATAATAATATCAAAGTTATACATTTATGAAATGAAAAATATACCCGCACGTTCATCTTAAAACTTTACGTGTAATCTTTGATCTTTGTGGATTCGATCATGTATTCTTATTGCACATTTTACTATGCACTTGGAATTAGATATCTAAACTATTAAAAGTAGAGTACAAAAAAAGAATAGTCCTTTGTTTTTCTCAAAGTTTACCATTCGATGCCACTGCATTAAACGCAGTCGTTTCTCATAGTTTTATAAACTGTTTAATTACTAAACCATTACTAAACAACCATCTCAATACAATCTCTACTTTCCTGCATATTTTCCTGCATATCGTTCATAAACCGTTTAATAACTAAACCATTAATAAACCATAACATTACAAAACCATCTAAATACAATTCTCTACTTTCCTACATGTTGTTGTATAAACTTTGGTTCCTCTTGGTCTACAGAATTAGAATAGTCAATAGATACATTCCTACATACCATTTTAATAATTTTACTAAACTGTTGAATTCCATTGTGATGATACTTCGGTTAATCTTCCTCTGCAAAATCAAAACCAGTATATTAGAACTTAAAATAAATCATTTGATTACATGATATTACATGATTATTCCCATAGATTTTTATATAGTTAAAGAAAGCTTGAAAATGATGATATTTTTTATCATAATTTATATCATTAGCACAGTTAATTATCGAATTCAAAATCAAAACATGATATTAGTACTCGTAGTTATCTAATTTAAAATAAAAAATCATCATTTATTAGTTTCTTAAACGAAATTACCTTGCAATATCTTTTCCTATATTTAAGCAATCATCATAACAAATACGATATCAATCAACTACCACAAGATTCTTTTTTGATCCAAATCTTGCAAATCACATATAATATATATTCATTAAAAATATATATTCCCCATATTACGATAAGTTTTTAATAAACTAATGAATTTGGAAATATATTCGAAGAGTATATTCGATTTTTAATACTAGAAGATCATAACTAACTTAATCTTTTGTCATTATATGGCATTTACCCTAGCATTTCCTTAGTAGCTATATATCTCCTTCCCAATAACGTGAACACCATATCATTGTAAGCAGAGCCTCCTAAAATGTCTATTATCACTACTTTTACTCCTCTCACAAAACTCAGACCTTATAAGAATAACTGGCAAGTTCAAGTTAAGTGCTTATATTCGTGGAGGCAAAACATACATCGTTTGGAGATACCGTTGAGATGGTTTTGACAGATGAATGGGTAAATCAAACTTTATAAACGTGTGTTGCATTATAACAGTTCACTTCTTTAACCATTATATAATTTTACCATGTTTTTTTGGTAGGGTAACACAATCCGTGCTTCTTGCAAAAAAAAATCTCACATATACTGTTTTCAACGTGAGCTATATGCGGCTGTTTCTAGAGCCACTTCTAAAAAATGATTGAAATTCTAATTTTAGACAGAAGATGGCAAACCTCAGAAAAAACTATGAATATAGTTTTCAAAGAAGTTTTGGACAACTTTTAACAGCCACATAGGTCATAAAGTATGTCTTTTTGTTAGTTATGCAGTTGTGAACAAACAAAAAAACATTACTACAGATATATGGAGTAATGCATTTTTTGTTTGTTCACAACTGCATAATTCACTCAATTTTGCAGTGGGGTTAGAGATGCTCTTATTATGTTTGGATGTATTCTTTAAAAAAAATTGCGTTTGTATTGTATATATCTAATAAAGAATTAAAATGAATTTGTTGTTTGCTCTATGCAGATTTGCGTCATTCATTCAAATTGCGTTTGGAAGAATTCTTGCTGGTTCAGAAAGTTTATTTTTATTTATGCAAACAACATTTGTTTTATTTTTCAAACATTCATTTCAATAAGATTGTAGTTCTTTTCATTTGGAAAAATGTGAGAGTTCTCTTTGGTCATTTACAATATCGAATTATATATGCTCTTATATAAGACTATCATTATCATCAACACCGTTATGGATCACTCAGACAAGTAAAAACAAACATCTAAACTTAAGGTAGGGTTCTTCAATCTAATAACTTATTCTAGACTATCGTACTTTCTTTTCACATTACATTCTTGACACAATAGATCAATAATTACTAACCGTATTATAAGTTTGGTATCCCGTCAATGTTGTTGTCCAAACAAAACAGCTTGATTCCTGGTACTTGGTTCTCTCCACGTCCAATATCATGCGACAAATTTAAAAAAAGTTAATATCATTATATGATGATTGTTTAAAAATCATGAAGGAATTAATGAAACTTATGAAACAATCATATCAAACTAAGAACCCGTACATTTAACTTTGACTAACTGATTATTGTGCCTTCCCGTTGCACTGTGATATTACAACTGATTCTCACCTCTTTCTTCTTCACCATGTCTCCGCCTGAACTTTTCTATATATCACGTCTGTCCCATCTCCCTCTATTTCTCCATAAAGAGTGATTCGTCTATATTACTAATACATGGTGCCTGAAAAGTAATTACGTCTTCAAATATTAAGTATGCTCAGAACAATAATATTTATTAAAGAAATCAATCATTTTAACAGACCTTTGAGAATCAAGTCAATCTGACTTCTCTAATTAACAATTTAAAAAGAAGCCAATTTGCTAACTCATTCCATCCTGTTCTTGAGCTAATTATAGAGCTAGAATGTGTGAATGAATTTTATGTTATGGTAGAAGGCTTTACATCTCAATATATACAGAGTCTACGGTACTCATATCAGACTAATAAGGAAAGAGTATATTTACAATATAATCATATTAACTCCTATACGCCCCCGCAAGATAGACGACCGGTAGTTGCGAGAGGCCAATCTTGTTCATGTGACTATGTAGCAGAGACCGAGATACTGGCTTTGTGAGAGCATCTGCTAGTTGGTCTTTCGAGGAGACATGGGAGACTCAAAGGAAACCTAACTGAACAAATTGTCTGGTGAAGTGGTAGCTGAGAGCTACATGTTTCATTCTTGAGTGAAAGATGGGGTTTGCGCAGAGGTATGTAGCTCCGACGTTGTCGCAATAGATGACAGGTTGAGACTTGGAGGAGATACCAAGTTCTTTGAGTAGCGCATGGATCCAAATTAGTTCAGAGGCTGTGTCTGCAACCCCTCTGTACTCTGCTTCAGTGGAGGATCTTGCGACTGTCTTTTGTTTCTGTGACGTCCACAAGACTGGATCGGAACCAAGATAGATTATGTTGGCTGTTGTTGAGGTGTAGTCATCTCTGTTGCCAGCCCAGTCTACATCAGAGAAGGCATGGAGATTAGGTGTGTTGTTGGTGTGAAAGAAGATGCCTCTGTCTATTGTGCCTGAGAGATAACGTAGTAGCCGCGTGACAGCTTGCCAGTGAATGTCAGTGGGACGATGCATGAATTGAGAGAGTTTGTTGACTGCAAAGGCTATGTTTGTGCGTGTGAACTGAAGATACTGCAGTGCTCCAACTATTGTTCTGTACATCGTTCCATCAGTTAGACTTGTGCCAGAGAGTAGAGTGAGATGCTCATTCATTTCCATCAGGCTGGCCACAAGTTTTTCATCTTTCATCTGTGTAGCTCTAGAAGACATTTATATATTTTGTTTGAGTGAGAAGGAGGCCTGACTTGGAGCGTGTTGCTTCGATTCCCAAGAAGTAGTTCAGGTCACCGAGGTCTTTGAGAGAGAAGTGATTGCTCAGGAGCTCGATGAACTGTTGAACACGCTTGGGATCATTGGCTGTGACAACAATGCCATCTACATAGACTAGAACATACAGAAGGATACCCGAGGAGCACATGATGAATAGAGCAGCATCTGAGAGTGAGTTCTTGAAACCAGAGGCAATGAGGAAGTTGCCAAGCTCTTCATACCACACACGTGGGGCTTGTTTGAGGCCGTATAAAGCTTTGCGAAGCTTACAGACATAGTGGGGACGGTCCTTGTCAACAAATCCAGCCGGTTGAACCATGTATATATCGTTGCCTTGGAGGAATGCATTGTTTACGTCAAGTTGACGAAGTGGCCACCCGCGAGAGACTGCAATGTCAAGCACTATGCGAACAGTGGTGTACTTGAGAACTGGACTAAATGTTTCTTTGTAGTCTAGACCTTGTCGCTGGTGATACCCTTTTCCAAACCAACCTTGATTTTAGTTGACGCACCGAGCCATCTGGATTCCATTTTATGTGATAGATCTATCTGTTCCAATATGAGATTATACTTTGGGTCTGGCGGAATGAGATACCATGTATGTTCTCTCAATTGAGAATCCACTGAGAGCTAGATCATCACGCAGAGCTAAGTACTCACCACCATTGTCTGAGTAGAAAGTCTTGAGCTTGTGATTGAATTTGTTTTCAACCACAGCCTTCCACCGTATGAAGATATGGCGGACATCAGACTTGTTTCTGAGTGGGTAGAACCAAACATAATGAGTGAAGTGATCAACAAATATGACGTAGTATTTATATCCGTCAACAGAGTACATTGGCGACGTCCATACGTCGGAAGAAACAAGCTCAAGAAGATGAGAGGAGGTGAGAGATGTTTGAGAGAATGGAGTTTTGTGGCTTTTTGAGACTAGACAATCTTTGCAATGTAAATTTGATTTTTTATTAGAAATAGGAAGCATAAACTTGGAAACAACATTGTTTAGAATAGTGATTGCTGGATGTTCAGTTTTTCCGCCAAAACCGCAAAATTGAGCTTTTCCGCCAAATTAAAAATCGAGTTTTTCCGCCAAAACAGTAAAATCTAGTTTTCCCGTCAAAATTAGAAAATCAAGTTTTTATGCTAAAATCTTTATATCGAGTTTTTCTGCCACAACCACAAAATCGAGTCTTCCTGTCAAAATCGCAAAATCGAGTTTTCCTGTTAAAATCAGAAAATCAAATTTTCCCGCTAAAATCTTAATATCGAGTTTTCCGCCAAAATTGTAAAATCAAAATTTTATGCCAAAATCACAAAATCGAGGTTTTGGCCAAAATCGAGTTTTTCGCAAAAACAAAAAAACTAAGTTTTTTTGCAAATAAAAAAAATTGAATTTTTTCGCCAAAACTACAATTTCTGCCAAAACCGTAAAAACAAAATTTCCCGCAAAATCTTATTTTCCATGAAACCACAAAACAAGATTTCCCACAAAATGTTATGAGTTATGAAATTATGTATGAAGTTATGCTATTTATGTGGTCTTTTGAACTTATGTATTGTTGTACTTATAGATTTATGGATGAAATTTAGTCTTATAAACTTGTATTTGTAGGCTTATAAATTGAAATTTAAAATTTTCTTATATGGTTCATTATGGACCCCATGGCAACCCATGTAAACATGGGTGTTAGTGGGTTTGGTCCTTAATGGACATGGTCTTTAAGGGACATGATCCATAATGGACATGGTCTCTCTCTTCTACAAACAATAAATGGACAAATGGATACGAGCTAAAGGACGTGAGCGAGCCCGGTTTAAAGCTCTATGTAGGCATGGGCGTTCGGGTCTTCGGATTGGGTTCGGACAAGTTCCTTTTGGGTCTGTGTCCTTCGGGTCCTAAACATTTAGACTCAATAGGCACTTAGAAATTTTTGGTTCGGATTCGGGTCGGTTCTTCTCGGTTCCGGGTCTGTTAGGGTCTATAATTAAATACCCATAAAATATCCGTAATTGTTTTTGGATCCATATCGGGTCCGGTTCGGGTTCGGGTATTTAGGTTCTGAAAAGGACATGACACATCCAACTCCATCAAATTTAGTCGATAAATCTAAAATTTTACAAAATAACTTAAAGTATTAATAATTAAAATAAAAAATTTAAGCTCAAAATTTTACATTTTAAAGCTTCATATTACTTAAAAAATGTTACAAAATAATAACAAATATTGTTAACAAAGATATTTCAACTAAATCATAAAATAATATATATATAAAATAGAACACAAAAAATAATAGTTTTGGATATACATGTTTTTTAAGTTGTATACAGATCGGTTCTTATCGGCTCAAGTCTATTTGGATCGGTTCTTTTCGGATCCGGATCTATTTGAATCGGTTCCTTTCGGTTCCGGTTCTTTTGGGTATAAGAAATTTAGACCACAAGGTGCTTGTAATTTTTTGGTTTTGTTTCGGACCGGATATTTTCGGATCGGTTCTGGTTCGGATTTTCGGGTCCATGTTAAAATGCCCAGGCCTAGCTCTATGCATAGATCTCATTTGACCTAGGACATGCGGTGCTATCTTTGGCTACACTGCTAACTGTAGAGGTTTGGATCGATTGTGGATAGAGACATAGCTGATTTTACTTTTCATAGACAGCTTCTTCTTTGCACCTTTCTCCAACGTTCCTCTGTTTTTGTCTTTCTGCTTTAGTGTAGAATACCGTTGGAGAGTTATGCTTTGGCGCGCATTCGTAATGGGCTTGCTCGAGTTCTGGCCCATTCGGTATTGTTGAGATCCAGTAGTAGCATTTGGTGAAGCCTTGGTTGCAGCTAGAGGGTTTGGTTTGACAGTCCCCCTCAAACTTGGGGTGGATGGAATCACAGACCTTGAAGACCGTAAACAAAAAGAGGTATGCAGTATGCGATAAAAAATGAAGGATGAAAGTCAAAAGTGTGTGTTCTCGAAGAGTGAGGTCGAGCTGGAAGAAGAATGTGGAATCTGTATGGAGATGAATAACATGGTTGTGCTTCCAAACTGTACTCATTTTTTGTGCATCAAGTGTTATCGCGATTGCTAAGTCAGTTACTAAAAAGTGTTTTTCAAACCATTGAATGTATGACCTCTTTTTTGAAAAGGGTGATGTTTATTCTTAGGCGAGGGAGGTCACAGTCATGTCCTTCCTGTAGAGACAGCCTTACAAGAATGGACTCAGGTGATCTCTGGATGTTCTTGGACAACAACGATACTGTGAATCCCTGTGCAATCGTGAGAGAGAATCAGAGGCGGTTGTTTGTCTACATTGAGAAGTTACCACTGGTGGTTCCGGATCAAGCGCTTGTCTCTTCTCCTTACTATTACCATATGAGGTGAAAGATGAAAATAAAAGGCATGAACCGGTTCTGGTACATCTTTATCTGTATATTGCATACTTGGAGGGTTTTTTCAATATTTAAACACTCCAACCCAACTACATATTCATCTCTATATATTTCTTTAAAATAGAGAAACTCTCGTATAGAGATGGATTTGTTCTAATGTATGTCTATATAATAGAGTTTCTCTTTTTTTTAACTCTCTTTCTTTTCCCATTTCTTGGGAAAGTTCCACTTACTAGTTTTCTTTGTGCATTTGGATGAGGTTCCCAATTACTTATTTACAGACAAGAGAAGGGTTTAATCACATTTAATCTATGGTTGTTATTGTCCATTGAAGTATTAATATCAGAGAATGTGGACTAGCCAAGTATGATGTTCAAAACGTACGTAACACGTATGATTAGAACTAATTTCTCTACATTCCAAGCAAAACAAAAATATTCCAGTCTTGGATTAGATGAGACAATAAACTATGGACCATTGTGGTGAATACACAGAGGCTCTGGGTGTATACAATGCTTTTCAGAGAAGGGAGTGTACTCGTGGAGATTCTCTCACAATGTTTCATATCAACTTCGAGTCAAACACAATGTATAATTTCATATCTTCCACAAACGAATAAAGAGGAAGATGATGTTTTTCTCATTGGCTGTCTATTGTTGATTTGTTTCTGTATATGATGAACATATAGCTGCATTGATTCTTCGTATTGATATCAAGTGGTAATGATTTGCATGAACAACATTTTCTTTTCTCAGTTGGTAGCTAAAATCTATTGAAAATAAGACTAAGATTTGTTGACAATTAGCTTGACCTCGACATGGTTCAAAAGAGGGAAATATTTCGTTTTAGGACGCAAGCCAGGAGAGAGAAGAGGTATTGTATTAGTCTTCACTGTTGCTTCATCTTTATATTAATCTCTATGTGTGTTTCTTTTTCAGGTCCGCGCAACGCACTGTTTTAAAAAAACTGAGGAAATCTTTAATGAGAAAGCTAAAGTTGCTTCTTTCTCTTCACGCGGTCCAACACAATCACTATTGATATTAATGCCATGCCCCATTTGTTTGTTGCGCATTCTCTCATTTGTTCTGTCCTTCTCATACTGACCATATTTCTTTTTTTATATGTTCGATATGTTTGATTTGCACCCTCCATTGTTTCAGTCACCTTTCAGGTATTTGGTATAAACTGTTCAATCGTTTGTTATATCTTTTCTCTGAACATCAGAGCATATTCGGAGGACTCCATTATATCCTTCTTCTCCACGATGTCTTGACCATCATTGTTTTAGGGGCGTTATGACCCGGTCATGCTTTTCATATATTTAATTCTTGTTTTGTTCTAATACTCGACTATTAAAGAACAATAGTGCTGTAATAAAAAAAATAAAAAATGAACAAAATAATAAGATCTTTTTCTGTTATTTATGATTTCTTTCAAATTTAATAATATTTTTACTATATAATTTCTTAAATACAGAGAAACAAAAAGATCCATATATATAAAATATTATTTATATATAACGTAAATCTTAAGAAATGAAGAAAAAGTCACTATTTTTGGTCACCATATAAAACTAATTATATTTTCTGATTATGTAAATTTAATTGCAAAATGAACATAACAGAAACTATAACACACGCTAGTCAGCATTCAAAGGAGACTATGAAGTTTTTTTCAGCAAGAATTTTTTATAATGTAGAGAATTTGACTTCAGATAAGTGACAAATTAAACCTTAGATATGTTTCCTAAAAATGTAAATACAATGTTACCAAAAAATGTTTTGGTCAACATACAGTGTATCGTTTGATACAGAATCATGAAAGTTATGGTAATACAAGAAAGGGGAACATATTTACGAATTAAATTAAGATTTTTTAATTGACAGGGTTTAGGCATGATTGTACTATTTATTCATCCTATCAAGTTGATCTCCGTAGAAATTGCAAAACTACAGAAACCTTTGAATTCTTTTTATGAGAAAATGGTGAAAAGGTCTGCCCCCTTTTATCTCCTGTCCTGTGTCCTTGTCTGGTTCATGATCAGTTCAGTCTCAGCAGTCACAGATGAAGATAAACAAGTATAATATATATATATATTAATTATCAATTACATACTGTGTCATTTCTCCATTTTATATACATGATGATAAAGAAAAATGTTGATAATCCATGAAGGTGTATGTTGTGTACATGGGCTCACTTCCGTCTCGCCTGGAATACACACCAATGTCGCATCACATGAGTATTCTTCAAGAAGTCACTGGAGAAAGGTGTGATTTTATTAATTATTTATAAAGTCATGATTAGTTATAATCAATTTAAATATTTCTACCAAGTGATATATAATATGTATATCACCTAGTTCAATCGAAGGTCGTTTGGTGAGAAGTTACAAAAGGAGTTTCAATGGGTTTGCGGCTAGACTTACTGAGTCAGAAATGGAACGGGTAGCCAGTGAGTGATCTTCGCTTATGTTGATTATTTTATTATAAAAGGCTAGATAACTAAAACCCTAGGGTTATGTGTTGCTAGAACTGGATGGAGTTGTGTCTGTGTTCCCGAGCAAGATGTACAAAATCCAAACAACAGGGTCTTGGAACTTCATGGGGTTAAAGGATGGAAAGGATACAAAACGAAACTTGGGCGTAGAGAGTAATACTATTATAGGAGTCATCGATACCGGGGTTTGGCCGGAATCCGAAAGCTTTTCTGATAAAGGCTTTGGTCCTCCTCCGAAGAAATGGAAAGGTGTTTGTTCTGGTGGAGCAAATTTCACATGCAACAAGTAATTCTCTTAACTTCTCTTGTAGAAGATTATATTGGGGTGTTAATATAAGTGTTGTTGAGGCAAAAAAAAAGGTGTGGTCGAGGGTAGATTGGATTGACCAGTTCAAATATTAGTATAGGTTTGGCCAGACATCGATCAGTTTATTACTTTCTTTGTAGCAAGTTGATAGGGGCAAGAGACTACACAGGCGAAGGTGTAAGGGACATTATTGGACACGGTACACATACAGCGTCCATCGCGGCTGGAAACGCTGTTGCGGACATAAGCTTCTTTGGAATCGGCAACGGAACGGTGAGAGGTGCCGTTCCACAGCCTCAGAATCGCAGTTTACAAAGTCTGCCTCAGAAAGGTTGTACGTCAGAAGCTATACTGTCTGCGTTTGATGATGCGATCGCCGACGGTGTTGACCTCATCACTCTATCTCTCGACGGATATATCACATCCTTCGAACAGGAACCGAATTCAATTGGAGCTTTCCACGCTATGGCCAAGGGAGTCCTCACTGTGAACTCGGCTGATAACAGTGGACCGACTCCGGCCTCTGTCTCGAGCGTAGCACCTTGGATTTTCACCGTTGCAGCAAGCAACACGAACCGTGGGTTTGTCAACAAAGTTCTTGGAAACGGCAAGACAATTGAGGTAAATAATCGAGTATTACCACCCTTGTTTAATATTTAATTATTTATACTACTCCCTCTGTTACTCCATTTGTTTAAGTCATTTAATTTTTTCTATATAAATTAGGAAAAACTATGAAATTTCCCTTTTACCATAATATATTAATAACAGTTTTTTTTTCATTTAATACTTTAAAATAGTGAGGTTTAAAATAGAATCATGTTTAAAATTTTGTATTGAAAATGTAAAACGATATTTTTTCTGAAATAAGTTTAAAACTCTAAAACAATATTTTATTTATGAAACAGATAGAGTATTATTTTTTCTTTTGCTTTATCACTACAAGAAAACAACGGCATACCGAGGGAAAAATTCGTCGGTATGTCGTCGGAATAACGTTATTCCTCGGAAAGATCCTCGGAATATACCGAGGGAGAACTTCCTCGGGAAATTTCGATGGACTTTCCGATGGTACAATCCTCGTAAGTTCAGACGAAATGTTCCTCGGAATCTTCATCGGGAAATTCCGAGGAACGGAGCCTTCGGAAAATTCCGAGGAATGTGTCCGTCGGTATATTCCGAGGAATGTGTCCCTCGGTATATTCCGAGGAAACGTTCGTCGGAAATTTCTGAGGGTTCATTTCCTCGGAATTTCAAAAATAAATAATTTTTTTTAAATAAATAAAATTTTTGAAATTTAAATTCGAAAATATAAAATTAAAATTAAAATAGAAAAAAAACATATTAGATAATATTCAAAGTTGTACAAATAAAAATAAAACATTCCGAGTTTTTGAAAAAAAAAAAAACTACGGGTCTTCCACGTTTGGGAACACCTCGTTCGGGTACATCCTCTGCATCATCTCCATCATTTGCTGGTTCAGCCTCTTCTGTGCCTCATAGCCCGCCTGCTGAGCCGCCATCTGGGTCTCCAACAAAGATATGCGATCATCTTTGTCCTTCAACTGAGCTGTAAGTACTTCTGGATCAACAAAGGGCGGTGGTGCAGAAGAAGGAGGAACCGACCGGGTGCGACGACCCAAACCAACCAAACGTCCCTTCTTCTTTGGAACCGACTGAAATAGAAAATAGCCAAATTTAAATAATATAAAAAGATGATAAAATAAAAATCAAGAAATAAATGAATTGAACTTTAAAAAAAGAACTTACCGATTCAACGATTTCGTTGATTCAAACCGGGACAAGTTGGTCGGCCGTCGATCGTCATCCTCGGTTTGAAGCTGAGACACCGTCTTACACGAGTTTGGACCAGGGTGACCACTTCCCTCACAAGACCGTCATCAATCGGCGATCTTCTTGTTGTATCGCCCTCTTCATTAGAGTGAGATCATCAACCGGCTCGCCATCATTTTCTTCTGCCTTAAAAAAAACATAAATTAAACAAACATTAGAAATTAGAAGAAATGCACGAAAAAAAAAATTTCAAAACTTAAATAATTGAAGAAAAACGGCTGAACTTACCATGCGATCCCCCAGAGTGGCAATAGATTGAGCACCCAAGTTATGCACGAAGATGCCCTTCCCTTTACGATGGCTCTGCGGTTGGTGGAGTTGGTGGAAGAAGTTTCTTTCGTCTCTTCCTTACCCAATCGCACACAACTCCGTCGGACCGTGTTGTTTATCGACTTTGGGACCTTTTAATAAAAAAAAAAAATAGTTTAATAAATAAAAAAATAGTTTAATAAATTAAAAAATTATTTAATAAATTAAAAACAACCTTGTTGATCTCACACTTCTTCTTCCACTCGTGGATCTGCTTTTCATAGTTGTCCATAACTTTATGGATGAAGTGGTGATAGATAAATAGCGTCTCATCGGAATTCCAGTTGAATTCTTGTTGAAAAAAAAAACAGAATTAGTAGAAAATTTATATTAAAGATTAAAAATATAAGTAAAAAATTAGAATGGTTACCGCAAACTGACGAAACCACAGATGCTGCTTCTCAGAAGGGAAGTCAGTGAAAGTCGGATGTCCCTTGTCGAGGGCCAAGTACATCATACGGTTGATCCATGCGCTGATCCCGTTCCCGGATCGGTTGAACCTAATAAAAAGAACAAATTATTAATAATGAATCAAATTTTAATGAAAAAAAATACGTTTAATTACCATGTTTGACCCCGTCCATGTGGATACGGAGTGAGATAGGGAAGATGGTCACGACCGGGCTGTCAAACCAACTCCGCAACACTCATCACTCCCGGAGGATCCGGAGGAGCAGCAGCGGGAGCGAGAGGAGCAGAAGCGGGAAATGGAGAGGGAGATGTATGGTAGGAGCTGTGGGGCGAAGCGGAATCCTGAATGTGGGTGGAATCCTGAGACTGGCTCCCCGTACCACCACGACCACGACGCTGTCGAGGCCGGATCTGATCATCAGTAGACCTGTAAATTAAAAAAAAACATATTTAAAAATTAGTTCTAATAATTTTAAGGGCTTTTTGCAAAAGTGACTCAAAACTTGGAGTCAAACAGAAAACTAACCTTTTCTTTTGACTCCTTTTTTTTTTGAGATTTTAACCCCACACCTGCACTTTATCTACGAAAATGCCATTAACATTTTTTTTTTTTTCGAAAATGGCTTCTTCTTGTCTCAACCTCATCTTCTTCAAGTATTTACAATACGCCACTGCAATGAATAGTGGCAACAACCTTGTCTGAACTGTTTGGAGTTTTAATGCCCTTTAATGCACGTAAATCTCTTTACACTCTCTCTGTTTCAATTGTTATGAACTAAAAACAACATTTCTTTCACTTTCTCTCTATATTCATCCAAAAAACTCAAGCTTTTGATTCAAAATATGGGCTATGGTTGCAGAGCCATATTTCTTTCGTTTTGACTTACGGTTGCTTTCGTTTGAGGTTCTGGGTGGTTGGAGAAGACCCTGTGTGCAAACGAAGTCATCTCACCTAGTTTAAGGTACGAATTTGAATTTTTTCAAGATCCGTTTCAGTAAGACTTACTAGTAAGTCATCGTATGTAGAAGACTTCTTGATGAGTCTTCGTTCAAACGACGACATAAATTAAGTCGTCCAGCTTTGTTTGTTAAAAAAAAACACTTCAGACGACTTATATATACGTCGTCTACGAGAAACGGGCTAGTTTTGCATTTGACCGAATCGTGTCAGATCTTTGACTATTTATGGACGACTTATAATTCATGCGTCTGCAGGAAGTTAAAATTTCAATATTTTATGAAAACTTGGCGACTTACGTGTAAGTCGTCCTAGGTTAGTTTTGTAATTGAAAAATAAAACTTCATAATTTAACTTTAACCAGGCGACTTAATATAAAGTCGTCCCTCTAGAAGACTTAATTTAAAAGTCGTCAGGAAAGCAAAGTCGTCCGAATTTTTCCCAATTTTCTGGTCAAACCTTGCTTATCCCGGACGACCTTAAATTAAGTCGTTTAGCTGGACGACTTTCATCTAAGTCGTCTGGAGAAAGTTAAATTTCAAGTTTTATTTTTCAATTACAAAACTAACCTAGGACGACTTACGTGTAAGTCGTCAAGTTTTCATAAAATATTGAAATTTTAACTTTCCCAGAGACGACTGAATTATAAGTCGTCCAGAAATAGTCAAAGATCTGACACGATTCGGTCAAATGCAAAACTAGCCCGTTTCTCGTAGACGACTTATATATAAGTCGTCTGAAGTTTTTTTTTTAACAAACAAAGCTTGACGACTTTAGACGACTTTTTCAATTGCAAAAGTGACCTCTTTAGACGACTTACCTTTAAGTCTTGGGCGACTTAATGCTAAGTCGTCATGCAATGTTTATTGAACTTCTTCATTTCCCTTTTCTCTATGTTTACTAATGTGTTTTATTTTGAAAATTTGCAGATGATTTTTCAGTTACATGCAGTGTATGGAGAATGGTTGTTGAGAGATTTCCGTTGGGATTTTGTGGTTGATGATCTCAAAGGAGGAAGATTGTTTTTATTGAATGAAGATTCAACACATGCTGAACTTGTTGCAATGGCTCAAGAAGATTATAACCTGGACATGAGAACAGTGAGTGTGGAGATTAGCTACTCATTACCAGCGAAATGATGATGGCTCGGGCAGTCTTCCCATTCATGTTACAAGTGATAGACAAGTTCGAAACTTGCTGGAGATACTCAAAACCCATAGAGTATGTCTTTGTGTATCAAGCGCAGCAAGGTGAAAGCGGTTTCAGAAAAGGGATATTGATGAAGCTGGTGAATGGGAAAAAGATGTTGGTGATAATGATGAAGCTGGTGAATGGGAAGAAGATGTTGGTGATAATGATGAAGCTGGTGAATGGGAAGAAGATGGGGAGGAGGAAAATGGGGAGGAGGATGCTGATAATTCTATTGTTGGTGAAAGCGGATCAGAATGGTGGGGATTACAGTCTTTATGGAAAGGTTCGGATGAGGGCGAGGAAGATGATGATAATATTTGTTTTGAAGAAATCCAAAAGACATATGCTAAGACAAATGCTATTGAAGGAGGAAAATCGAATGGTACCAGTATCTATGTCAACCAGAGTTTTGTTAGCAAGGGTGCTCTGCTTTCAGAGCTGCGGTTGGCAGCAGTGAGGGGTAAGTTTTCTTTCAAATTATACAAATCAACGAAAACTCTCGTTGTGGCAACATGTCCGGTTAGCTATTGTGGATGGAAGGTCGGGCGAGTGTCAAACATGGGACAAACACGTTTTGGGTAACAAAGTATGTGGAAAAACATTTATGCTCAGCGGAGACCGAACGCCAAAGGAGAATCGTACTCAAGTATGTAGGTAGTCTTTTCATTGATCGTGTTGGAATCATTGATGGGATAACTCCGCAGCATATCACGATGCAATGAGGAACATGTTTGGCATGGCGCTTGATTACACCACTTCATACGAGCACTGTTATATGCACAAAGATTGGTGAGAGGATCAGCGGAAGAAGGGTATTGCGTCGGCATCATATCTCGAGCAAATCTCCATTGCAAATCCTGATTCTATCACGGCGATAGAACTTGATTCTATGAAAAGATTTAAGTATCTATTTCTCTCTTTTGGAGCTTCTATCAAAGGTTTTAAGTATCAGAGAAGGGTCATTGTGGTGGATGGAACTCACCTAAGTGGAAAGTATGGAGGAACTATGTTAGTTGCAGCCGCTGAGATGGCAATTTTCAGATATTCCCATTGGCTTTTGGGATCGTGGATGAGGAAAAGATAAATTTCAAGTTTTATTTTTCAATTACAAAACTAACCTAGGACGACTTACGTGTAAGTCGTCAAGTTTTCATAAAATATTGAAATTTTAACTTTCGAACGACTGAATTATAAGTCGCCCGTAAATAGTCAAAGATCTGACACGATTGATCAAATGTTCTAAATAGGCACACATATATAAGTCGTCTGAATTTACAACAAACAACAACGACTTTAGGCGACTTTTCAATTGCAAAAGTGACCTCTTTAGGCGACTTACCTTTAAGTCTTGGGCGACTTAATGCTAAATTAGTGCTGCGGTTTATTGAACTTCTTCATTTCCCTTTTCTCTATGTTTACTAATGTGTTTTATTTTGAAAATTTGCGGATGATTTTTCAGTTACATGCGTGTATGGAGAATGGTTGTTGAGAGATTTCCGTTGGGATTTTGTGGTTGATGATCTCAAAGGAGGAAGATTGTTTTATTGAATGAAGATTCAACACATGCTGAACTTGTTGCAATGGCTCAAGAAGATTATAACTGGACATGAGAACGGTGAGTGTGGAGATTAGCTACTCATTACCAGCGAGAAATGATGATGGCTCGGGCAGTCTTCCCATTCATGTTACAAGTGATAGACAAGTTGAAACTTGCTGGAGATACTCAAAACCCATAGAGTATGTCTTTGTGTATCAAGCCGCAGCAAGGTGAAAGCGGTTTCAGAAAAGGGATATTGATGAAGTGGTGAATGGGAAAAAGATGTTGGTGATAATGATGAAGCTGGTGAATGGGAAGAAGATGTTGGTGATAATGATGAAGCTGGTGAATGGGAAGAAGATGGGGAGGAGGAAAATGGGGAGGAGGATGCTGATAATTCTATTGTTGGTGAAAGCGGATCAGAATGGTGGGGATTACGTCTTTATGGAAAGGTTCGGATGAGGCGAGGAAGATGATGATAATATTTGTTTTGAAGAAATCAAAAGACATATGCTAAGACAAATGCTATTGAAGGAGGAAAATTGAATGGTACCAGTATCTATGTCAACCAGAGTTTTGTTAGCAAGGGTGCTCTCGCTTCTGAGCTGCGGTTGCGTGACGATGAGGGTAAGTTTTCTTTCAAATTATACAAATCAACGAAAACTCGTTGTGGCAACATGTCTGGTTAGCTATTGTGGATGGAAGGTCAGAGCGAGTGTCAAACATGGGACAAACACGTTTTGGGTAACAAAGTATGTGGAAAACATTTATGCTCAGCGGAGACGAATCATTTCAGCGGAGACAACGTACTCGAAGTATGTAGGTAGTCTTTTCATTGATCGTGTTGGAATCATTGATGGGATAACTCCAGCATATCACTGATGCAATGAGGAACATGTTTGGCATGGCTTGATTACACCACTTCATACGAGCAACTGTTATATGCACAAAGATTGGTGAGAGGATCAGCAGAAGAAGGGTATTCGCGTCTGGCATCATATCTCGAGCAAATCTCCATTGCAAATCCTGATTCTATCACGGCGATAGAACTTGATTCTATGAAAAGATTTAAGTATCTATTTCTCTCTTTTGGAGCTTCTATCAAAGGTTTTAAGTATCGAGAAGGGTCATTGTGGTGGATGGAACTCACCTAAGTGGAAAGTATGGAGGAACTATGTTAGTTGCAGCCGCTGAGATGGCAATTTTCAGATATTCCCATTGGCTTTTGGGATCGTGGATGAGGAAGATATACCTTCTTGGGAATGGTTTTTCACAAAATTGGCTAGTTGTATATCTCATGACAAGCCTCTGGTGATAGTCTCCGACCGGCACAAGGCCATTAAAAGTCGTGTGATAAGGTGTTTCCTTGGGCAACCCGAGGAATATGTTATTATCACCTTCAAGATAACATTGTCAAAAAGTTTAAAGGAAACATCTCATGTACTTGGTGAAAGGGCTGCTTATGCTCACACGGTTTACGATTTTGACCGGTACATGGCTGAGATCTGAGTGCAAACCCGAACTTGCAACGATTTGGAGAAAGCCGGCGTCAGGCTATGGTCAAGGGTTTATTGTAAGGGGAACAGGTTCAACATAAAACAAGCAACATTGCTGAATCTATTAATTCCGCGACTGAAGCGAGCAAGAGGATTTCGATTCACGTTCTGCTGGAGTTCATAAGGCGAAGTTAGGAAAATGGTATTGGAAAAGGAGACAAGATGCTTTGAGTCTCACAACTGAACATAGCGGGGTGTTGAATACTTGCTTGCTGTTCGAGAAGAGATAGCGGAATGCGATGGCGGTCGAACCAATTGATGGATGGCATTTCTTTGTCAAAGGTGGCAAAATGGACTGTGTGGTTGATTTGGAACATGCAAAGTGTGATTGTGGTGTCTATGGAGTGGAGAAAATACCTTGCTCTCATGCTATAGCTGCTGGAATACATGCTGGTTTGCATATCTCCACACTTGTATGTCCACTGTACTCAAAGAATTATCTGTATGCAGGATACTCGAGAGAATATATATCCTATCGTGTCACAACATATTGAGGAGCGAGAATGCTTTCCTCCGAACTAAAGCGTGGTGGGAGACGAAGAAATCAAGATGGCAATCTTGGTTGGAGCTATCTAGGATGAGAGGACACAAACCCAGGAAGAAACACAGAACGCGGAGATGCTCAAACTGCAAGGAAACTGGCCATACGAAACCACAATGTACACAAAATTTTTAAGTCGTCCGCCTTGATTACCCGTCAGGGCGACTAAATTTTTAGTTAGTCCGGTGTATTTTATTTTTAGGCGACCTTAAAATTAGTCCGTGTATTTTATTTTTAGGCGACCTTCTACTAAGTCGTCCGGTGTATTTTATTTTTAGGCGACCTTCTACTAAGTCGTCCAGTGTATTTTATTTTTAGGCGACCTTCTACTATCCCTTCAAGTGTATTTTATTTTTAGGCGACCTTCTACTATCCCTTCAAGTCGTCCAAACCTTCTAGATGACTTATTTGTAAGTCGTCCGGTGTATTTTATTTTTAGGCGACCTTCTACTATCCCTTCAAGTCGTCCAAACCTTCTAGATGACTTATTTGTAAGTCGTCCGGTGTATTTTATTTTAGACGACCTTCTACTAAGTCGTCCAGTGTATTTTATTTTAGACGACCTTCTACTATCCCTTCAAGTGTATTTTATTTTAGACGACCTTCTACTAAGTCGTCCAGTGTATTTTATTTTAGACGACCTTCTACTATCCCTTCAAGTGTATTTTATTTTAGACGACCTTCTACTATCCCTTCAAGTGTATTTTATTTTAGACGACCTTCTACTATCCCTTCAAGTGTATTTTATTTTAGACGACCTTCTACTAAGCGGAGACCGACCGCCAGCGAGAATCGTATCCGGGTATGTAGGTAGTCTTTTCATTGATCGTTGGAATCATTGATGGGATAACTCCGCAGCATATCACTGATGCAATGAGGAACATGTTTGGCATGGCGCTGATTACACCACTTCATGAGAGCACCGTTATATGCACAAAGATTGGTGAGAGGATCAGCGTAAGAAGGGTATTCGCCGGCATCATATCTCGAAAGCAAATCTCCATTGCAAATCCTGATTCTATCATAGAACTTGATTCTATGAAAAGATTTAAGTATCTATTTCTCTTTTTGGAGCTTCTATCAAAGGTTTTAAGTATCGAGAAGGGTCATTGTGGTGGATGGAACTCACCTAAGTGGAAAGTATGGAGGAACTATGTTAGTTGCAGCCACAAGATGGCAATTTTCAGATATTCCCATTGGCTTTTGGGATCGTGGATGAGGAAGATATACCTTCTGGGAATGGTTTTCACAAAATTGGCTAGTTGTATATCTCATGACAAGCCTCGGTGATAGTCTCCGACCGCACAAGGCCATTAAAAGTGCGGTGATAAGGTGTTTCCTTGGGCAACCCGAGGAATATGTTATTATCACCTTCAAGATAACATTGTCAAAAAGTTTAAAGGAAACATCTCATGTACTTGGTGAAAGGCTGCTTATGCTCACACGGTTTACGATTTTGACCGGTACATGGCTGAGATACTGGAGTGCAAACCCGAACTTGCAACGATTTGGAGAAAGCCAGGCTAGGCTATGGTCAAGGGTTTATTGTAAGGGGAACAGGTTCAACATAAAACAAGCAACATTGCTGAATCTATTAATTCCGCGACCTGCGGCGAGCAAGAGGATTTCGACACGCTCCGCCGGAGTTCATAAGGCGAAGTTAGGAAAATGGTATTGGAAAAGGAGACAAGATGCTTTGAGTCTCACAACTGAACATAGCGGGGTGTTGAATACTTGCTGTTCGAAGAGATAGCGGTAATGCATGACGGTCGAACCAATTGATGGATGGCATTTCTTTGTCAAAGGTGGCAAAATGGACTGTGTGGTTGATTTGGAACATGCAAAGTGTGATTGTGGTGTCTATGGAGTGGAGAAAATACCTTGCTCTCATGCTATAGCTGCTGGAATACATGCTGGTTTGCATATCTCCACACTTGTATGTCCATCTGTACTCAAAGAATTATCAGTATGCAGGATACCTGAGAATATATATCCGTCACAACATATTGAGGAACGAGAATGCTTTCCTCCGTAACTAAAGCTGGTGGGGAGACGAAGAAATCAAGATGGCAATCTTGGTTGGAGCTATCTAGGATGAGAGGACACAAACCAGGAAGAAACACAGTGGCACGGAGATGCTCAAACTGCAAGGAAACGGCCATACACTAAACCACAATGTACACAAAATTTTTAAGTTCCCCTTGATTATCGATCCCGCATCTAACTAAATTTTTAGTCGCCCAGTGTATTTTATTTTGACGATCTTCTACTAAGTCGCCCAGTGTATTTTATTTTTAGACGATCTCCTACTAAGTCGCCCAAGTATTTTATTTTTAGACGACCTTCTACTAAGTCGTCCAGTTGTATTTTATTTTAGGCGACCTTCTACTATCCCTTCAAGTGTATTTTATTTTTAGACTACCTTCTACTATCCCTTCAAGTCGTCCAAACCTTCTAGATGACTTATTTGTAAGTCGTCCAGCTTGGAAAACCTTCCAGAGATATAATAAGTCGTCCAAACCTTCTAGACGACTTATTTGTAAGTCGTCCGGTTGAAAACCTTCCGACGACTTATTTCTTCCGCACAACTTATATATTTACAAGTTCAAATACAAACACTAATCTTCCGCACAACTTATATATTTACAACTTATATATTTACAAGTTCAACTTATATATTCAAATACAAAGACAAGTTCAAATACAAACACTAATCTAATCATACAAGCCCACTAACCTATCACCATCCACATTATCTTTTAGATGCTGATCAACAAGCTCCTTCCATATATCACCGCCATATTATCCCTCATTTTCTTTGCTGCACCTAGCAAAGTCTTTAGGGTCAAAGGAGACACCAGAGCATGACATTCAATGTACTTTAAAGTGTACACCACAATCACCATTGTTGGCCGTGGGTACACCTTTCAGGTCTCTCATATGTGTATGGCTCCAACCCGTATTTGACCCAGATTTCGGCCTATGGGTCGCGACTCAACAACAAGATAAGGGACCATCCGAAAGAAAAGGCTCCGCGATCCCATGCCCGTACACTACATGAAGGTATGCTGTCCTGCACGACTATGTGCCTCTTTGGGATCGATATCCAAATAGCAACCCAATGCTTGTCGCCCAAGTTCATCTGGCGCATAGATATCATCAATGTCCTCCCCACTTCTTGTTTGATTGGCAAAATGAAGGTATTGATCCGCATAAAAATACACGCCCACCAGGTAGAACTCTTCCTAAACCTTTGTGATCAGGTTCCATGTTTTGAAGAGGTGATACTGCTCTCCAAGACTGGGAAAGTTGTGATCCAGAAGCACATTCGCCACCTGAAAGCTTGTGGGTTCTCCTGATACCTCTGCCTTAGCACATTAATCCAAGCATCTATATGCTGCATATTAAATATAACAAGTGAGAAGTTACCGAGACGATTTTAATATAAAGTCGCCTGTCCAGTATTTTCTTTGACGCGACTTATAATAAGTCGTGCGGAAAAAGTAGTCTACTGGACGACTTTGTAGACGATTCTAAATCGGTGCGTAAGACTTACGCAGTCTTCCAGCCATCCTCCGCTGTCCGAGGAAGTGGTACCACCTTGTTGGTGATGTACGTGGTTTGTCCTCGGTTTTAGTTAAATAATGACTGCAAACAAAAAGCAATCAGTTTTGGACGACTAAATCAAGCTATTATGGGTAAAGCAATCACTTACGGATCAGTTTTCAACCAATCAGCGAGTTCCTTCAACCGATCTTTGTTTACTGGCGAAATGGATTATAGGCTCCCACTTTATCTTTTTTTTCTCTGCCGATAAGGAGATCTCAGCAAAGGAGCAGGTTTCGCTCTTTACTCTTTGCACGCTTGTCCAATACAACCAGGCTCGGTTCTAAACTGGATCGCTTGGCTGGTGGAAGCGAGGCTCGCTTGTTGATCGGTGGAAGCGAGGCTCGGTTTGATCGGAAGTGACAGCAACAATCTCTTTGGAGGTCTTATTTACCGAGAATGCCCCTTGCTATATCCTCAACCATCTCTCGCATAAAAGTTGCACACAGCAGTTAACTCGACGACTTAAAAGTTATCGGAGACTAGTTGGACCGGACGACTTAAAATTAAGTCTTCCGTGGTCAACTAGTCGCCCGTGACAACTTAGCATTTATGCTGTCATCTTCTAGTCGCCCGCATAACTTTACTGCCCGACAACTAGTTAACCCGGATTTGATACTAACCTCTTTGATTTGAGGAGGCTGTTTCTTTTGAGGAGGAGGCTGCTTTTGAGGAGGAGGCTGCTCTTTTGAGGAGGAGGCTGTTTCTTTTGAGGAGGAGGAGGCTGTTTGGTTTGATGAGGAGGAGGCTGGTTACTAACCACGGTTTCTTTGGCATGAGGGGTAGGTTGTTTATCTTGAGGGGTAGCCTGTTTGTTTCTACCCGGTTTCTTTGGCAAGAGGGGTAGGCTTATCTTGAGTAGCCTGATTGGTGACACCAACCTTCTTCTCCACAGCTTCCACCCATCGGACAACTTCCTAAACTCCCTCATGCACTTATTAAACCCTTTTTCATGCAGTCAGCTACCTTGAACATAATTTCCAACTCCTCTCTGGTCACCCCTCTAGCTTCTCTAGCCTCTTCACTAGCCACTTTAGGAGCCTCACAGCTTTCTTCCAGGTCTTGATTGTCTTCCTCCTCCTCCTCCTCCTCCAACACAACCATCTCTTTGGCCTTCTTTGATGGAGTCACAACCTTAGGTTTTGTATTGACCTTAGTACCAGTGACTTCCCAGCAATCCATGGTCCACTTCCACGGTCTCCGCCATACATGACTTTAATGATGTTCTCCTCGGGCAGGTCCTCAACCTCGAGTCCCATTTTGGCCACATTTCACTAATGTCCTTCTCAACAAAGTTGATCACGCGGGTCTGCAGTAAATAGAAGAATCGAGTTAGATATTTGAAAAAATACTAAATAGACGACTTAATTATAAGTCGCCTACTATGTCGCCCAGCTGAAGACCTTCCGCACTAACTTATAATAAGTCGCCTAATAAGTCGCCCGATGGAAGATTTTCCGACGACTTATAATAAGTCGTTTAATAAGTCGCCCGTGATGGAAGACTTTCCGCACTTAATTAATTGTCGTCGGATAAGTCGCCCAGTGGACGACCTTCCGCATTTACTTATAATAAGTCGCCCGCAGCACTTTGGATTGAAGTAAATACCGACTCAAGATAGCAGCCATTGATCTGCGCCTCCGCCGCCCTCGTAGCCAGATCGGTGGAGACGGACTGCCTCCGGGACCACCAATAGCACCCAATCTAGATAGCTGTAACGCCCGACCTGAAGAACTTGTATAAACCCATCCACGTAACAGCCAGCAATTTCTTTGTTCCACAAAGAGTCCATCAGCACCTTAAATGCGACTCTCCCCATGGATAATTCTCAAACCGTTCTAAATCCATCACTAGCCTTGCCGAGTAGATCGTAGCGGTTGAAAACTTTCCCCTTCAATGAATCCAGTGAAGATGGAGAGGTATCGCGAGCCGCTTGCATCTTCCCTGACCAATCCCCGTGATCAGTAGTCGCTATTATCCTGACGAGTTGGCCCAAATTTCGGATGAACTCCCAGATCCCCGTAAAGAAACCATCTGGGGTAACATCACATTTTGGTGTCTCAAGGTCCTCGATGTACTCGCAGCGACCGCTGAGGTTTTCAAACTCTAAGCTGAAAACCTCAAAGGTTCTCGACCAACGAGACCACATCTCATACTTCTTCTTAATGTCCAAATTTTGAAACCGAGCATGTAGTGAACCAGCCTTGAAGCCCAACCAAATCCCTGCTCCTTGAACTTGATGAAAACTCCCAAACTCGACTTGAGCTCTTCAAATTGCCATCGAAGAGCTTTCCTAAAGAGATGCAACTTTGCATTATCCGTATGATACCAAATGCTATTGTGGGCTTCTGGTTCTTCCCCGATGTGTATAACCTACGGGGAGTTCTGGAATATCCATCCTTTTGTCTGCAAAATAATCAAAGACAACGATATAAGTCCAGACGACTTAGTAGTAGACTTAATTTATAATTGTCGCCCGAAAGTCTTCCAAATGGATCGACTTATATTTAAGTCATCTACTAAGTCGCCCAGTTGGAAGACTTTCCGCACGACTTAAATTACTTACAAGTCTTCCAACAGAAGGAGTTGGAGTACTCGTCATTGCGGTTATAGATCTGAAAAATAAACGCGAAACGGTGAGAATGAGTAAATTGATAGAGACAACGCTTTATGTTCATCTTTTCCTCGAGATTGATGACTTAAGCGGCGCTAGGGTTTACAGAGAACGGGCGCTAATTTACAGAGAAGAAGCGGCGGCTAGGGTTTAGAAGAAGCGCGCGCTAGTGTTTAGAACGCTGGTGACCACGTATGTGGGCGACGGTTTGTTCGAAAAAGGGAAGCGGCGGCGCTAGGTTTAGAGGAATCGGCGGGCGCTTGGGTTTGGAATCGGCGGCGCTAGGTTAAGAAGCTGCGGCGACAACGGCAGAATGAAGTGAGATAGATAATGATGTTGAGAACGATGGTTTGTTGGAAATCGTGGGAATTCAAATCGCCTTTGAGAGAGAATTAGGGTTTCAATATCGCGAAAAATGAAACAAAAAAAATCACCTTATATATTGGGTAAATAATCCGTTAGCTTTAAAATTACATTGGTAAACTTTAAGGTTTGGTCCGTTTAGACGACTTATTATTCGGCTGATATAATGTAAAGCAGGCGACTTAATATTTAGTCGTCTGCTTTCGTGACGACAAAATATTAAGTCGCCCTAGACCCTAAAATGAACCCCTAAACTAAAATGACTAGATTAACTAACTAACCACGTTATAAAATCAAATTATACTTAAATAGTGTTTACTATATACGTAAATGAACACGCATAAGTAATTTTAAAATTTTCAAAACGGTTTTAATGCTTTCCAAAATCTAACCCTAAGAACACATACAATACTACAACATATGTTGATGAAACATAAACTTAAGAATATCATGACTCACTACTTTCACTCATCTATGCTGAAAACAATTGAAATTTGTTATATCTTAATTTATACCTCCTAAGACATATGTTAATTACATAATTCCCATTTTTCACTTATCAAAATATTTTTACAAAATTTTTAAATTATGTTTAAGACTAACTGTCCAGACGATTTTAAGTTAAGTCGTCTGACGACTATTTTCAAGTCGCCTAAACAGACGACTTTATGAGGGGTAGAAACGTAAAAGAATCCGCTTTTGTTTGGTCACAGGGGATAGTTGTAATTTCAATAGCCTTTAGGTTACTTTTGCCTTTGACCCAAGTTGGGGTATTGTTTTGGTTTTACTCCAAGTTTTGAGTCACACTTGGCAATTCTCCTAATTTTAATAAATTAAAAACATAACTAAAAATAGTTCAATCATTACAAAAATAGTTTTAATAAATAAAAAATAGTTTTAATAATTACAAAAATAGTTTTAATAATTACAAAAATAGTTTTAATAAATAAAAAATAGTTTTAATAAATAAAAACAGTTTAATAATTACAAAAATAGTTTTAATAAATAAAAAATAGTTTCATAATTACAAAAATAGTTTTAATAAATAAAAAATAGTTTTAATAATCCGTGAAGATGGAAGTGCAGCGAGCCGCTTGCGATCTTCCACGGACCAATCCCGCATCTGCGGTCTTATTATCGGTCGATGGTTGGCCCACTTCGGATGAACTCCCGCATCCCAGGAAAACCATCTGCGGGGTAACATCACATTTGGTGTCTCAAGGTCCTCGATGTACTCGCGGTTTAGACGGTGAGGTTTTCAAACTCTAGCGATGAAAACCTCAAGGTTCACAGACCAGCGAGACCACATCTCATACTTCTTCTTAATGTCGGAAGGCAGGCATGTAGTGAACCAGCCTTGAAGCCCAACCAAATCCTGCTCCTTGAACTTGATGAAAACTCCCAAACTGGACTCTCAGGCTCTTCAAATTCGTCATCGGTAAGAGCTTTCCTAAGAAGCGATTGCAACTTGCATCCGTATGATCTGAAAATGCTATTGTGGGCTTCGGTTCTTCCCCGATGTGTATAACCTACGGGGAGTTCTGGAATATCCATCCTTTTGTCTGCAAAATGAACAACGATATAAGTCCAGACGACTTAGTAGGCGACTTATAATTAAGTGCGGAAAGTCTTCCAAATGGGCGACTTATATTTAAGTCATCTACTAAGTCGTCCGGTTGGAAGACTTTCCAGACGACTTAAATTACTTACAAGTCTTCCAGTCGCAGAAGGTTGGAGTACTTCGTCATTGCGGTTATAGATCTGAAAAAATAAGCGTGAAACGGTGAGAATGAGTAAATTGATAGAGACAACGTTTATGTTCATCTTTTCCTCGAGATTGATGACTTAGCGGCGTTAGGGTTTACAGAGAAACGGCGCTAAGGTTTACAGAGAAGAAGCGGCGCTAGGGTTTAGAAAAGCGGCGCTAGTGTTTAGAACGTTGGTGACCACGGTGGCGGGGACGGTTTGTTCGAAATAGTGGAAGCGGCGCTAGGGTTTAGAGGAATCGGCGGCGCTAGGGTTTAGAGGAATCGGCGGCGCTAGGGTTTAGAGGAATCGGCGGCTAGGGTTAGAAGAAGCTGCGGCGACAACGGTCAGAATGAAGTGAGATAGATAGCCGATGTTGAAACGATGGTTTGTTCGGAAATATAGAGTCGAAATCGCCTTTGAGAGAGAACTGTTAGGGTTTCGAATATCGCGAAAAATGAAACAAAAAAATCACCTTATATATTGGGTAAATAATCCGTTAGCTTTAAAATTACATTGGTAAACTTTAAGGTTTGGTCGGTTTAGGCGACTTATTCGGCTGATAATGTACAACGAGGCGACTTAATATTTAGTCGTCTGTTTTCGACGACAAAATATTAAGTCGATCTAGACCCTAAAATGAACCCCTAAACTAAAATGACTAGATTAACTAACTAACCGTTATAAAATCAAATTATACTTAAATAGTGTTTACTATACACGAAATGAACACGCATAAGTAATTTTAAAATTTTCAAAAGCGGTTTTAATGCTTTCCAAAATCTAACCCTAAGAACACATACAATACTACAACATATGTTGATGAAACATAAACTTAAGAATATCATGACTCACTACTTTCACTCATCTATGCTGAAAACAATTGAAATTTGTTATATCTTAATTTATACCTCCTAAGACATATGTTAATTACATAATTCCCATTTTTCACTTATCAAAATATTTTTACAAAATTTTTAAATTATGTTTAAGACTAACTGTCAGACGACTTTAAGTTAAGTCGTGCGGACGACTATTTTCAAGTCGTCTAAGCAGGACTTGCAGAGAAGAAAGCGTAAAAGAATTCCGTTTTTGTTTGGTCACAGGGGATAGTTGTAATTTCAATAGCCTTTTAGGTTACTTTTGCCTTTGACCCAAGTTGGGGTATTGTTTTGGGTTTTACTCCAAGTTTTGAGTCACACTTGGCAATTCTCCCTAATTTTAATAAATTAAAAAAACATAACTAAAAATAGTTCAATCATTACAAAAAATAGTTTTAATAAATAAAAAATAGTTTAATAATTACAAAAAATAGTTTAATAATTACAAAAATAGTTTTTTAATAAATAAAAAATAGTTTTAATAAATAAAAAACAGTTTAATAATTACAAAAAATAGTTTTTAATAAATAAAAAATAGTTTCATAATTACAAAAATAGTTTTAATAATATTAAAAATGTTTAATAATTACAAAAAATATTTTTAATAAATAAAAAATAGTTTAATACTTACAAAAAATAGTTTTAATAACTAAAAAATAGATTTTATATACAAAAAACGTTTTCATATTATATATACATAATTATCAATTAGATTTTTATAACCACAAAATTAATAAAAACTAAAAAAAAATTTCAAATCAAGTGAATACCATAATCAAACTCGATTTTACACAATCCTACCATGCACCCTAACAAAAATCTATAAATATCATTCCATAATCTAACCTAAAAGAGTGGGATAGGGTTCATACATGATAAGTGATTGAAACTGAGGAAGGATCGCGAGAGAGAGAGGAGGCGCTCGGCGTGAGGCGGAGAGGAGTCGCGAGAGAGAGAGAGCTTGGGCGGAGCTGGATTCGGCGGAGAGAGAGCGTGAGGCAAAGAGGAATCGCGAGAGAGAGAGAGAGAGCATGAGGCGGAGAGGAGTCGCGCGAGAGAGAGAGCTTGGGCGAAGCTGGATTCGGCGGAGAGAGAGGAAGAGATAAATGGGGAAGAAGATCTGGTTCGACCTAATAAAATGAGTTGTCCGACGGAAAATGTCCGTCGGAATTTCCTCGGAATAATTAAATAATTCCGTCGGAATTTCCTCGGAAACAATTAATTCAATTTTCGCGAAATATTTGGCGGCTTGGTTTACCCGGTGAAAAACCCTTAGTTCCTCAGAATTTCCTAGGAATATTCCGAGGGAATTCCGAGGAAACCCTTATCTTCCTCGGAATTCCGTCGGAATATTCCGAGGAAAAAGGGTTTGTGGTTTCAAAACATCGATTTTTGCCGTATTTCATTTCTTATACAATTGTAATGCATACCATTGCTGGATTCTTTGTATAGATGATCATAAACCATGAAATAACAAAATTTCAAAAATAATTGTAAGTATTCCTTTTACCGTTTATTAAAGTGTATAAGGGTTTCTCTTATGTTATGTGATTTTCGTTCATGCAATCGTAAAAGTGTTTGTTATTGGGTAAAACACCAAAGTTTGACTTCATAATCTGGTTAAGACACTTAATGAAGGTTATATATGTGTTATTCAATTCGCAAAACGTTGTTTTCGGTTAAGAACCCTTATCTTCCTCGGAATTTCCTCGGAATATACCGAGGGAATTCCGAGGAAACCCTTATCTTCCTCAGAATTCCGTTGGAATATTCCGAGGAAATTCCGAGGAAATAGACTCTATAATCAAATCCCTAAATAGACAAGGTCTATTCCGAGGAAATTCAGAGGAAAACTTAACTTCCCTCGGTATTTCCTCGGCATTTATATGAAAAAAAATGCTAGTCTATTCCGAGGAAATTCCGAGGAAAACCTATCTTCCCTCGGAATTTCCTCGATATTTCTATTAAAAAAAAAAGTCGATGCTAGTCTGTTTCCGAGTCATCATCACCAGATGAATCTGAATCGATCTTGGTGAAACTCTTCAATCACTGGTTCATCCTCTACGTGAACGACGGCTTCCTCTCAAGTCGGTTAAATCGACTACAAGGCCAACTCCAGCTAAATCTTCTGCTGCACTTAAGTTGCCGATGTGCTTGGTTGTAGTGGGTCTTCCAGCTGTAACTTCCCCGAACTCGGTCTCGGGTTGAGTCTTGTAACAGTAACCCATGGATCATCTCTGTTCCTTACCCGGGGGTACTTGATATAACAAACCTGTAACATTTAAAAAATTATTAGTAAAATTATAAATTAATACACATGATGATGAATCATTCTGAATAATTAACATTTAATTACCCGATCGCCCGAGAAGCAAGAATGAAAGGATCATAATATTGCAGCTTTTGCCTCGAATTTACTGATGTAACACCAAATGCATCTGTTCTCACACCTCGATCTAGAGTGTTGTCGTAATAGAAAACAGTACAACGCAATCCAACCATGCCCAGATACTTGATTTCCAAAATCTCATGTATGTGTCTGTAGTATACATCATCTCCTGATGCAGAACAAACACCAGCATCATAAATCGTACTCGAACGTCTCCTATTCTGAGTTGTGAATGCATATCCTCGAGTACAAAATCTCGATATGACTTCACAACAAAGTTTGGTCCAACGACCATCTCACAGATCCAATCACAAATGTTTCACCTCCGCCAAACCAACAAACACCTATTAATAGCACATATATATGTTATATCAATAAATGTGAATTAGTATAAATATGTGATAAATGATATTTTAATTTGTTTAAAGCACTCACATAAGTAAACATCCATCCAAGAAATTCTCTGCTTCATTTCTTCTAGTTCGCCCTCTCGTATGCGTCTATATTCGAACCGCTTTTCTGCCATGAAAATCTTGTACATATGATGACAATAATGTAATTAATTAAGATTTAAATTTTAACTTGTTAAAATAAAAATTTGTAAGCTAATTTATTTACCTCTCATATTGAAGAACATCTTCGCAGCTTGTGAACAAATATGTTTGCAAATGATCAAGGCCCCGCCAAGAAGTCGACGGTCCTTTGGTTTTTCGCTAAGTCATCCAACGTCTGTAAAATGTCTGGAACCGTAACATGATATGTTGCCCGTTCGCCTCTATCATCATGCCGAGCAGGTCTTCGCTTTTGGTCCGAACTTCACTGGAAAGTAGTACTCGCAAAGTTTGAAGTTTCTTCATTGATCATCTCAGGCGCTATAGAACCTTCCACCCTACTTAAATTTTTCACCATCTTCTTCAAATGGAACATATACCGCTCATACAGATACATCCATCTATACTGCACAGGACCACCAAGTTCCAATTCTCTTGCCAGGTGAATAACAAGATGCTCCATAACATCAAAAAATGAGGGAGGAAATATCTTCTCAAGGTTGCACTGAATCACGGCTATGTTAGTCTTCAAATTTTCAATACCTTCAAGAGTCACTGATCTCGTGCATAAATCGCGGAAGAAACCACTTATCCCTGCAATTGCTTCATGAACATTTCGTGGTAATAGTTCCTTGAAGGCAAACGGAAGGAGGCGCTGCATCATTACATGGCAATCGTGGCTTTTCAAGCCAGTAAACTTTCCTTACTTTCTGTCAATACAGTTACGCAAATTAGATGCGTAACCGTCTAGAAATTCCACATCGTTTGAAATCCAATCAAAGAACGCATCTTTTCCCGCTGCATCAAGTCGGTATATGGGAAAAGGAGCCCTACCATTCTCATCAACATGAAGTTCTGAACGAGCACATATATCGACTAAATCCAGTCTTGACTTCAAATTTTTCCTTTGTTTTACCTTGAACATTAAGGATCGTGTTCATGAGATGTCAAAAAATTTCTTCTCAATATGCAAGACATCTAAATTATGCCTTAGCAGATGATCCTCCCAGTATGGCAGATCCCAGAAAATACTTTTTTGTGCCAGTTATGTAGGTCTCCAACAGCGTCTACTGGAAAAAGCTCATTTCCACCGACGTCTGGCGTCATTTCTGCACCAAAATCTCTTAGTTGTGTCTTCAAATCTTTCCCACAAATTTACGGAGGTGGACTGTAAAACACCCTCTTGTTCTTCGTAAACAAATTCCTACTCCTACGATATGGATGATCAGGTGGTAGGAATCTCCTGCGGATACCAAACCAACACGCTTTCCTTCCGTGTTTTAGTTGGAAAGCATTAGTGTTATCTTGACAATATGGACATGATAGCCTTCCAAGCGTTGTCCATCCAGATAACATACCATATGCTGGAAAATCACTTATTGTCCACATTAGTACTGCCCGCATTTGAAAGTTTTCTTTACACGAAACATCGTATGTTTCAGCACCTTAAGCCCATAGTTGTTGCAACTCATATATTAGTGGCTGAAGAAACACATCAAGTGATCTCTTAGGATGCTCTGGTCGGGAGCGAGAATCGAGAAACAAAACTCTCGTCGCAAGCACAAGTTTGGGGGTAGGTTGTTTGGTGTAAGAATGACTGGCCATAGAGAATACTGTCTTCCACTCTTGCCAAACTGGCTGAAACCATCAGTACATAATCCAAGGTAAACATTTCTTCTCTCATACGCAAAGTCGGGATACTTTGATTGGAAATGCTTCCACGCTTTTGCATCTGAAGGATGTCTGATCTCACCATCTGTTGAGTGCTCCGCATGTCATCTCATTGGTTGCGCTGTGCGTTCAGACACATACAACCTCTGCAACCTTTCCGTCAAAGGCAAATACCACATCCTTTTATATGGCACTGGAACTCTTCCACTCGTATCTTTATAACGAGGCTTCCCACAAAATTTGCATGTAACCCGCTGTTCATCCGCCTCCAATAAATCATGCAGTTGTCGCTGCATACATCTATTACGATCACGATAAACCAAGACCAGCTACGAGTTTCTGAACCTCGTAGTATGAACCAGGAGCTACATTATCCTCAGGTAGAATACCTTTTACAAAATCAGCAATCGCATCCTCAAAGTGTTCATCCAAATTATAATCTGTTTTAATGCCCATCAATCTTGTAGCAGATGATAAAGCTGAATGACTATCTCTGTAACCTTTGTACAATGGTTGCTTTCCAGCATCCAACATATCATAAAATCTCCTAGCTTCGCATTGGGTAAATCTTCCCTCTAAAATGATCATTTACCATCTGCCAAGCACCTACACCATAATCTACATCCGCTCTAATTGGTTCTTCTAATCTAACCGCTGGCTGAGGTTCGCTAGTACTACCATGTTCATAATCAGTTTCCCATGATGATACCAAATTTTGTAACTTGTAAACCCACTCAAATATAGATGAGTCCAAACATCCTACTCTTTAATAACCTTTCTATTTTACAATTAGAGCAATGACATCTTAACATACCTGTTTTGCTTCCGTTGTCGGTGAACTAACCCCATGAATTCGTTATACCTCGCTGGTATTCTTCCGTAGCAATCTCGTGTTCGGATCCAAATGAGGTCGATCGATCCAAGAACAAAAATAATTTGAAGAAGACATGTTTTTAATGAATCAAATTCGTGTGTAAAGAGAGTAAGAGGGAGGATGAAGATATGGAGTGAATGAAGAGGAAGAGGGGTGCTTGTATTTATAGTTGAAATCCTGCCGACAGACCGAGGAAATTCTGACGGAATTCCGACGCCAACGGCTAGTTCGTCGGAATTTCCTCGGAATTTTTAAAATACCCCAACGGCTCTCTAACGGCTATAATATATCCTCGGAATTCATCGATTTTTTCCGAGGAATACATTTTTCCTCGGTATTCCATAAGAATATTCCGACGGATTGATATTTCATCGGAATTCCGTCGGTATATTCCGAGGAACCCAAATTTTGTGTTTCCTCGGAATATCCTCGGAAATTCCTCGGGATATTCCGAGGATTTCATTTTCCGTCGGAATGTCCGTCAGAATACCGCTGTTTTATTGTAGTGTATTGTTACCAAGGACTCTTCCGTTCCATTATTCTTAATAGGGCAAATCAGTGAATGCTTTTGATCTGAAAGGAAAGAAGTACCCCCTGGTGTACGGGAAATCTGCGGCTTCGCCTGCCTGCGACACGGATTCTGCCAAGTAACTTTCTGCCCAAGAAACACCATTTTATGGTTAACATCCATTAATATATTTAACTACTTCAGGAAATGCTTGGCAAGGTGTCTAGATGAATCCCTGGTAAAGGGGAAGATCTTGGTATGTGCTAGTTCTGATGGTCTATCAATAGCTCACTCAATGGGAGCTGTTGCATCCATTATTATTAACCTTTCAGACTATGCATCCATCCACGCTATACCCTTCTCTGCTTTATTACCAGAGGACTTTGACTTACTCGTCTCTTACATTAATTCCACAAGGTCAGCAACGACCTTCTCTATGTTTCATTCGTTATACTCTCCCTTTTTAATAGATGACGTTTTAGAATTTTTTAGTTTCAAATTAGATGACGTTTTCAAATTTTAATTCAAAATTTATTAACTTTTGATGATATATGTGATCTTTTATATTCTGCGGTTTATTTTTTCATCAATTAAAATATAGTTAGACGTATAGTTAATGATTTTTTTATTTAGAAAATACAAATTAAAAGTTTTTTTTATTTGTGTGCATAAGTCTAATACCTCAAAACATGAGTATAAACTATATATACTCCTACATCTCTACCTGATTTTTTTCTGTTCTCAGATCCCCAGAAGCGGCTGTTCTGAAAACTGCTCCGACTGGTGATTTTTTCGGGAACACGAGGAACGAATAGGAAAGGAACGTATAGGAATAAAATTGCAGAAATGAAAAAGAATGATTATTCCTTATCAAATTTAAGAAGGAATGCTTTTGTTCTATATTTCTCTACAAAAAAAAAAAAAAATAGAGAAAAACAAAAAAGAAAAACTATTCCTCGTCAATGGTGATTTTTTTTTAGAATGATAAGGAATTCAGTATTCTCTTTCGTTCCTTGGTCACCAGTCGGAGCCTAAGACAATCTTTAATCAGACAGCTCCAAATGTTGTTTCCTTCTCTGGCCGCGGACCAAACAGAATTGCTTCTGATATTCTTAAGGTACAAACCAAACATACAATCCTACTCCTGGCAGTCTCCTGCTATTATTCCTCTATTGGCTTCTGACCCGCGACTATGGTTGCAGCCGGATATAACAGCACCAGGAGTGGAGATCCTCGCTGCCTATTCACATGTGGCTTCACCTGTACCACCCTACAAACAAGAGAATGACACCAGACGTGTAAACTACGCTGTACTTGCTGGAACCTCGATGGCTTGTCCGCATGCTGCCGGCGTGGCTGCATACGTCAAGACATTTTATCCTGAATGGACTCCTTCCATGATTAAATCGGCCATGATGACAACCGATAAAAATAATAATAATGCCTTCTTGTTCCACAAGTAACCTTGCTCTTGTTTTTCGGTCATTTAGTTAATATTTGCAGCTTGGCCTATGAATGCTACTGGAACTGGCGTGGCATCGGCCGAGTTTTCCTATGGAGCTGGACATGTCGACCCAATACCAGCTCTTAACCCTGGACTCGTATATGAACTGGACAAGGCAGACTACATTGCCTTTCTCTGCGGCATGAACTTCAATGTGATTACCCTGAAAATCATCGCAGGCGAAGCCGTCACTTGCACTGAAAATATCTTACAGAGGAATCTTAACTATCCTTCCATGTCAGCTAAATTATCGAGATCAGATAGCTCTTTCACCGTCACTTTCAACAGAACCGTCACTAACGTCGGTGCCCCCAACTCTACATACAAATGCAAGGTACTTGCAGGTCGCGGTTCTACTCTCAGCGTTAAGGTCTCCCCTAGTGTTCTATCTATGAAGTCTGTGAATGAGAAGCAGTCTTTCACAGTGACTGTTTCAGGCAGCAATGTTGACCCAGAACTGCCTTCCTCCGCAAGTCTAATCTGGTTTGATGGCACCCATAACGTGAGAAGCCCCATTGTTGTTTATACTGATGAGGCCTCATACTAGAGTTATCATAATAAATCAATAATACTGTTATGTTTTTTCTAAGAGCATCTTCAAAAAAACTCTCTATTTTACAGTTTTCAAAACTCTAAATTTGAAGTTTCAAATTGATATTCTCTAAAAACAAAACTTCAATAAACTTCAAAATTATTTGTATTTTACATAATAGTCTTTATATTTTTTATAATGAATATAAATTCACTAAACTTTTATAAATAACTAGTACATATATATAAATATTAAGATAATATTAATTAATAAAATCTTCCACTAATATATAAAATTATAAATAGAAATACATAATTAATTATTAAACTACAAGAAAAATACCACATTATTCCATAAAATTATTTATGTAATGCTCCATTTTCGGTTACACAAAATTTGTTTGGACAATATTTTAGAGATTTTGAAAGTTCCGGAGAAAATTTACAGACTATTAGTGTTGTTGTAATATTTAAATTTATGTAATAATTATTTCTTCATGTATCTTTTAAAAATTAATTTTTAATTAAGTTTCTTTTGTAATATTCTTGTTGTCTAATTCTAGTTTTAAAATATTATAAATCTTATTGTAAAAATTTTATTTAATTTTATGTGTAAAATTTGAATTTATAAAAATAAATTTATATTCGATAAATTAATAAATTTCTTCAGTTTCAATAGCTTTACTAATACAGTAGAAACAATATAATTTATATTCGATAAATTAATAAATTTCTTCAGTTTCAAATTAGTTCAATCTATTTATACTATTATTTACTAAGTGATATCAATAGTAACCTTAATGAATTATTATGTTTATCCACTACTTATTAATAATAATAATAATAATAATAATAATAATAATAATAATAATAATAATAATAATAATAATTAGCGAAAAGGTCTAAACGTGTTTAAAGAAAAAATATAATTGATATATATCTTCATATATATGGTTCTGGCTTTGCTCTTTATTGATGTTATGATGTCTTATAGTTCGATATGACATCCTAATGGTTTATCTTTACAAACTGATATTCTCAATTTATTAAAACTTAGAATAAACCCACATTCAGTTTCCTGTTTTCCATATATTCTCATATGACATCTAATTAAATATTTGAGATATTTTGTTAAAAATATAATTTAAAATCCATTTATTTAAATATTTAAGTTTCAGAAGAAAAAAAACTACACATGCTTATATGGTACTTTTCTTCATCCATTTTCTAAGTTATCTACAAATTATGAGGTAGATATGTTTATATCTACTAAAATTGTGGACAGAGATTTTGAGCTTCATTTATACGAGACCATTAGAGAATTAATGTTACATGGTCCATGTGGTGGTGAGTAGGCCTGGGACGGATCCGGATATCCGAAAAAATTAGTGTACCCGGATCCGGATCCGTCGGATCCGTGAATTTAATATCCGGATCTAGATTCGTGGTTTCCGGATATCTGGATTTCGGATATCCGTCTTTATATTCTATTACTCACAGATATCCAGATTTGGATTTCGATCCATAAATATAATTAAAATATATATCTAGTTTTTAAAAATTCTACATTTTAAAAATAACACATCAATTAATTATTCATACAATATTTATAAATATATATATATTTCTATAATATTGTAAAAACTAAACATAATATTATAAAATTAATTTATATGTATAAATATTAATATATAAAATATAAATATTAATGAAAATTAAAAATTTAATGTGTTTTAGAAATACGGATCCGGATCCGGATATCCAGACCTAAAAATTAAGATATCCGGATCCGGATTCGGTTTGAACGGATCCAAGATTTTACTATCCGGATTCGGATCCGGACACAACGAATATCCTATTTTTGAAGCGGATCCGGAACGAATCTCTGATCGAATCTAAATCTTGGATAATAAATCTCAGGTCTAGTGGTGAGGCTAACAGAGATATGTATGCATGCGTAATGGGGAAATTACCAAAATTTTATCACAAGCCTAATAACATAATTAAAAAAAATCAATAACGTTGGCTTTCCTATTACTAAACCAAGCTCCCACTTCATTGAAGCAATTCCGAAATATATATGTATGACTAAATATTGGTTAAATGATTATGTCCACGTAATTAATTATTAAATATTTATTATTAAATTGTGGTATATAAAAATTTTAACACTTACAAAATTTATTATTATATATTTAAAACATATGGGTATTTCTAAATTTGTTTTAGGGTGTTTTACAAATCTTATATATTAAAACAGAAGTCACAACCTTGATTTATGTGTGATTTTTTTAAAAATGGACCTAATGGTCCTATTTCTAAAAAATCATGTTATATTTAATATCTAATATTATCAATTAAATTTTGGGCCTACCAAAAATTTTTATTGGGCTATCAATAACTGGATTTAAACAATAGATGATCCATTGGATTTATTAGGCTATGAATAACATGTTTAATTATTTACTCGATAATATAAATTTATGAAGCGAAAAATTTAATTTTTAAAAAACTTTCTAAATTTGTGAAATATTACAATATCTTTGAGTATGACAAAAAAATAATATTTTACTAATCTTTATATATATAGTTACGATTTTAATAATGAAATAATAATCCAAAAATATATATATAGAACAAGATACAAATACATGTGAAAGTTTAAAACAATTTATTCAATAAAAAAATACCGTAAACGTATTATGTTTTAAAATTTGATAGACACATAATTATAACATATACCAATTTAGAATTGAAAACAAAATATTTATATAAAAATAAATAAAAACAAAAATCTGCGCGGTTGCGCGGATCGATATCTAGTATGACTTAAAACAAAAAGTCAAATACAAAAATAACCTATGACTTTAAAAAAAATTTCATTTACCCTTTTCACCTTAGAAATTCGGACTATTCACGAAAATACAATTTTTTTTCAAAATTGCTTATTTTACTCAATCATCATATCTTCCTTTTCTATTTACAACATTACCATTGTCTTAAATATACCAACCATCATGAACAACCAATATCAAGCTCTAATATACCTAAAATCAACATCTTCATACTACTTTTCTTTCACTTCATCACTTCATCCCAAAATCTTTGTAACACAGAAGACAAAATATAATATAATTTGATAAGATGGTTATAATTTTCTTTAAAAGCTTTATGTAAGTATATGATTCATATTTAAACATAAATTAATAATTGTATTCATTTATTTACAGTGAAGTTCACTTTAGTTCTTTTAAAAATACTTCAAAGTATTTTAATGTTATTTTATCATTATACGTAAAAATGCATTTTCATTTAAAATATATATTTATATACATTAAATAATAGAATAAAAATCTAACAAATATTTATAAAATTTAATCGGTATATATTCCTTTAAAATTTAACACTTCTTACTTTTACATGAACATACTTCAAACTATATAAGTTAATAATTCCATAAATTAATTTAAAAGTATAATATATAGTTTTTATTGTATTACTGTGTTATAGTATTACTTTTATTGTACTTTTAGTTGCATAACTAATATTAGACCAATTAAAACTAAACATATGGAAAAGTGAGTATCTCATGAGGTTCTTAATGATTCTCAAAAAGAAGCGGTTCAGCTTCTTCCTGTACTTTCTATTATTTTCTGTTCTTTTATCCGAGAAGCTGAAGTATATGCTCTAAAATTTTCTGTCAATATATGCCCTAAGTCTTAGTTATATAATAGTACTAGGATCTTATCCTTCAATTTTTATTTTGTCTTACAAAACACATACGTTTTAAATCCATAACATATAAGATTTTTAGTAATTAAATCTGTCAACTAAAAATGAATCGTAAAAAAACCTTCGATCAAAAATCCTGTGAAATAAACCATCAACTTTAATTTCGTTAACATATGCTATCATCCGTCTAAAAAGCCATGATGGAGGGTGACATACGTTAACGGTTTATAAAGCGAAGTTTTATAATGTTGAAAATTTAGTTGAAAGATTTTTTACGATTCAAAAATAGTTAAGGGGTTTTATTACTAAAAGTCATTAAATGTTCTAATTAAATCTTTATTGTCATTTATACATTGTTTTAGATTGATTGATAAGCCATTAAAACTAATTTATAAATTTTAAGACATTAGTTTATTATAAAATTAATTTATACATCCTAAATTAATAATTTTCAACACTACTTACAACTTATTATAACTTTAAGATATTAAATTATTTGATATTTGACAATAGTGATATAAAAATTTGTGTGTTTATATCGTCATTGTCAAATATCAAATAAGTTAATGTTTCTAAGTTATATTAAGTCTTAAGTAATGTCGAGGATAATTCATTCATGAAGTCAATATTTCTATTTAGAGTATGATGCACTTTTTTTCTATTTTCATGATTTCCGCCTTCCGGCTCACCCTTTCCCCCTATCCCCCAAAAATAATGCATAATTATTTTTATTCTCATTGATTTCTGAACCAATACGTTACATTTTTGTTTTCTTGATCAATAAAGAATATATTTGATGTATTATTCTTGATTTATTGTATTACTTTATGTTTCAGTAGTATCATGAATAATGTTAGATTATTTTATCCTACAAGTATCAGAAATTGTAAAAACTTATACAATCATTGTGAAATCGTACTAATCATATGTAAAAGTATCAAAATATTTATGAACCTTTATGAATATTTTATAAAGTAATGTATTAAAATTTATAAATTAGTTTTAAAGGCTTTTTTTAGCAACCATTTTAAAGGCTTATATCAATCAATAACAATTTATAAATGATAATAAAGGTATGTAAGCATTTAATGAATTTTAGTGATAAAACCCCTCAACTATTCTTGAATTGTAAAAAAAAACTTCAACTAAGTTTTCGACATTATAAACCCTCAACTTATAAACCGTTAACGTATGTATCTTCCGTCATGGTTTTTAGACGGATGGTAACATACGTTAACGGAAAGTTGAGGATTTATTTCACAGGATGTTTAGTTAAGAGTTTTATTTACGATCCATCTTTATTTGAGGGGTTTAATTACTAAAACCCCTAACATATATACATAAATCATAACTTCTTTTAAATCTATATATTTCCAAATTATTATTTACACGTATTTTATAGTTATGTAAACTGATTTGTTAGAGCGAACAAAATCCTAAATATTAACTATAACTCCTAAATATTCCTTTTAGATCATCAATTTAGTGATAACATGATTTAACCACGTAATAGTTGAATACTTTAGTAACTACAAATGAACATATAATAAGGGAAATTTAGGAAAATAGAACCACTTTTTTTTTTGGTAGGCTGCAGGAGACATGAGTCCCCTACTTTTTATTCAAACCATAAGAAATTACAGGCAAATTTGCCGAGGTCTAGATACCCCATGAATATCCTCCAAAGAAATAGCAACAACGCTATCAGGAACAAATTCAAAAACATGCAAACCAAATGATAACGAAAAAGCATAGTTAGCTAATCCATCGGCTAGATGATTAGCTTCCCTATACACATGCGAAATCTTGACTATCCAGTCTCTTGATATGAAGCCATAGTACAAACGTACTAGGAAAATAGAACAACTAAACTATTCTATTGTCCTCTTAGTACAAAATCAAATTTTGTCACTTTTAGACTTTCACTACCCTTCAAAGTTATAAATATTCATATCAATTAATTTACAATAACAGCGTCTGATACCTTACACAACTTGACACTACCACTTTCATCTTCAGGACCATCCTTATTAAATTTCTTCGCAGCTAGCCACACTTGGTAACCCTTGCATCAAAATTCAAATGCTTCCTCATGTTAAAAGTTCCAGATTTGGTTGGACATGACATATCTTTGCCACAGTGGCTGCAATAAGCTCTGTCTAAGTCATCTTTCTTCCTGATGAAATGCTCCCAACCCCATGATGTAGTTTTGCTCTTCTTTTTTGACTTTGAACCACTGCCATCCTCTGCTTCTTTATGTTTCCCTTTAGTATAGGTTCATGGAGACTGAGTCTGAGTTTCATCTTCAGTTAAACTATCTGAATCATCATCGTCACCACGATTGTGTTCATCTAGTCTCACTGAATTATCACAAGACACCATCTACAATACAAAAAACAAGCCACAATGAACAAGTTTTCAAGGTTCAAGATAAAATATCATAATGAACAGAGCAACAATTTCGAACAACAAACAACAAGAACAAACTCAAACAACAAACACATCAAGATATAGTTAAAGTTGACTTGAGTAACCGCAAAAATAAAACTCGAAAAAATTAGGGATTATGCTTACATGAGATCGTTATCTAGATGCCTCAGATGGAGGAGAATAGACTGGATTCTCTGATTCCAGTTGATATCTGCTTGATTTTCGGAAATATGGTTAATAAATAAAATTTTCCTTTCTCAATCGTGGAGATATTTGGGGGAATGGAAACTTCGAACACACAAGGGGAATTGTGAAGGGTATCTGGTTTCAAAAAGAGTCATTAACTCTATTAATTTTCGGTTCCACAAATACCCTCTTGGATCCCGGGTCGGTTGTGGACCCGAGCCTGCTACTCCTGGGTCCTCCATCATTAGAGCCAATAGGGTAAATGTCTCGGTTTGGTTCTAGACCCGACCCTGCATTTTTGGGTCGGTTCCGGGTCGGGTCCTCGGGTCCGGGTAAAATGCCCAGGCCTACTAAATATTATCAATCTGCGTCTCAACTCTTTCTTCAAGTATGTGTTTTGGAAACTCGAATGCCATTCCTATAAAGCATAAAAGCAAAAACTTCAACTCGTTAGTAATGCCTTAAGGAAATCAAACTATAACTTAATCTCACAATCAAACTATTAGACATTTTATATAGCACATGTAACTCATAATCAACTCAACCGCAAACTACAATAAAAACCATCAACATGAATTAATTTGTTTTTAAACAATTCAATCTCTTCCTAGTACATAACGAACATATAACTCCATCTCATCTTTGATAAACTATAAAACATTCAAGTATAATCAAACCCGCTCACAAACATAATGCATAATCGTTCTCTTACAATGTCAACAAAAAATAAATTTCAAACAATAAACTTGAATCAGTTTGAGTTTCTACTCCATTCAATCTTTTACTAAGACATGCACATCAACACAATCAAAAAAAAAAAAATTCAAAATCGATAAGGGGATCTCAAAACCTTACCTTCAATTTTGGGGAAAGAGGAACCAAGATGAAAATCAAACAACTTCAATCTCTTCGTCCATAGAACAACTTCAATCTCTTCCTAGTACATGCAAATAAGGAAATTAAGATCAACAAAAAAGCATAAAGGGGATTTCGAAACCCTAACCTCAACGATTTTGGGAACCGAAATGAAGTAAGAGGAAGAGAAGAACAGCGTGAAGCTAATCGTTCTTTATCAGCGACAAGAAGCTTCTCTCGAGCTTGAACAACTCCAATTGTAGCCGACAGAGACTACAAAGTGATTCTAGTATGTGGTATTTAGAGAGGAGAGAAGAAAGAAGGATGACGAACGAGAGATGTGACGATGAGTTCAAGGTCTCCGACGAACTAAGACGGCCGGAGAAGAAGATGTTGATAACGAAACCTAATCGCCTTTTCGTTGGAGAGAAAGAAGAGTCGGAGTCGACGACATGTTATGATTTTTTACTATGTTTTTTTTTACTTCTTAGTTAGTAATAGTAAAAACAATTTGAGTAATTACATTACTTTTTAAATACTTGTATTTAGAAATTAATAGAAAGGACAAAACATGATTTGGCATACATGTTTATACTATGGGGACAAAGATTTTGGTTTTAATTCTAAGGGGACAAGGTAGTAGTTGTTTTGTTCTCTTTTCCCAAATTTCTGAAATAATTTTCTATAGGGATTTTTGCAAATATGACTCAAAACAAAAAGTCAAATCCAAAAGTAACCCATGATTTTTTTAAAATTTTTATTTGTCATTTTCACCCTAGAAGTTCGTATTATTCACGAAAATGTCAAATATTTATTTTACTCAATCATCTTCATCTTTCTCTTTTATTTACAACATTGTCATTGCCTTTAACACCCCAACTACCATAAGCAACCAATTTCAAACTCTAAATGCACCTAAAATCAACATCTACATCTTCATATTCATATTTCTTATACACACAAACCATTTCTCTTTCACTTCCTATATTATTTCATACTAAATCTCAACTTTTTATTTTAAAATTTATAAGCTTATTTGAGTTACTCAAGTTCATGACACATGGTCAAAAATGAGTGGGTAACTTTTATTAAAAGTTATGTGTGCTTAGAAGATGTTTAATAATAATTTTCACAATACAATTTTCATTCTTTATATTATTTGGTTTCATAACCAACAAATCAAATTATAAGGATTTTTTAAGGTAATTCACTGATTATCATGATTTCTTATCAATCTTTTAATTAGTTAATTTAATTCAATATGCATATTATTGGTTTATTGACAACTAATATTAATTAGTTTTATATTTTCCTTTTTGAACATAATTAAAATAAATTAAAATTAAAAGTTATTAACTAATCAAATTATAATAATTTTTCCAAATTCTCTATATATAAGTGACACGTAAACGAAAATCACTTAATTGATTTCTAATATATAGCAGGATAGGATAGGATATGGTATAACTTGTATCTTTACTAACGTGTCGCTTCCCCATTCTCATCAAAGAGGGTCTGTTTGATGTCTGAGACAACACGGAATATCTCTTTTACAGAGTGCTTGCTGTTAATGACTTATGAGCGTTTGATCATATATTCATTTTGTTATTTAAAAATAAATCGTTATAACTTAGTTGTTTCACTGCTCGTCCAACACAGAACAAATAACACATATAACCACGTCGTTAAATCAGCTTTTATTCATAGTTCAGACAATAGATAGTTTATTCCAAGACACTCATATAAATAAAATCTTGAGTGATTGTTGATGCAGTAGCGGCGAACTCCTGGACAGCATAAAATTTGAAGCTCTGGATGACAACAAACGAAACCGCAGTCGTCCTCAGCGAACTCCTGGACAGCATATAGAAATTGATATAATGATTTTATATTTATATAGTAGTATCTATAATAATTATTAATCTCTTATAATTTTTATAAATGCTTCATGAATAATTAGGCTTTGAAGATTTGACTGATTATATTTAACAGAACAAATGAAAATTTTAATTTAAAAAATGTTTCGCATTTAAGTCAAATAATATTCTGGATAAAGTTATGTTATGATTGAAAATAATTCTAAGATGGATTTTTGGTTCATTGATTGTATTTTTTGTATTTTTATTCGGAGAGAGAAATAAATATTTGGCAAAAAAAATATGTAAAACATTAAGAAAACATTAGCAAAAATTTAATAAAATGAATGAAATGATGACGAAAAAAAAAGAGTCGAAGAAGTTGCATAATGTGTTGGAGAGGTTAATGTGATAATTACATATATAATTCTACAAGCATTTGTTATTACTAAATATTCATCAGTCATTTTACAACAAATCGTTATAACTTAGTTGTTTCACTGCTCGTCCAACACAGAACAAATAACACATATAACCACGTCGTTAAATCAGCTTTTATTCATAGTTCAGACAATAGATAGTTTATTCCAAGACACTCATATAAATAAAATCTTGAGTGATTGTTGATGCAGTAGCGGCGAACTCCTGGACAGCATAAAATTTGAAGCTCTGGATGACAACAACGAAACCGCAGTCGTCCTCAGCGAACTCCTGGACAGCATATAGAAATTGATATAATGATTTTATATTTATATAGTAGTATCTATAATAATTATTAATCTCTTATAATTTTTATAAATGCTTCATGAATAATTAGGCTTTGAAGATTTGACTGATTATATTTAACAGAACAAATGAAAATTTTAATTTAAAAAATGTTTCGCATTTAAGTCAAATAATATTCTGGATAAAGTTATGTTATGATTGAAAATAATTCTAAGATGGATTTTTGGTTCATTGATTGTATTTTTTGTATTTTTATTCGGAGAGAGAAATAAATATTTGGCAAAAAAAATATGTAAAACATTAAGAAAACATTAGCAAAAATTTAATAAAATGAATGAAATGATGACGAGAAAAAAAAAGAGTCCGAAGAAGTTGCATAATGTGTTGGAGAGGTTAATGTGATAATTACATATATAATTCTACAAGCATTTGTTATTACTAAATATTCATCAGTCATTTTTACAACAAATTTAGGAAAACTTTACGATTGATTTTCACCCTATTTGAAGTTAAAAATTATATATTTTTAATGTTTCTAATTATTATTTAAAATTATGACATTGTATATATAATATATATTTTCATATAATATTTATATCCGCGAATTCGCAGGCAAACCTAGTTGTTTTTAACTTTAACAGCATGAATGATTTTTTACGCTACTTATTTTTTTTCTGTACAAACTAAATAAGCTAGGGGAGCTATATGGTTATTTTTACATAATAAAACAGCATTATATTTTTTCATACAATATTTAGCAGCATGAATTATTAGATGTGTTTAATAATAAATTACACAATATATTTTTTCATTCCTTATATATTTGGTTTGATAATCAACAAATCAAATTATAAGGATTTTTTAAAGTAACTAATTGATTATGATGATTTTTTATCAATCTTTTAATTAGTTAATATAATTCAATATGCATATTATTGGGTTATTGGCAACTAGCATTAATTAGTTTTATACTTTCTTTTTTTTTGAAAACATAATTAAAATAAAGAAAAATTAAAAGTTATCGACCAAACAAATTATAACAATTTTTTCAAACTCTTTATATAAGTGACACCTAAGGAAAAGTCACTTAATTGACTTCTCAGCTAATTTATAGTAGAATCTAATTAAAATAACTAAAAATTAAATATCTCTCAACTAATTAAATTATTACAATTTTTTTAAGCTATCTCTATGATTGACACATAAGTAGAAATTACTAAAGTAACTTCTCAATTTTTGAATTTTTATAACTGTAAATTCTTAAAACACATTAATATTTTTATTTATTATATCAAATTTGTATTTTTTAGAAAAAAAATAATAAGATGGTTTTTTTCTAATGTTGAAATATGTAAAATGTTTGATTACTTTTCTTTAAATTTACTCTGTATTTAAATCAGTTTTTTTTCATATTTACCTTTTTATTATCAAAATTGTATCATATTATTAGATGTGTTTAATAATAAATTTCATAATATAATTTTCATTCCTTATATTATTTGGTTTGATAATCAACAAATCAAATGATAAGGACTTTTTAAGGTAACTAACTGATTATCATGATTTTTTATCAATCTTTTAATTATTAATTTAATTCAGTATGCATATTATTTGGTTATTGACAACTAATATTAATTAGTTTTATACATTTTTAACATAATTAAAATAAAAAAAAAATCATCAACCAATAAAATTATAATAATTTTCTCAAATTTTCTATTTGAGTGACATGTAAACAAAAATTACTTAAGTGACTTTTCAATTAATGTATAGTAGAATTTTGAGTATTGTCCTAAATAAAGTTGATTTAGTTGTAGAATTGTCGCTATTGATTAATAGATTTATACCGTAAGACAGTAGATTAATTTTGTTGTGGTTGATTTAATTTGTTAACAATGGCTCCAGTTAATTTCCCCAGCTTCTTTTTTTCTTATAACTGGCTCATTATGCGTTAATTTCGCCAATCGAACAAAAAATCAGTTTCCTTCGTTCAATATTTTAACACAATTTATATTAAAAAGTTTCTACAAGCATAAAATATGTGGAAATTAAAAGTTAGTTTTATGATACGATAATTCTTTTTGTCAAAGCTGATAAAAAATTGTGCGACAATAGGATGCAAATACCACGTGGTGTCTTCACATTTCTTAAAGCATGATTATCGGTGGTGGGAAAAGGGTTCTCATGCGTCGGTTCTATCATTTTTTTTCAAAAACTGTGCTTCAATGTTGCCAAAGAAGAAATGTTTCACACGGGTTTGTTGTACTGTTTGTGGATTCCAGCGACGTGTGATCGTGATTAATTCATTTTAGTTTTAATTTTAATTTTAATTTTAATTTTAATTTTAATTTTAATTTTAATTTTAATTTTAATTTTTATATTAGAAACAAAAAAATTTAAGAACCTAAAAACGTTTTTACCGATTTACCGATAACCATGCTCTTACTTTTCAATTTGAATGAATCATCATACCATGCTAGTAATCAACATGACAACATCTCATCATATCAAGTTATCAACACATAAAATGCATGCAAGGGAAAAAGAAAGGATAAGATACTTGTGGAGAGCACATGTCAAAAAGATCCAACGGCTCATATTCACCGACAATTCAATCCCTTTGTAAAAAAGCCACACGAAAATTAAAACACATAACCCAAGAAGCAGAAGAGATACCGAGCAGAACAGATACGAAGACAACAAGAATGGCTTCCTCGATACTAATGTCCTTTGCTCCGGCCACCGTAAGATGCTTCGCCACGGGGGCTAAGGGAACCACCAACACCACCACCACGAAAGAAGAGAAAAGTATCATTGACTTCGTTCTTGGCAGTTTGACCAAGCAAGATCAGTTTTACGAGACCGATCCTCTCCTCAAGAAGGTGGACGATAAAGAAGGAACCACCGGAGGCAACGGTGGCCGTAAAACGGTTTCAGGTGGCAAGAACTCGCTGGCAGTGCCACAGAAGAAGAACAGTGGTGGCTTCGGTGGTCTCTTTGCCAAGAAATGACAAAAATAGTAAAATGTGTGTAATCTGTGTACTCTGCATTTCAGAAGTCTAATTGTTGACTCCTTGTACGTCAATATCATCATAAAAAAAAGCTTCCAGTTCTTGAAAATTCATGGTCTTATGTTATCACACTGACGCTTTTAATTTAAACTTTTTTGCTCAATTCATAGCACTGACAACATTGTATCATTTTATTGTGTAAGAACGAAAATCGGTTATAAGACAATTCAGTAACCCTTAAACCTTAAAACTCATCACTCAACCTTAGGGACATGATGGATTTCATCTTTTCTAACTGAAGTCTGTATAACATAAGAATGGCTTCTATATATACATGTGAATCAATAATGCAATTGCCAAAAATAAAAACCAAATATCACAACACATACTTGTTTGCCAGCAAGTAAAAGCTTTTCTATACATAATGAGTCCTTAAAACTAAGCATCAAAGGGCCATTTTCCGAGGAGATGGTGCCGTCATGGTAGATAGATTTTTCCAGCTTTTGACCCATCAAAGTGTTATCTTTTACGTGGCAGTGTCATTGGTGCCTGGACTGAGAGATACAGGAGGCTTCTATATATACATGTGAATCAATAATGCAATTGCCAAAAATAAAACCAAATATCACAACACATACTTGTTTGCCAGCAAGTAAAAGCTTTTCTATACATAATGAGTCCTTAAAACTAAGCATCAAACGGCCATTTTCCGAGGAGATGGTGCCGTCATGGTAGATAGATTTTTCCAGCTTTTGACCCATCAAAGTGTTATCTTTTACGTGGCAGTGTCATTGGTGCCTGGACTGAGAGATACAGGAGGCTTCTATATATACATGTGAATCAATAATGCAATTGCCAAAAATAAAACCAAATATCACAACACATACTTGTTTGCCAGCAAGTAAAAGCTTTTCTATACATAATGAGTCCTTAAAACTAAGCATCAAAGGGCCATTTTCCGAGGAGATGGTGCCGTCATGGTAGATAGATTTTTCCAGCTTTTGACCCATCAAAGTGTTATCTTTTACGTGGCAGTGTCATTGGTGCCTGGACTGAGAGATACAGGAGGCTTCTATATATACATGTGAATCAATAATGCAATTGCCAAAAATAAAACCAAATATCACAACACATACTTGTTTGCCAGCAAGTAAAAGCTTTTCTATACATAATGAGTCCTTAAAACTAAGCATCAAAGGGCCATTTTCCGAGGAGATGGTGCCGTCATGGTAGATAGATTTTTCCAGCTTTTGACCCATCAAAGTGTTATCTTTTACGTGGCAGTGTCATTGGTGCCTGGACTGAGAGATACAGGAGGCTTCTATATATACATGTGAATCAATAATGCAATTGCCAAAAATAAAACCAAATATCACAACACATACTTGTTTGCCAGCAAGTAAAAGCTTTTCTATACATAATGAGTCCTTAAAACTAAGCATCAAAGGGCCATTTTCCGAGGAGATGGTGCCGTCATGGTAGATAGATTTTTCCAGCTTTTGACCCATCAAAGTGTTATCTTTTACGTGGCAGTGTCATTGGTGCCTGGACTGAGAGATACAGGAGGCTTCTATATATACATGTGAATCAATAATGCAATTGCCAAAAATAAAACCAAATATCACAACACATACTTGTTTGCCAGCAAGTAAAAGCTTTTCTATACATAATGAGTCCTTAAAACTAAGCATCAAAGGGCCATTTTCCGAGGAGATGGTGCCGTCATGGTAGATAGATTTTTCCAGCTTTTGACCCATCAAAGTGTTATCTTTTACGTGGCAGTGTCATTGGTGCCTGGACTGAGAGATACAGGAGGCTTCTATCTAAAACCTTCGGTTTGCCAGGATGTTTACGCGATTCCATGCATACGGACGGCCCGCTGACATCTATTTTTAGTTTTTAATTTTTAATTTTTTATATTAGAAACAAAAAAATTTAAGAACCTAAAAACGTTTTTACCGATTTACCGATAACCATGCTCTTACTTTTCAATTTGAATGAATCATCATACCATGCTAGTAATCAACATGACAACATCTCATCATATCAAGTTATCAACACATAAAATGCATGCAAGGGAAAAGAAAGGATAAGATACTTGTGGAGAGCACATGTCAAAAAGATCCAACGGCTCATATTCACCGACAATTCAATCCCTTTGTAAAAAAGCCACACGAAAATTAAAACACATAACCCAAGAAGCAGAAGAGATACCGAGCAGAACAGATACGAAGACAACAAGAATGGCTTCCTCGATACTAATGTCCTTTGCTCCGGCCACCGTAAGATGCTTCGCCACGGGGGCTAAGGGAACCACCAACACCACCACCACGAAAGAAGAGAAAAGTATCATTGACTTCGTTCTTGGCAGTTTGACCAAGCAAGATCAGTTTTACGAGACCGATCCTCTCCTCAAGAAGGTGGACGATAAAGAAGGAACCACCGGAGGCAACGGTGGCCGTAAAACGGTTTCAGGTGGCAAGAACTCGCTGGCAGTGCCACAGAAGAAGAACAGTGGTGGCTTCGGTGGTCTCTTTGCCAAGAAATGAGAAAAATAGTAAAAATGTGTGTAATCTGTGTACTCTGCATTTCAGAAGTCTAATTGTTGACTCCTTGTACGTCAATATCATCATAAAAAAAAGCTTCCAGTTCTTGAAAATTCATGGTCTTATGTTATCACACTGACGCTTTTAATTTAAACTTTTTTGCTCAATTCATAGCACTGACAACATTGTATCATTTTATTGTGCAAGAACCAAAAAGGGGGTTATAAGACAATTCAGTAACCCTTAAACCTTAAAACTCATCACTCAACCTTAGGGACATGATGGATTTCATCTTTTCTAACTGAAGTCTGTATAACATAAGAATGGCTTCTATATATACATGTGAATCAATAATGCAATTGCCAAAAATAAAAACCAAATATCACAACACATACTTGTTTGCCAGCAAGTAAAAGCTTTTCTATACATAATGAGTCCTTAAAACTAAGCATCAAAGGGCCATTTTCCGAGGAGATGGTGCCGTCATGGTAGATAGATTTTTCCAGCTTTTGACCCATCAAAGTGTTATCTTTTTACGTGGCAGTGTCATTGGTGCCTGGACTGAGAGATACAGGAGGCTTCTATATGCTAACTGGAGCTAGCTTGTTCTGGAAGCAGAGCAGCTTGTTTTCCTTTGATGAACACAGCAAGTTCCTCTGGGGCAACTACTCTGTTCAGCCATTTCTGCAGTTCTTCACCTTCTACTTTCTCTTCATCTAAAACCATTTTCACGTTTTCAAGAAAAATAAATCAGAGTCATGTACGAACCATCAACAATTAATGAATCAAACCAGCCCATATAAATGGTCTTGTGTTTTGTTTCAGTCAAGTTAGAAAATATTACTATCTAGATATGTAATGTGTTACCTTCCAGTTGAGCACCGAGCCCTTCTAATACATCTGGATTAGCACGAACAACAGTCAACGCAACATCAAGAGCGGACTGCAACAAATTTGTTACCTCTCTTTGAACAAGATCAACTAGATGCCCCTGTTATTTAAACATGAAAGTTTTTAAGTTTGCTTTCCATTTACAAGCCTAAGTAGAATGAAGTTACCTGATCTCTTCCCCATGGTGAGCCCCCAGAGTCATCCATCCCACCAGCAGAAAGTGTAGACAAAGACACGGGTCCGATTTTCTGGTTGAGACCATATTCAGCTACTGCCTTGTATGCCATGTCGGTTGCTCTTCTGATATCATCAAGTGCACCTGTTGATATACGCCCCGAGTAAACAACCTCTTCAGCTGCACGACCTCCGAGAAGTGTGACCAAGCGGCCATGCAGTTCATCAATGAAAAGCAAATATCTATCTTCATGCGTTGGAGGAATATATGTAAAGCCCAATGCCCCTCCAGATCTCGCAATATGCTTAATTTCTAGTAGCAAAACATGAACCAGCAGAGTATTAATAATGCTTGTAATCATGTGAATTAAGCTTATCCAAGAGGCTGTTTTTTTTTAATTGTTTTACCTCAACACGAGACTGTCCAGGAAGAAGATTTGCAACAGCTGTACCAACAACAGCATGCCCAGCTTCATGCCTTGCAACCACAGCCTTCTCACTGCCTTTTAGCCTTGCTGTTTTCTTCTCTATGCCCTGCAACAAGAGATGCACTTTTAACGGAAAATCCTGACGATATGGTCAATATTGAGAAAGAATATACCGCTATTGATCGCTCCACAGCCTGAATGAAGTCAATTTTATCAACCGTCGTCTTGCTCTTCCTTCCAGCTAGCAAAGCAGCCTCATTAACTAGGTTTGCAAGGTCTGCCCTATAAAAACCAAAAATAAAAGTTAGCGAGATATACCAGCAAAACGCAGATAATAAACTTCCCGTCCAGAATTATACCCAGTAAAACCGGTAGTCATCGAGGCAATGCTACCAAGGTTGACATCATCTCCCAAAGGAAGCTCTTTCTTTGAAACATGCACTTTCAAAATGGACTCTCTTCCTACCTTGTTAGGTGTTTCCACCTGAAAAATGTTTCAGATGGCTATAATAAAGTGTTTGAACTGCGTAACCATTTTAAATAGACAGAGCCAGATCATTCTACTAACCGCAACAACACGATCAAATCTTCCTGGACGACGCAGGGCAGGGTCTAAGACATCAGCTCGATTTGTAGCTCCAAGAACAATGACTGCAGAGCTGCTGTCAAAACCATCCATCTCCTGCAAACCAGTTGCCAACACATAACTGGATCATGCAAAGATCAGGAAAGCAACATCAGCAGAAAATAACTGCATTATTAAAACTTACAGTGAGCAACTGATTCAAGGTTTGCTCCCTTTCATCGTTGCTGACCATTCTGAATTTATTATCACGGCTTTTGCTACAGCATCTATCTGCAAAATGTAATAGGAACAGATCAGTTTGGTTCAGATGAATGGCTCCAATGAGTTGATCCAACAATTGATCACGTATTCAAACCTCATCAATAAATATAATTGATGGAGCCTCCTTCTTGGCCCGTGCAAAGAGATCCCTTACACGTGAAGCACCCATGCCAACATACAGCTCTACAAACTCGCTTGCAGAGCAGCTAATGAAGGGGACTTCAGATTCCCCAGCAACAGCCTTTGCAAGAAGGGTTTTGCCTGTTCCAGGTAGACCGACCTACCAAAAATAGAAACAAATCCATAAATGCTAAACATGGTAACCAAACATTGCCCATAAACTCTATCTAAGAGAAGATTTCACTCACCAATAGGACACCACGAGGGGGACGAGCACCTAGGCGGACATACCTATCAGGATTCTTGAGGAACTCCTGCAACAATCAAGCCGAGTGTAGAAGAAATAAACAAGATCATGAACAAAGCTATTAAAGTAAGATTTGACTATGCATTTCAGAGCATTGCCGCATTAAGGACAGAAAAAACCTACCACAATCTCTTCCAGCTCTTCCTTTGCTTCATCAACACCGGCAACATCTGCAAAAGTGATAATTTCACCATCACCAGAAACTTTCCTCCCACCAGGGCCACCAGACTTGCGGGCCCTAAGCTGCCCCGTTGTACTCTGTGTACACCTCATAAATATCTTTTAAGGAAACTGCACACACCCTTAACTTAAACAACCACACACTAGAGTATCATAAAAATGTACAAACCTGTGAAAAGCTAACAGGGAATCGGTGAAGAAGCCCTGCAAGCACTGCAATGTAGAACAACACAATCTGCAACCCAAATAACAAGAAAAGGATGAAACTTTTTTCAATATAATTACAAGGCGAACAAGTTTCCCTCTGTCCTTACCAATCCAGAGTTGAAGAAGCCACCAGCGCGCTTATCCGGCGACCCGAACTCAACATTATTCTCCAGCATTTTCTCGTACGGCGTCTTAATATCCCTCGGCCTCGTAGTTGAATACACAACCCTTTTAGTCGGAGCCACACTTCTAAGCAGAGACTCTGACCCCTCAGAGAGCTTCCCACCACTAGTCTCACTCTCTTGCCAGCTCCCATCATCTTTCAACTTAAACAAAACATGAACTCCGTCCACCTCCACTTTCTTCACCTCGTCATTATTAACCTTACTCAAAAAGTCACTATACGGCACGCTCAAGAACGTCGTCTGCGTCCGAGGCTCCGACCCGGGTAACGGTATCCCGGGTCGGAGCAACCGCACCACAAACATAACGATACCTAACTGAAGCAGCAAAACACCAACCTCCTGGGCCTTGATTATCGGCTCCCACTCCCATTTATTCGTGCCCTTCGACCACCACACCCCACCGCTTTTACCTTCCTTCCCTCCTTTCTTCTTCTTGTTCCCTTCACCGTCGCTCGAGCTCGTTTTCTCATCGCCTTCTTGGCAGTTCACAATCGCTCTGCTCTTCCTCCTCGAATCCCCTTCCCAGAGACTGAATCTCGGATCGGAGACGACGAATCGGCTCGGGTTGTGGCGAAACGCGCACGACCGAACGCGGAAGAAGGTAGAAGCATGTGAAGACAAGAGAGTGTTGTAATTGCTAAAACAGGTTGAGAATCTGATCCCTGGTCTTAGCAATTCGATTGTAGTCATTGTTTTCGGAACCCTAGAAATTGAGGAAATCAAAGGAAGACATGGCAACACATTTTTTTGGGTTTATCTATCTATCTAATCTTCTTTTGGGAAACGCGAGGTTTACTGGAAATAACGACTACGAATTTAGACCGTCGGATCGGAGGATGTGAGGGGGTTCTCCACCGTTGGATTCGCCGGAGTTCGGCTTGAAAGAAGATTTAATCGGCAGGGAGGTATCTAGTGCGGCAAGGAGTATAGAGAGTCACGGATAACGTCACGTGGTCACAGGATAAAATGGAATGGATGATGAGATTTCGAGGCTTTTTCCCGACCACAGGTTTTAGACGGTGACTATAGGCCACGAATTTCATTTTTAGAGGACCCACGTAATGGGCCTAACGATAATCATGTATAATTTTATGGATGCAACTTTTTCGAAATAAATTTTCAAGATATTTGTCCTAGAGAACAACACATCAATACACTAAATGGTGACAAAAAAAAACAAAAAATATTGAAAACTGTCCTTCATGAAAAACAATTTCAACATGATTTCAAGGAATATGTGGTCTTATTTTAGTGAGTTTTATCTAATTAAGACATCTAAATTAAATGACGGCTTTTGTTTTAACTGTAACTAGATTCTGATCCGCCCTTTTTTGTTTTACATCTTTTTAGATCTTTTCAATTGGTAATTTAAATATGCGCCTAATTAAGATAAAGATAATAAATAATATTCTAAACAATGATAAAGATAAAAAATAATAATAGTTGGACCATACTTTTATCAATGGGTCACACTGCTATTTTAATAGAATAGATTCTGAATTACAATTATTTGATGAAATTGTAAGTTTACTCGTTTTATATAAATAAAATATGTCCTATTATTATTTTCTATAACATCCATTCGACAAAGAATACAAAATTGACATAAAAGTATATAGGGTAAACCTTGTTCTGAACTCGCTAAAGCACGCTACATGTAAGACATGCACATTTATTGAAAAAGCGGGAAAAATCTGAGAGTACGGGAGGAATTTTTGTACTTTATCATTATAATACTACATTTTATACATACAAATTAGAAACCACCATCTCATAATTTATTTTAAATGTTTGTTCTACTGACTTAAGTCCATAAAATCTGTAAAAATGTTAAAAAAAACTCATTCCGAGTCTGATCCAGTCTAGGCCCAATAAAATTTACTACTTAATGAAATATGAAAAGTAAAAACTTGAAATTCTAACATCCCACATCGTCCCAATGATAACAAAGTAACATCTAACATCACCTATAAATAAACGTATCACAGCTAAATAGTTAGTTTGCAAGATGGGCTTCAGATCAAGCCCAATATCTTGTCGAAAAGTTTAAAAAGACGGCTCGCTACTCGTTGAGAAATCGGTTTTGAACCGAGTAAATCAGTTAGGCGTCGACTATATGTGTGATTAATGTGACCGAATTGGTCTTAATCGAGTCGGTTCATTGGCGTGGAGCGACTACTCGGCCGAGTATACGGCTAGACGGCCGCCTTTTAGAACAAGGAGGGTAAATATATGGCAATATAAAATTTTATTTGTATCACAAAATTAACTTTCCATCAAACTTCGATAAATTTGGATGTGTTTTAATTTTAAAGTTAAAACTAGATGTTTCGCTCACATATATAAACATAATTATCTTGCGGATATTTTTTTAATTTTTTCCTGTTCCATCATCATTTTTTAAAAAACCATCAAAATCTATAATCTTACGAGGAAAAACTATATATCAAACAATAAAATAAAGTACGAAAGTAAACCTTTGTCTTTTTTAACTCTCATTACCTTTATAAATTACCTCTTTAAACCAACAATATACATCAAACTAAAAAAAAAGTTAAAATAAAAATAAATTTAAACGGAAAATTTTATAATAATTTAGAAAAAACTTAAAATTTAAAATAATGATAAATTTTTTGATTTATTTGAAATATATATAGAAAGATCTTACTATTTCATATATTACTTTTTGTAAAATAAAAATAGATAATGATTATCATTAGGTAATAACAAAACACCATTACATATGATTTTAAACAAAACACATCTTGCAAAACATTAGTATCATTGTTATGAACCAGATTGTGGATGGCTCATAACCAAGAGATTATGATTTGTAATCTTTCCATTTATCTATGACGGTGTAATCTCCTATATAAGGAACCTCTATGTTATGAATAAAGATAAACTTTTCCATTACTTTTATAACACGTTATCAGCACGAAACTCTGAGAAACCCTGAGCCTAAAATTTTCGACCAGAAATCCTAATTTTCTTTCTCTTTCTCGTTTTGAATATTCAACCACTAAACCATAAATTTTCATACCAACAATCTTCCTAAGCCGCAAAAGCAATCCGACAAGACGATCTGTTCGCATCCTGACGTACCGACGACCAGGCGATCCCGATAATAAGATCCGATGACGATCCGACCGACGATCATTCTTGGCGACCCGACGATCTGATTCGGCACGTACCAGCTCACGAAGTTCTTCTCGATTCTCGGTGGTCCGTTCAACCCGTTTGGAGGTTAAGGTAAATATCTAAACCCTAAAACCTTAAAACTCCAAATTGGACTTTAATAATCCGATAAACCCTAAATCATGTTCCTATAAGATTAAAACCCGATATCAGATTTTACAAGTTAAAATCCGATAAACTCTAACCTTATATCTATAAACCCTAAATGAAATAAGTTTCAAAATTAATTATACTATAATTATCAAATCACATATTAAAACCCTAATCGAATATTTTTGAAATCAAAACTGTTTTCGGTTTTGATCATTGAGGTTTTAAATCTGAATTAATCTGATGCTATGTTGCTAGAATTGTTTGACAGTTAAGTTGCTAGATTTATTATTCTCATCCTGCTAGTTTAATAATTCTGATATGTTTAAGTCTTGATTAAATCCGACCTGCTTGTTTTTATTAATACTTTGATCACAGTTAGGATTGATAGATTTATTTTCTCATCCTGCTTGGTTAATTGTTCATCTGATTTAAAATTGTTTAAACCGACCAGCCTGTTAAAGCATTGATTGAATCCGATAGGTTGCTAGCTTGCTTTGCTTATATAATCTGATAGGTTGATAGATTCATGATAAAATCTAATGTCTTGAGGTTTAAGATTGTATGCTATGTTCGATTTTATTGATTGATCTGATTAGAAATCATGAAACCCTAATTCTAGTCCTAACCTTAATCCGCATATCTGAAACTTGAAACCCTAAATTCATTATGCTTATGAGTTATATTAAATTGATTGATCTGATTATATGTTTTTGAGGTTTGATAAATTCTGATACTAGATAAATTATTTACACATGGTTTATGTTAAATACTAATCAGCCTTGAAATTGATTCATTGAAATTCATGCTTGAAATCTATATTCTAGTATTGCTAAAATCAGCCTTGAAACTGATTCATTGAAATTCATGCTTGAAATCTATATTCTAGTATTGCTAAAATCAGCTTTGAAACTGATTGAGTGATTAATAAATCTTTTTACTAGTCTTCTTAAAATCCATTGATTGTTAAACAATAATTGCATGATTAATTGAATCCGTTTTGCTAGTCTTGATAAACCATAATATTATGAGCACATAGAAATAGTATTGCTGAGACTTGCTAGAAATTGACTGATTGATTAAATGCCTTTAAGTTTGATAGTCTCATTGTCCTCACAAGATTTAAATCCGAATTGATTGTTTTTAAGAGTAAGACCGCATGAAAATTATACCTAAATGTTGAGTGATATATGATTTGAGATGTCGAAAATCAACCTGGATTTTGCTGCCCTAAATCTCTCTAGAGATAATTATTTACGGTGGGTATTGGATACAAAGATTATCCTAAAGTCAAAAAAACTTGGTGAATTTATCATAGAAGGCAATAACGCCAATGAGAAAGATTGATACAGGGCAATATTAATTGTTAGCCATCATCTTATTAAGAGTCTCAAAGATCAGTATCTGACTATAGAGAATCCTCTAGACCTTTGGACAAAGTTAAAAATCGAGATATGATCACCAAAGAACGGTGTTATTACCAAAGGCCCTATTTGATTGGAGGAATCCCAGAATCCAGGTTTATAAGTCTGTGGATGAGTCTATTGCTAGCTGGGCAAAATAATGGATTACTGATGAGAAACAGTGAATTGAGACCTTCTGGATTAACCCCATTACATGATACCAATAAGGCCGCAGAAGAATAAAAAAGAAGCGGTAACCACGTCCAGAATGATAGACCACACGATCATGGCCGTGGAGGGTGGAAAGTACGTGGCCATGGCCACTATAACACATTTGGCCGTGAGAATCACTATGGCCGAGGCCGTGGGTATCAACCTAATTTGAGCCATGGTCAAGGCAGTGGCCGTGGTATATCCTTTAAACCACAAAGCTTGACCAAATCAGTGTGCCATAGATGTGGAATGGGGAACCATTGGGCTAAGATATGAAGGACTCCCAAACATTTTTGTGACATCTATCAAAGAAAGTCTGAAAGGGAAGAATCCTGAAACCCACTTGGTCTATAAAGATGGTGAAAATAATTTCGAACATGATCAAGATGATCTTATGGAATATGAGACTTATGATTGCCTAAAAGAATCAAGTTGATAATCTGATTTCGACATCAAACTTGTGTGATTTCTTTGATTGTATGTTTTCTCTGATTTTTATCTCCTTGAATTTATTTCTATTACATTGTCTGCTTAGATTAAATGAATGAATGATTTTTCTATATGAGTACACCAAAAACCAATATAAGTACTAAAGGTGTATCGCCAATTGAAAGAAGACTATGGCTAGGCTAATATATTATTGTCTAAGGGTATGCATCTAGAAATCAGTGATGCCTTAGGGGGGCTTATTCAAACAAGAATTTGTATGGAATTTAGTGATTTTAAAAGTTGATGGACTTTTAAAAGTTAAGTAAACTTAACAAATAGTTTACATAGATTTCCATTGATTGTGATTGATCTTCATAGATTTGCATACATTTTGTTTTTTTTTTATAAATCCTTTTAAGGAAATATGTAAAAATTCTTTTTGAAAACTTTCCAATTTTTTAAAAGCTCTCTGTAAGTAGAGACGATAGTAAGAGATGATATACGGGTCCGAGATGATGTACAACAAGTCCCTGAAAAATCTTCGTCGCCGAATCAAGTCACAAGATCGATTGAGATCAACTCTTGAGGATAATCTTTTGTAGCCATCTTGGACCTCATGTTGCTACGTACGATTGGAATCGATGTTCCTTAGTAACACTAGTAGCGATGAGTTGAGCCACCTCAGTCCTTCCTTCACCCACATGATCCAATTTCCACTACGAAAAGACACAAGGAGATGATGAATGTTTCGGAAATGATAAATGAGTGTTGGGTAGTTTTCTGTCCATGGCAACGATAGGAGCTGCGCCTCGAAGAATGAGTTGGTAGAAAGAAGGATCGTCAGCCATGAAAGACAGCTTTCCACCACTATTGCTTACGCTATTCTGCTAAGATGATGACACTCAAGCATTGATGCTTCTTGTTATGGTGTAAGAACATCATCGCTGCTTTTTTTCTTTGTATATGATTTTCTTCTTGTTACAGTTTTGAAATAAATGGGCAAATGTTGAAATTATTTTACTTGTTTGTGTAACGCTACGGAATCAAAAGTGTATTTTCTATTATATGGATTTTAAAACTCTTATGGGTAAACATCAGATTTTCAAAGTTGAGTCTCATGAGTAAAAAAGTAAAGAATTTATATCTCAATAACAATAGGGTTTGATAGAATTAAAAAATCAATCATAAGTAAACTTTTTGAATAACAAAAGATTTTGAGTGGATTTTAAAAATCTTTAAACCAATAACAATGGAGTTTACTAAGAGTTTAAAATTCCATCTACCAATAATGATGGATTTTCAAAATTTTATAATTCACCTAGACTCTATCTACCAATAACCCCTTATATTCACCCAGTTCTAAGAGCAAGAGCAGCCTATTGAGTTTTAAAGATATAAGAATGAATGGTTTCCATATTGAAACAATTGGCAAAGGAAATAAAAAGTTCTTTCAGATAAATGTATAAAATCGCTCAAGGCCATAATAAGTCCTAAAGACTATACATGCATTCTCTACTGACCTAGACTATGCATAGATCAGTATGATAGAGGCTAAAAGCCTGCGAAAATATACACTTTATGGCACGACCGGATTGGTCATCCTGGTCCAAACATGATGCGAAAATTGATATTCAAAAGACACATATTAAAAGATAAGAAGAGTTATCCCAAATAATCTCACGTGTGTAACATGTACACAAGGGAAATTCATTAGGCCATCACAAGTAAAACGGCTACGAACCCCTTTTCATAATAAAGACTATATGTCTAGATAATACTGGTGAATACATGTCTCAAGCGTTTAAATGATTATGGTATGTCCATGGGAGTAAGTGTGGACAATTATGTGATACATGTCCATACCAAGAACGGCTTGGCCGAAATCTTTTAAAACACAAATAGCTGATTGATAGACAATAACTTATGAGGTCAAAGCTCCCATTCACAGCTTGAGCCACACGAAATTTACATGCACCTAAGTTAATACGCATCAGGCCATTTAGTGAGCATAGATATCCCCTATCACAATTATTAACGGGTTAAGAGCCAGACATACCCCATCATAAGACATTTGGATGTGCTGTCTATGTACTAATTGCTCCACCACAGAGAACTAAGATGGGACCTCAAAAGGAGGATGGGGATATATGTTTGATATGATTCTCCCACAATAATAAAGTACTTTGAACCAACTATGGGTGATTATATTTGAGGCCAGGTACACAGATTATTTTAAGACCAGAAGGAGAGAAAAAATAATAAAGCTGGTAAAAGAATGGTAAAAGAAATAGAATGGAATCAACCATCAATGTCTTGGCAAGATCCTCGGACTAAAGAATGTGAAATAGTCGTCCAAAGATTATACATTTATAAAGCTTGCTAATCAAATGTCAGACACATTTGCTGACCCGAAAAAGAATGACTAAGTCATATATAAACCAGCCTGTAAAGCACCAACGAATTTGATGTCCAAGAAGAGGCACAATCAAGTTGTTACAGAGTCTAGACAACGTATGAAACGTGGTAGACCAAATAGGTTCCAAAAGATAAGAATCATCGGAAACAAAAGAAAGGTGCAGAGAATGATAATCAAAATCTAAATTCGAGGTTACTAAGGAAATCATCCCAGACATGGAGATAAGGCTGGACGGCTCTAAGGTACAGGTACCAAACAATGTAGCTTGGGGCCTTAGCTGCAAAGTATTAAAGGTCGATAATAATGAATCTCAATCGATTATATCATGTCTGGAACATAATGGAACCAATAAGGAATGTCGACATAAGATGATTTATTTGCATACAAAGTAGCACTTGAATTTATGAATATAAGCGAGGATTATGAACTCACGTCAATATAAGAGTGTGCACTCGTAGAACAGATTGGATTGAATGGAAACGTGGGGTTAAATAGTTTAAGGAAGAAAGGCGTATTTGGCCATATGATTAAGACGCCATATGATGTTAAAACCAGTGGATATAAATGGAATAGAAATCGTGAGATATAAAGCTGATGTTGCACAAGGATTCTCACAAAGACCAATAATAGATTATGAGGAGACATACTCCCATGTGGTGGATACAACTACTTTTAGATTTCTCATAAGTGCGGTATATAAGAGAAAATTAGACTTGCAGCAAGTTGATGTAGTGACTGCATATTTATATGGTCCATTGGATAATGAAAGTACTAGAGGGTATTGAGCTAAAAGTACAGCAAGTTCTCGAGAACAATATTGATAATCATCAAAGTATATGACCTGAATATCCTAGGAACTTCTGGATACAATTTCTCAAACAGTTGAATATCTCAAGAAAGAGTTTGAGATGAAAGATCTTGGAAAACAAAGTTTTGTTTGGGATTACAGCTTGAGTACATTAACAATGAAATCCTTGTGCATCAAATCGATATACGTAAAATGGTACTCAAGAGATTTAATATGGACCGGTCTCACCCGTTATTCAGTACATGGGCTGAGATCACTTGTTTTGGACACTGATCCATTCAGTCCAAAGGTGGACGATAAAGAAGTCCATTTAGTCACGAGATGGACGATGCAAAATCTTGTTTTAGACGATCAGATTGGTCCATAAGAAGGGCGATGAAGAAGCCTTTGATTTTGGTTTATTTTATACTAACCAGTCCAAAGAGGGTTATTTGGTTTTGTTGATTTGTTTTCAGACGGGTTATGTTTTACACATGGTGGTACACGATATCACAAAGAACATCATCCAAGATTTCGTGTGTGTGTGTATTTGAGGTCGATGACTCAATATGTTCGATCAGTTGTGGCATGGCCGATGGTAAAGAAGAACCAACTATCATGTTCGAGGATCTAAGCATATTCTGCCCAAGATCTTTATCACCCACGGATTGCAGAAAATTGGAGAGGTCCAAGGGACCTTCAGTAATGTCCAAATCAGGGGGAGTAATGTGTGTTGTACTCTTTTTCTTTCACCATGGTTTTGTCCCAATTGGGTTTTTCTGGTAAGGTTTTAATGAGGCAACATTAAAGCACATTACAAGCTCTAAATGGTTATGACATCCAAGGGGAAGTGTTATGAACCAGATTGTGAATGACTCATAACCAAGATATTATGATTTGTAATCTTTCCATTTATCTAAAGAACCTCTATGTTATGAATAAAAATAGACTTTTCCATTACTTTTATAAGAATCATTACGTATTTCCTATTTTCTTTTAACAATTTTTATTATAATTAACTAATTAATTTATTTATGATCAAATATATAAGAAATAAACATAATAATTCGATCTAACCGATCGATAATATAAAACAACAGTCAACAAAAACAAAAAGAGAAGTAAAAGAGGAGTGGTGACCGGCGGCGAGATGCTCGCCGGCCACCGGAAACGATTTCAGTTTTTTGGAGAACTAGTGAGAAGTTGGAGCGTTTTTTCTCTCTCTTCGTCCAATCATAAGGACGGTTAGTTTGTACCTTTACAAATAGAGTGATTTACACTCATGGTCAATTTCTATGATTTTATTACATATTGCGTCACTTTAAGCTACTAGCGTAGTTTTTGTGTGGTTGTTTACATTGTTGCCCCCTAACTTACCTTTTTCTTTTTTTTTATTAATAACTAACTAACTAATTAAATATCAAACCCTCACTTACAAGAAAAGTAATATAACCGTTGATTTTAAATATAATCATACGGACTTTTCTAAGACAGTCCATGATTTGATATAAAGCTAAAAACTTTTCTCATCTTTAAGATCTAAATCAATATAAAAAAAATGGTTAAGATTACATATTTTTCAGTCATTGTTTTATCATAAATATATTCTCTAGCTTATGAACTTTCATCTTTACGCACTCTCTCATTTCATTTGTTTTCCTTCGCTTGTTACTTTTTTTTAAAAAAAGTCCTCAATCCTACAATTATTTGTTCTTTTAACCACAAAAAATAGAAATCAATGATTTGACGACGAGTTTCTCTACTTCGTCACTTCAGCAAATCCAACCGCCATTAACACCTCAAAGAGTGCCTTGTCTGTTGTTGGGCCGTCTCACTAAATCCGTCCTGGAGACACCGTCTTTATCCTCCACCTCCCCCACCTCTATTCTTTTCGGCGCCGTTTGAGGTCCTCTTCCTCTCCAAACTCAGCAATCGTAGCTTACGATTTGATGCATTCACCAACTCTAAGGTTTTGACAAAAGGACCAGCTTGTTATGACATGTAAATAAGAATTAAGTTTATGGATGGTTTGTGGATATGGACACATTAAAACGCATATGGTTAAGAAACATGAAGAGTTCGTACAAGAACTGCATCAGTGTACACATGGATAATTCGTTGAATAACCGCATCAGTGTACACATGGACATTCATAGACGGTGTACACGTGGGCATACCTAGCCGATGTACACGTATACGTAATGGTGTTAAACGAACTCTGAGTCTAATAAAGGTGAATGTACAATGCTGCTTTCAAAGAGCTCGGGAGAGATGGAATGCAGATACACGAACCTTACAAACGTTCTAAGGTTAAGATGGGAGAACATATATAGAAACATAGAGTCATTGGGGTGCATCAACGGGAACTCTACGTTTTTCTCAGCAACTCAAGAAAAGCTGTAAAAGGAGTTTGATGAAGCTGGTGGACATAATAGTGTTAGCATGTTTTGTGTGTTTCAATTGTTACACTAATGATATGTACACTTGTTTATATATCCACATGTACAACGATTATATATCCATTAACAATTAACTAGTCATTCTCAATGTAATTTTAATACAGACTCTACAGAATTTATGCAAAACACAGATTCCAAAATGGAAAATGAAACAAAGAGTATTTTCATCAAACCTTACTCTCCACAGAAACCTATACTTTTTTCCTTATCTATAACAGCTGATCTTCTTATTACGAAATCAATAATCAAACCTTACTCTCCACAGACAGAGAGAATACCAAAAGGTTAAGCTTTTGTATCAGAACATGTTTCAGACGTCCAAGATGATGATGCTTAAAGGCGAAAGGGAAGGAGAAGAAGAAGGGCAATACCATAAGAGCATTCAAATCCTGAAAAGCATCCTGCAATCTCTTGTCTATGCTCTCCACTGATATTTCTGTCTCCTCAATATCCTAGCCAATCCCACCATCCTCATCGTTCCATTATTGCAACCGTTCCAGACCGTAACGGGAAGCCTCGCTCTGGCTCTTCTCAAATTCCTCCCCTGCCCTGCTTCTCCAATATTTTGGGTCAATTTCTTAAATAAGCCACCGAAATCCCCTTTTTCCCTGAAGCGATGTTAACGACAATCGAACCCGAGTTTACTTGGAACCAGATCCAAGTCGAGTGGAACATAGATTTTGACCGATTTTCTCTTGTTGAGAGAACGCTTGGATGCGGTAGTTGGAGCAGATTTTCCTTGGGCCTTTTTTCCGTAACGATTATCGAGAACACCAAACTCATCCATTCTCACCGATTAATGGAGAAGAAAACGATTTCTCTATAATTGATCTTGTGAAAATCATGGAATTATGTGAAGATGGAAGAGATTCTCTAAATAATGGAAGAGTAATAAAAAGAAAAGGGAAAATAGAGGAGCAAAAATGAAGAAACTGTGAGAATATAGCAAGAACAAAAAAATTTGTGGGGCTTCTTTTTTCTCTGGAATTTTGAACCGACGACTACTACAAAAGAAAACAATTTAATTTTCTGGTTGTAAAAGAAAAAGACAACACTGTCATTTCATATTGCCTATCTACGTGTAACATGTGAAAAAAGTGTGTTAGGAGCAACAACTGTCGTAGAGTGATATATAAAAGATGAAAAGTGACCTCAAATCGTAAATGTTTCTTACAAATATTTACATATAGATGTATTATTAGTTAAATACCAATAGAATAAACTGTGGGGAAAATACTCATCCGTTTGATTTATTTAGTAATAAATTAAAAGCAAGCACATATTAGAAATATTTTAGGGTTCGAATAGTCACTGGATCATCCAGGGTTCGAATTCCATCTTCAACAAATTTAATAAAATAAATTTTTTTTATAAAAAAAAAATTAATATTTTAGAAAATATCTTTATACAAATATTTTACAATTATTTAATTATAAATTATTTTGAATCTTAATTTTTTAAATAGAAAACTATATTATTAGATAACAACACAATATAATATATATATATATATATATAATTATCTTTTTAATATGTTTTTATTTTTGACAAGTTTATTATATTAATTTATAATCACTTATCTAATATAACATATAAATCTCATATTACTAATTTAAAATTCGTTTTAAATATATAATTTATTATTATTAAAGTGATTTGTAGGTGAATTTTGGGATTAAATCAGAACGAAAAAAAAAAACTTTTGTTTATGTGGAATCTCTAGACTATAGGATTCACAGTGCAAAACTAAAAACCAAAACAGGAGAAAAATGAAACGACATTAGTGTCTTCTATAAGAATCAATAAACAAAAATCTTGATCTCTACATCAAGAAAAACCTAGTCGACCAACCAAAATCCATCATTAGAAGGTTTATCCTTCTTCTTGTCTAGTTCATCTTCGAGAGACGACACCATAAGCTCAATGTTATTGACGCTTTCCTCAAGTTGTTGGAACCGAGCATCATCAGATTCCTTCCTCTCTAAGGACACTTCCTCGATCTTTGTATTCAAAAAATTTAGCGTGAATCCCACATTTCTTGACATGTCCCTTAAACGTTCCTCGAATTGTTGGACTCGAGACTCGTCAGCATTATCAAGCTTCGTATTCACACAGTCCAGCTTGAATCCTAAATCCATCAGCTCAATATTCTTGATGCGTTCCTCGAGTTGTCGGACCCGAGACTCATCAGCATCATATGATTTCTTCCTCTCGAAGGCAATTTCCTCAAGCTTCAGCTTCAAACTGTCCAGCTTAGAGGCTGTTTCCATTAGCTCAATGTTCTTGACACGTCCCTCGAGTAGTTTGGCCCGAGACTCATCAGCATCATGTGATATCTTCTTCTCCAAGGAAACCTCCTCAAGCTTCGACTTCAAACTGTCCAGTTTCAACCCTAATTCCATCAGCTCAAGATTCTTGACGCTTTCTTCAAGTTTTTGGAAACGACACTCATCAGCAGCATGTGATTTCTTCATATTGGACTTTGACTTGGAACAGTCCTTCTTGAAGCCTGATACCATTAGTTCAAGATTCTTGATGCGTTCCTCGAGTTGTTGGACCAGAGACTCATCATCAGCACCGTCGTCTGCGTTCTTCCTCTTGAAGGAAACTTCATCAAACTTTGACTTCAACCAGTCCAGCTTGACTCCTACTTCCGCAAGATCACTCAACTTGCTGCAAGCGTTGCTTAGAGTATTCTTGTATTCTGTCTCTGCGAATATCTTTTTCACTGAAGCAACCTGCCAATAAAACGTGTTTTTGTTACTCATCCATATAAATCATATGTTATTATTCAAAAACATAAAGAAGAGACGTATATCCCTTTTTGACTTACATGAGCAGCAAAAACTTGAAAACCATTGATGTCCTCCTCGCCTTTTCCATCGAAAGCTTCAACAACATTAATGTAGACTTCAATGATGAGTTTGTCCTTCTCCAAAAACCCTTTTTCCTGAAACTTGCTTAGAGGCAACGTCTTTCGGGTACCCCGTGCTGGATTCTCAGCGCAAAACAACGTCTTTCCCAATACTGTAGAACATATACAAAAAGACAAAAAGTTAAGTTATTCATCAACACATCAAATTCCAAAAAAAAAAAAAAAGAATAAAAAAAAAGTCAAAACAAGAAAAGATATAACTTCTTACTTGATGATTTATAGAGTTTTTTGTTGGAATCATTCAACACTAGGAAATAATATTTAGCACTTCTGTTCCAACCAGTTCGCAAGGATTTACGATTTGCAACGTAGAGAAACAAACACAACTGATCATTGTAATTTCCCTTGGGATGAACTGCAAGATACCTGAAAGAATATAAAACAAAGATGAGTGCTAGGTACAATAAAAACAATAAATTAATCAATCTCCGAGAACATGAAGACAATAGAGTTACAAGGTAAATTTAAGTTTAGATCCTACTATTCTATGTTTTACCATTCGCATCCGCCAGCCACGAAATCCTTAGACGTTATGACAGCTTTCTTGTCCGAGAAGTTATCTATCTCAAACCTGAAACTAGGTCTTTGATCCCACATATTCGACTTAAAAAATCTGGTAGATTTGGTTATTTCTAGCAAAGAAGAATTTTTCAGGAACTTTGTATGATGATGATACGTTCAGGCGTAAGAAGTCCTGTATTTATAGAGGACGCAAAAAGAAGAAAGGAAACACTACAAGAAAACATCAAGGATTCTGAGGGAAAAAATCGTCGGAATTTCGTCGGAATATCGTTATTCCGACGACATACCGACGAAACACGTCGTCGGAAATAATTCCTCGGAATTTATTTTTTCCTCGGAAATCCCTCGGAATTTTCCGTCGGAATTTCGAGGAAATAAATTTCCGAGGAAATTCCGAGGATCACTAGTTTGTCGGAAATGTCCTCGGAATATACCGAGGGAGAACTTCGTCGGTATAATTCCTCGGAAGTTCATCGATCGATGCGTTTTTGGACATATATACACCGATCGATAGAGTATACCGACGGACATTTTCCTCGAAAATTCGAGGAACTTTTCCTCGGTATATACCGAGGGACCAGTTCGAATTTTCGAGGGCGGCTCCGAATTTTCGAGGGCGGCTCCTCGAATTTTCGAGGGGCGGCCTCGAATTTTCCGAGGATATGTCCTCGAATATACCGAGGGAAAAGTTCCTCAGAATAAATAGAGGAACCTGTCCCTCGGTATAGCCCAAACGTTTTTTAAAAAATGCATCGATCGATGCGTTTTTGAACAAAAACGCATCGATCGATCAAGTGAAAAATATAATTAATTTCCTCGGAATGTAAAAAATATTAATTTTTTTAAAAAGATAAAATTTCTGAAATTTAAATTCGAAAATATGAAATTAAAAGTAAAATTGAAATCATATTAATTAATATTCAAAGTTTCACAAATAAAAATAAAACATTCCGAGTTTGTGGAAAAAAAACTACGGGTCTGGCACGTCCGGGAACACCTCGTTCGGGTACATCCTCTGCATCATCTCCATCATTTGCTGGTTCAGCCTCCTCGTGCCTCATAGCCCGCTGTTGAGCCGCCATCCGGGTCTCTAACAAAGATATACGATCATCTTTGTCCTTCAACTGGGCCGTAAGTACTTCTGGATCAACGAAGGGCGGTGGTGCAGAAGAAGGGGGAACCGACCGGGTGCGACGACCCAAACCGACCAAACGTCCCTTCTTCTTTGGAACCGACTGAATAGAAAAAAGCCAAATTTAGAAATTTAAACCAAGAAATAAATGAATTGAACTTTTAAAACAAAGAACTTACGGATTCAACGATTTCGTTGATTCAAACCGGACAAGTTGGTCGAAGCCCTCGGCGTCATCCTCGGTTTGAAGCTGAGACACTTCGCCTACCACCGAGTTTGGACCAGGTCGACCACGCCCTCACAAGACCGTCATCAATCTGGCCGGTCTTCTTGTTGGTATACGCCCTCCTCATTAGGGCGAGATCATCAACTGGCTCGCCATCATTTTCTTCCGCCTTGAAAAAAAACATAAATTAAAGAAACATTAGAAATTAGAAGAAATGCACAATAAATTTAAATTCTGAAACTCAAATAATTGAAAAAGCGGTTGAACTTACCATGCGATCTCGAGAGTGGCAATAGATTGAGCACCCAAGTTATGCTTGTAGATGCCCTTCCCTTTACGGTCGCTCTTGCGGTTGGTGGAGTTGGTGGAAGAAGTTTCTTCGTCTCTTCCTTATCCCAATGCACACAACTCCTTCCGGACCGTGTCGTTCATCGACTTTGGGACCTTTTAATAAAAAGAAAAATTTAATAAATTAAAAATAGTTTAATAAATTAAAAATGGTTTAATAAATTAAATCGAACCTTATTGATTTCTCACTTCTTCTTCCACTCGTGGATCTGCTTCCCATAGTTGTCCATTACTTTATGGACGAAGTGGTGATAGATAAAGAGCATCTCATCGAATTCCAGTTGAACTCTTGCTGAAAAAAACACAATTAGTAGAAAATTTATATTAAAGATTAAAAATATAAGTAAAAATTAGAATACTTACCGCGAACCGACGAAACCACGTAACCTGCTTGTCGGTTGGGAAGTGAGTGAAAGTCGGATGTCCACTGTCGAGGGCGAGTACATCATACGGTTGATCCATGCGCTGATCCCGCTCCCGGATCGGTTGAACCTTAGTAAAAGAACAAACAGTTAATAATGAATCCAAATTTAAAGAAAAAAATGTTTAATTACCATGTTTGACCCGTCCATGTGGATACAGAGTGAGATACGGAAGATGGTCACGACCGGGCTGTTGAACCAACTCGCAACACGCATCACTCCGGAGGACCCGGATGAACAGGAGCGATGCAGCAATGAGCGAGAGGAGCAGGAGCGGGTGCAGCAGAGGGAGATGTATGGTTGGGCGTGGGGCGAAGGAATCGAAAATGGCTGGAATCCGAGGCTGGCTCCCGTACCACCACGACCACGGCAGCTGTCGAGGCGTGTCGATCATCATGAGACACAGAAATTTAAAAATATATTTAATAAATACGAAATATATAAATTAATTTTTTTAAAAAATTCCCAAATAATTTAATCACAAAAAGATTTATATATATTTAAAATTTTTAATAAATATATAAAAATAGTTCTAATAAACAAAAATAGTTGTAATAAATAAAAATAGTTTAATAATTACAAAAAATAGTTTAATAATATATATATATATTAAAAATATTTTTAAATCCCAAATAATAGTTTTAATCACAGAAAAGTTTTATAGATATTTAGAAATTTAAACCAAGAAATAAATGAATTGAACTTTTAAAACAAAGAACTTACGGATTCAACGATTGATTCAAACCGGACAAGTTGGTCGGCCCTCAAGCGTCATCCTCGGTTTGAAGCTGAGACACTTCGTCTACCACCGAGTTTGGACCAGGTCGACCACGCCTCACAAGACCGTCATCAATCTGGCCGGTCTTCTTGTTGGTATACCTCATTTAGGTAGATCATCAACTGGCTCGCCATCATTTTCTTCGCCTTGAAAAACATAAATTAAAGAAACATTAGAAATTAGAAGAAATGCACAATAAATTTAAATTCTGAAACTCAAATAATTGAAAAAAGCGGTTGAACTTACCATGCGATCTCCGAGTGGCAATAGATTGAGCACCCAAGTTATGCTTGTAGATGCCCTTCCCTTTACGGTCGCTCTTGCGGTTGGTGGAGTTGGTGGAAGAAGTTTCTTTCGTCTCTTCCTTATCCCAATCGCACAACTCCTTCCGCACCGTGTCGTTCATCGACTTTGGGACCTTTTAATAAAAAAGAAAAATTTAATAAATTAAAAATAGTTTAATAAATTAAAAATGGTTTAATAAATTAAATCGAACCTTATTGATTTCTCACTTCTTCTTCCACTCGTGGATCTGCTTCCCATAGTTGTCCATTACTTTATGGACGAAGTGGTGATAGATAAAGAGCATCTCATCGAATTCCAGTTGAACTCTTGCTGAAAAAAACACAATTAGTAGAAAATTTATATTAAAGATTAAAAATATAAGTAAAAATTAGAATACTTACCGCGAACCGACGAAACCACGTAACCTGCTTGTCGGTTGGGAAGTGAGTGAAAGTCGGATGTCCACTGTCGAGGGCGAGTACATCATACGGTTGATCCATGCGCTGATCCCGCTCCCGGATCGGTTGAACCTTAGTAAAAGAACAAACAGTTAATAATGAATCCAAATTTAAAGAAAAAAAAATGTTTAATTACCATGTTTGACCCCGTCCATGTGGATACAGAGTGAGATACGGAAGATGGTCACGACCGGGCTGTTGAACCAACTCGCAACACGCATCACTCCGGAGGACCCGGATGAACGAGGCGGATCTGCAGCGGGGAGCGAGAGGAGCGAGGCGGAGTGCAGCGAGAGGAGATGTATGGTTGGCTCGTAAGAAGGAATCTCGAAAATGGCTGGAATCCGAGGCTGGCTCCCGTACCACCACGACCACGGCAGCTGTCGAGGCGTGTCGATCATCATGAGACACAGAATTTAAAAATATATTTAATAAATACAGAAATATATAAATTAATTTTTTTAAAAAAATTCCCAAATAATTTAATCACAAAAAGATTTATATATATTTAAAATTTTTAATAATATATAAAAATAGTTCTAATAAACAAAAATAGTTGTAATAAATAAAAATAGTTTAATAATTACAAAAAAATAGTTTTAATAATATATATATATATTAAAAATATTTTTAAATCCCAAATAATAGTTTTTAATCACAGAAAAAGTTTTATAGATATTTAAAATGTTTTGTAAAATCCAAAAAATTGAATTTATAAAGAAATTTTTTTTTTGTAAAGTCCAAAAAATCGAATTTATATAGAAAAATCGTTTTGTAAAATACAAAAATCGATTTTATATACAAAAATCGATTTTATAAATAGAAAAAAAAATTATACAAAAATTCTAAATCAATTCAACAAAACAAATCATTCAACCAAATCACAATTCTAAACCTATTATACAACCAAATCACAATCCTAACCAATCACCTTAACAAAAATCTATCAAAACTACACAAAAACCTAACAAATAGAACCTAAGAGAGTGGGATAGGGTCCTTACATGATTTGTGTAAGAAAAGGGGGAGATCGCCGGAGATATCGTCGGATTTCAGGGGGAAATCGCCGGAGAAAAAAAGAGAGAGTCGCAGAGAGGAAAAAGAAAGAAATGGGGAAGAAGAAGTGGCTCGTGGTTATAAAACCTAGGGTCCGACGGATATTATCCGTCGGAATTCCGTCGGAATTCTAATTTCAATTTTCGCGAAATATTTGCCCGGTAAAATGAAAATATTCCGAGGAAATTCCGACGGATAGTAAAATATCGTCGAATTTCCTCGAATATTCAGGAAATACTAGAACTAGTGTTTGGGGTTTCAAAACATCAATTTTTTGCCGATTTCATTTCTTATACAATTGTAATGCATACCATTGAGGATTCTTTGTATAGATGTGCATAAACCATGAAATAAAAATTTCAAAACTAATTGAAAGTATTCCCTTTACCGTTCATTAAAAGGTATAAGTGTTTGTCTTATGTTGCAGATTTCGCTCATACAATCGAAAAGTGTTAATTATACGGTAAGGAACAAATTTTTGTCTTCATAATGAGCGTAAGACACTTAATAAGGGTTATATAGGTGTTATTCAAGCGGCAAAGCGTTGTTTTATGTTTAAAACCCTATTTCCTCGAATTTCCTCGACTATTCGAGGAACTCGAGGAAACCCTCTTCTTCCTCGGAATATCCTCGGAATATTCCGAGGAAACCCTCTTCTTCCTCGGAATATCCTCGGAATATTCCGAGGAAATTCCGAGGAACTAGTGTTTGGGGTTTCAAAACGTAATTTTTTAAATAAGCGTCGATCGATGCGTTTTTGAACAAAACTCATCGATCGATTACAAAGATGGACGGGCCATAAGATTGTGATCGATCGATGAAATATCCCATTGATCGATCGAGAATCTCAATTGTTCCGGAATGTCCTCGGAAAATCTTGTATGTTTTAAAAGCGCTCGATCGATCGTTTTTGAACAAAATCGATCGATTACAAAGATGGACCGGACCGTAAGATTGTGATCGATCGATGAGAGTATCCCATCGATCGATCGAGAATCTCAATTTTTCCTCGGAATGTCCTCGGAAAATCTTGTATGTTTTAAAAGCGCGTCGATCGATCGTTTCGAACAAAACAAATCGTCGATCGATTACAAAGATGGACCGGGCGTAAGATTGTGATCGATCGATGAGAGTATCCCATCGATCGATCGAGAATCTCAATTTTTCCTCGGAATGTCCGGAAAATCTTGTATGTTTTAAAAGCGCGTCGATCGATCGTTTCGAACAAAAAATCGATCGATTACAAAGATGGACCGGGCGTAAGATTGTGATCGATCGATCGTTATAGAACAAAGCGTCGATCGATCGTGTTCGAAAACAGAATTATAAGGCAAAACCGACCTTTTCTGGATCTAAACCTTAGAACTCTCATCCCTCCGATTTCCCCTATAATCGCCCTTTCTCTCTCTATAATCATCCGATTTGAACAATTTTGGGCTCCATTCCACTTGATTTTTCGAGCTCTACCTGATTCCTACACTCGTCTTCACCTAAGACAGGTATACTCCGCGAATCTCCAAGAGTCACTGATCTCGTGCATAAATCGCGGAAGAAACCACTTATCCTGCAATTGCTTCATGAACATTTCGTGGTAATAGTTCCTTGAAGGCTAACGGAAGGAGGCTGCATCATTACATGGCAATCGTGGCTTTTCAAGCCAGTAAACTTTCCTTCCTTTCGTCGATCTGATTCACGAAAATTTGATGCGTAACGATGCGGAAATTCCACATCGTTTGAAATCCAATCAAATAGCATCTTTTCCGTTGCATCAAGTCGGTATATGGGAAAAGGAGCCTACCATTTTCATCAACATGAAGTTCGAGCGAGCACATATATCGACTAAATCCAGTCTTGACTTCAAATTATCCTTTGTTTTACCTTGAACATTAAGGATCGTGTTCATGAGATTTTCAAAAGTTCTTCTCAATATGCATGACATCTAAATTATGCCTTAGCGGATGATCCTCCCAGATGGCAGATCCCAGAAAATACTTTTTGTGCGGTTATGTAGTTCTCCAACAGCATCTACCGAAAACGCCATGTCCACCGACTTACGTCCTTTCGCACCAAAATCTCTTAGTTGTATCTTCAAATCTTTCCCACAAATTTCGGTGGACTGTCAAACACCCTCTTGTTCTTAGTAAACAAATTCCTACTCTACGATATGGATGATCGGTGGTAGGAATCTCCTGCGGATACCAAACCAACACGTTTTCCTTCCGTGTTTTAGTTGGAAAGCATCAGTGTTATCTTGACAATATGGACATGATAGCCTTCCATCGTTGTCCATCCGACAACATACCATATGCTGGAAAATCACTTATTGTCCACATTAGTACTGCCGCATTTGAAAGTTTTCTTTACGAAACATCGTATGTTTCAGCACCTTGAGCCCATAGTTGTTGCAACTCATATATTAGTGGCTGAAGAAACACATCAAGTGATCTCTTAGGATGCTCTGGTCCGGGAGCGAATCGAGAGAAACAAAACTCTCGCCGCAGCACAAGTTTGGGGAGGTTGTATGGTGTAAGAATGACGGGCAATAGAGAATATTGTCTTCCACTCTTGCCAAACGGACTAAAACCATCAGTACATAATCCAAGGTAGACATTTCTTCTCTCATACGCAGTTGGGATACTTTGATTGGAAATGCTTCCACGCTTTTGCATCGAAGGATGTCTGATCTCACCATCTCGTTGAGTGCTCGCATGCCATCTCATTGGTTGCTTGTATGCTCGTTCGTGACATACAACCCTGCAACCTTTCCACAAAGGTAAATACCACATCCTTTAATATGGCACTGGAACTCTTCCATTCAGATCTTTATAACGAGGCTTTCCACAAAATTTGCATGTAACCGCTGTTCATCCGCCTCCAATAAATCATGCAGTTGTCGCTGCATACATCTATTACGATACGATAAACCAAGACCAGCTACGAAGTTTCTGAACCTCGTAGTATGAACCAGGAGCTACATTATCCTCGGTAGAATACCTTTACAAAATCAGCAATTGCATCCACACGATTCAGCCAAATTATAATCTGTTTTAATGCCCATCAATCTTGTAGCGGATGATAAAGCTGAATGACCATCTCGCAACCTTTCAGACAATGGTTGCTTTCCAGCATCCAACATATCATAAAATCTCCTAGCTTCGTGATTGGGTAAATCTTCCCCTCTAAAATGATCATTTACCATCTGCTCAAGTACCTACACCATAATCTACATCCGTTCTAATTGGTTCTTCTAATCTAACCGCTGGCTGAGGTTCGCTAGTACTACCATGTTCATAATCAGTTCCCCATGATGATACCAAATTTTGTAACTTGTAAACCCACTCAAATATAGATGAGTCCAAACATCCCACTCTTTAATAACCTTTCTATTTTTACAATTAGAGCAAGGACATCTTAACTTACTGTTTTGCTTCGGTTGTCGGTGAACTAACCCCATGAATTGGTTATACCTTGTTGGTATTCTTCGTAAGCAATCTCGTGTTCGGATCCAAATGAGGTCGATCGATCCAAGAACGAAAATAATTTGAAGAAGACATATTTTTATGAATCAAATTAGTGTGTAAATAGAGTAAGAGGAGGATGAAGATATGGAGTGAATGAAGAGGAAGAGGAGTGCTTGTTTATATAGATTAAATCCTGCCGACATACCGAGGAAATTCGGCCGACCCGGAAAAGGCTAGTTCGTCGAATTTCCTCGAATTTTGTAAAATCCCCAACGGCTCTCCAACGGCTATAATATTTCCTCGAATTCATCGGTTTTCGAGGAACACATTGTTCTCGAATTTCCTCGAATATTCGACGGACTGAGGTTTCCTCGAATTCGTCGGTATATTAGAAATCGAGAGAACAATTGTGTTTCCTCGAATTTCCTCGAAATTTTTCGGTATATTCCGAGGATTTCATTTTCCGTCGGAATGTCCGTCAGAATACCGCTGTTTTCTTGTAGTGAAAACTTCCTTTAAACCCTAGCCCAATAGGAATTCTCAAAGCAAAATAATTAATTAAAATAATGTAAAATTTCTAGTGTTTTCCATTATAATTTTCATTAAGCTTTCCATTATTTTGACAAAAATATTTTATATTAAAGAAAATATTAATTTTGAAACTTTTTTTTCTTAAATTTTGAGAAACTTCACACCCATGTAAACCCACAAGAATTTGTGATTCGAAAGGGGAAACCTCAGTCTTTACAGGAGCTCGCCGTCTTTATATTCAAGGGGCGAAGGCATGTGGAAGGGAAGGGATGTTACCTCGACTATCTAGGAATTCGGATTTTATACAAGTAAAATTGGATAAAATAATAAATTCCTAAAAAATCAACAAATGATATTTTAATATCAATTAGATGACCCACGCCCAGCGCGGAGTAAATTTCTTTTAAAATATATTGTAATTAAATATTATAAACAATATATATTTTGTTATCAATAATTGTTTTTACATTTGATTAGAGATCGACATTCTAATACCATTTAGTTCTTTTCAGATCCTTGAGGATTTAGTTCGGTTTTGATCTTTGCGGATTTGGTTCGGGTATGAGTTCGGATCACATATTTAAATTTTTTTCAAAAATTAAAGTTCATATATACTTTAAATTTTCATTATCTAAAACTAAATATAACATATAAATTTGAATAATGTATACCAAAATACTTAAGCTTAACATAAAAATTGATTTAGTTTAAATATTTAGATAGGAAATCAATAGATATTATAATTATTTTAGATATTATAAGTATCGTTTAGCTATTTAAACATGTATTTATAACTATTTGTATATATTTCCAAGTATTTTGGACAACTTAAAAACTTTTTATATATTTTGTATATTTTTTTAGATATTAAATTTAAAAATAATTAATATATTTAAGTATGTAAATTTTGTTCGGTATTCGGATGCCTAGAATATTTCGGTTTGGATCGGATTCGGTTCCGTTTCTCTAGATACAAAAATTTTAAACTCATTTGGATATCTAACCAATTTGGTTAATGTTCAGTACTATTCTCGGTTCGGTTTTTGGGATTTGGATTTGGATTTTTTGCCTAGCCCTAAATTTTTATTGTGACAAAAATTTTAAACGAAAATGATGATGGTTCATATTGATTTTGGCTATGCAACAATTTTTAAACCAAAACTAGATTCGGACCCGCACAACCGTGCGGGTATTAATTTTCATGTTTATATATATTTTACATAATTAGAATATATTTTTAAGGTTACTTATATATTTAAATGTTTATATATAATTATTTTAAATATAACAATTTGATAGATTTCATGCCGTAAGTTAATTGATTATTTCTAATCATCACATATATTGGTATTTTTTATTATATATATTTTAAAATTATTTTTTATTCAATTATTATGATCCTGATCCGTAATTCAAAGCGCTAGATTTCCTTTATCAATATTTTTTTATGTTTATTCATTTAAGATAATAAATATATATATAAAAGTTTAAGATAAGTTAATTTTAAACATGATTTATCTAATTTACTAATGTTAACCCGTTCTACCAACATATTATATTTTTAGCATAAATTTTTAATGTTTGTGAAAATAAAATATATTAATTTATCTGTTTAAAATAATTTTATCATATTTAGTTAAATACAATGTTTTATTTTAAAATGATAGATATAACTATAAAATAGTAAAATTTGATAGATTTTTTTCATTTTATAAAATATAAAAGATATATATATATATATATATATATATTTATGTATAATAACATTATTTCATTACTAATTACAAAATTAGTGAAAATATTTATATACAATTTTTGATAATTAAGATATTGTTATAATGTTTTTCAACACATTTGTTAAGAAAATTAAATATATATATATATATATATATTTTTTTTAAATTAAAAGATATCAAATTATATTATGATTTAAGTAGTTCAAATATTATATATTATCATTAAGGAAATACATTTAATAAAAAATTTAAATGATGATATAAATAAAAATATCACACATGAATCAAGCTGAGTTTGTTAACAAATCTGGATTTTTAGGAGTCGGTGTTATATTAGGAATGATATATTATTAATTCATATTATTAGTAATAAATGAATGATAAATGATTTCTAGCGAGGGTCTATTTTTTAAAAAATCACACATGAATTAAGGTTGTGACTTCTGTTTTAATATATAAGATACATTTTACTATATATGTGGCCCATTTAGTTAATTATTAAAAACTGTTCTAGGCCCATTTAAGAAAAATAATGGGGTGAACTTAGAAAAACATTACCATTTCAGATTGTCAATCGACACTTCCAAATATTCTTTGTCGATGTTGTGACGAATAGAAAGAGGGTTAGGGTTAAGAAAACAAATTTTTTGTGCAATTCATGTTCTCGCTAGACGATTTCAATAACTTCTAAATAAATCTTAATTATATCAATATCTTGTAATATTTTTGAATGATATTAATTAATAAATTCTTACACTTGCTAGAGTAATCAATTGTTCCTCAATTAATATATAGGATATTATAGTAATCGCATAAATCAAAACAATACATCTTGTTTATTTACAATATATTTTTGGTAAATAAATCAAAATAATCAATTTTATTTATTTTATATTAATTTTGATAAACGGGAAACCTCAATCTTTACGGAGCTAGCCGCCTTTAGTTCCCAAGGGCGAGATAAGGTTTGGCGTTCGGGTTCGATCGGTATTTTGGATTTTGGGTATTTCGTATAGAGGTGTAGAACCGCTCGGATATTTCTGTAATTGGATCGGGTTCGGGTATTTTAGTTCGATTCGGTTATTTCGACCGGTTCAGATATTTAGATTTTGAAAAAAAAATTCATTTCTCAAATTTCTTGTATTTAAAAATATAACTTTCACTTAAATTTTTTATTCTTAATAGATTCAATGGTTAATAGATTTGGACATAATATTTTGAAACTAAAAGACATTAATTTGGTTAATGTTCAGTACTATTCTCGGTTCGGTTTTGGGATTTGAAAGAGGGTTAGGGTTAAGAAAACAAATTTTTGTGCAATTCATGTTCTCGCTAGACGATTTCAATAACTTCTAAATAAATCTTAATTATATCAATATCTTGTAATATTTTTGAATGATATTAATTAATAAATTCTTACACTTGCTAGAGTAATCAATTGTTCCTCAATTAATATATAGGATATTATAGTAATCGCATAAATCAAAACAATACATCTTGTTTATTTACAATATATTTTTGGTAAATAAATCAAAATAATCAATTTTATTTATTTTATATTAATTTTGATAAACGGGAAACCTCAATCTTTACGGGAGCTAGCCGTCTTTAGTTCCCAAGGGCGGAGATAAGGTTTGGCGTTCGGGTTCGGATCGGGTATTTTGGATTTTTGGGTATTTCGGTATAGAGGTGTAGAATCCGTTCGGATATTTCTGTAATTCGGATCGGGTTCGGGTATTTTTAGTTCGGATTCGGTTATTTCGGACCGGGTTCAGATATTTAGATTTTGAAAAAAAAAAATTCATTTCTCAAATTTCTTGTATTTAAAAATATAACTTTCACTTAAATTTTTTTTATTCTTAATAGATTCAATGGTTAATAGATTTGGACATAATATTTTGAAACTAAAAAGACATTAATTTGGTTAATGTTTTTAAATTTTGGATGTAACTTTTTGTTAATTCTTGAAATAATAACTTTGATATGTATTTTAAGTGAGTAGCAAATCATTTTCTCCGTAATTGTATGTATATCATATGAACTTAAAGTATGTGTAGTATCAATATAAATATTTTATATAAAATGAGTGAAGTAAGATAGAAATATAAGGTTAATTATACATATGTTCGGTTATCTTCGGATATCTATTCGGGTTTGGATATTACCCGTTCGGGTTCGGATATCCAATCTCTCCTAATTCAATACCCGTTCGGATATTTTGCTACTTCATTTCGGATTTCGGTTCGGGTTTTTTGGATCGGATTCGGGTGCCGCTTCGGATATCGGGTAAAGTATCCATCGCTAGGCGGAGACATGTGGAAGAGAAGGGATGTAACCTCAACTATCTACGAAATCCGATTTTATACAAGTAAAATTGGATAAATTATATTAAAAAGTTTATAAATGATATTTTAATATCAATTAGTTTAATCAAAACTATAAATAATATAGATAGATTACGAAAGTTCAAATCTGATTTTTTTCTTGGTATTTCAAAATCAACTTGTTTGAAGTTAAAATATACATATTTGATTAGTAAAAATTCAGATTGAAGAACAAAAAGATAGGGCTATCTTAGAAATAAAAGCAAAAAAAAAAAGAATTAAAACTTGTTTTTTCGTTAACAAACTAAATCTGTTTTCTGTTTTGTCGTTTTAATGTCCACTTGTAACAAACAAATATGGAGGGAGAAATAATGCTAACGTCCTGAAACAGAGGAACTCCAGACAATATATGCTGTCTAACTTTAGGAAACCCCATTTATCAATGTTTTTGTATGATCTCTCACAAGCTAAAAACGAAGGAAACCCCCAAATATTGATCTTGTTTCAATTGATTTTTTATCGATTGTAATCTGTTGACTAGTGATTGTATGGAAAATGGGTATTGACGTGAAGGAAACATGCGCAATAATATGGAAAGTTATTGGATTCTCGATGAGCACAAGCATCAAATTCATGAGAAACCACCCAATTTTGTCTCTGGTTTCCATGTTCTTACTCGCGTTATACATTCTCCTCCCTTCCTTGTTGTTCTTCTTGATATACTCGTCTCCGGTTCTTGCATGTGTTGTAGTGTACGCCCGAGAGAAACTGGGATTGAGATTTTCCGGTTCCTCTTCGGGGCCAGAGAGTTGTGAAGGAGAAAAGAAAGGTGGTAGATGTCACTTAAGACAACAAAGAAGTGTCCGAAGAAACGCTCGAATGAAGGTTGAGGAATGGGATTCACAAACAAGCGACGAAGAGAAGGACAAAGTTATCTTGACCTCTCTTTACAACGATCTCCTCGGACGTACACCACAATTCGAGGAGTCTCCAAAAGCAATAGAAACCAACGTAGTAGAAGAAGAGAAAGATAAGGCTTTTGCTGAAGAAGATTCAAGAATGTCTTCTCAAGATTTGGGTTATCTTAACGTTGAAGAAGAGCCAATGGTTTGCAACTGTGAGGTCAATGAAGAGAAACATGATGATAAAGAAGAGACGATAAGCAATGTGAACGAGCATGGGATCTCAGAGGTTGAGAGAAACAAGAGACTAGAGAGTCTAATCGCTAGAAGAAGGACAAGACGACTCTTTAAACTAGCTTTAGATCAACATAATAAGCTTCAAGCTGAAGAGACAACCAGCCCTACACAGAACAACAACCTTCACATTACGGTTCCAAGGAACAATAACAACAACAGTTTTGAACAACGTAGAAGTTATCAATCAGGTTTGCAAGTTCCAGGGTCAGCGCCTTCTGTGATGTTACAAGCGAGAAGCCCTTTCGATATTCCTTATGATCCTCAAGAGGAAAGACCTAATCTAACTGGAGATAGCTTTGATCAAGAGTTTTCATTTTTTAACCCTAATGATATGTTCCTTTGTCGTCATGAGAGTTTCTGCCGTTTTGCTCATTTTTCTCCAGAACATGCTCAGTGTATGAACAGCCCAGTTCCTGCTTCAGACATTTCCACTACTAGAAAACTTTTAGGTAATGTGTTCTTGTTTTATTAATGTATTATTTTTGTTTTTATATATACTTAATCATTCTTTATTTCTTTTTGTTTTGTTTGCAGATTTGGACAATGAATATATGGATCATAATGAACAAAACATCCCATGCTACGTCAAACCAGTCACAACAAAGGATGATGAGAGCGGGAAAAATGGAGACGTGGAAGTTAATCATGAGACAGATACGAGTGAAGAAGATGATGATACCTCAAGTTGTTCAGAAGAGAGTGAGGCAGAACTCAACCGTTTCAACAAAGCAGAGCTCAGAGAAGCTATAAGCCACTCAATGGATAAGTTTCCTGGGTTTCTTGTGAATCAAGCAAGAAACGACATCCCAAGCCCATTACCTAGAGGCTTATTAGCGCCAAGACTCGATGATAACAACATGTTTTATGCTCGCAGAGGCGCAAGTTCTCACAACCGAACTTTCTCCATTGCCTCAGATATGCAAGTTGAGGTTTCAGAGCTAGGTTCACCTCCTACGACGGTTGATTGGCTTGATGACTGGTCTAACGGTGGAGAATCATACACGTATGATACTGATATTGATAGAGAAATAATCCGCGGTGAAGAATCACGTAAGAGGGTCTCTCAGCAATGTGAATCAAGAAGTGGAACTGGAACAAAAGAGGATGATAATGGGCTAGTGACTAAACCATATCAGAAATGTTTGTCAGATGAACACCTTAGGACCGCTGATGAGATGTCTTTGTTAGATAGAAGAAGCCAAACCAGAGAGAATTTTGAGATGAGACCTTCTCGTTCAAGTGATGTGCCCAAGTCTAGAAGCTATGGAAAATTAGATGGTTTGTTGTTCCATACGAGTGTGTCCTTGTCTTCTATAACAGAAGAACCTGAAACAATCTTGGACTCGGTCGATGCAAGAAACACAGAGAATATGAACGGCTTGACCAAAGAATTAACTGACCAGATATTTCCAACTTCTACGGATTCATCCATGAAGAACTTGGTTGATGAAGAAGTTGTTGATGTTCAACAGTTAGAACATGATGATCTTTGTGGACCTCCTAAGATTATGGATTCAAATATCATTGATCACCAGCAGAAAGACCAAACTTTGAATATAATTCAAGGAGAACATGATACAGAGGAGAACGCAAAGCCAAAGGAATATGAGGCAGCTCAGGGCGTCTTGGATGCTTCTTTAACCTCTCCTATGTAGAATCATTTGAAATAGAGATAAGAGAAGAAGAGCCAGACTTAGATAATTCTACGAAGGAGGTAACACAACAAAGAGAAGATGAGGCACTTCAAGGTGACTTGATGAGTTCTCCGAAATTACAAGAGAGTGTAGTCATGGAAGAGAATGGTCAGGAGTTAGTCAAAAATTCTGATGAGAATGTAAAGCCAATGGAGCAAGAGGAAACTCAGGACGTCTTGGACGCATTTTAATCCATCCTTGCACACAATTGTCTGAAGAATATGGTAATGCGAAAAATGATAGTGATGTGATACTTATACAAGTTCAGGATGGTAATAACTCAACATCGGATGACTCAACTGATCAGCAATTCTCTAAAGAAGGAGAAAGTTCAGGGTTATTGAAAGATCTTCATGCTGAATCGACCCAAGAAAGCAACAATATAGTTAACATTGAGGAAGAATCAATAGGTTCAGAAGACGCTCCTAATTCACAACCATGGACTCAACAGGTTTAACCTCTATTATAATCATCTTTGACATATATTAACTTCCTCCTCATTTTGGTTCTTGATTCAAAGTTTTGTAATTGTTTATTTATCTATTCAATAGCAAGGTACATGTTCTTCCCAAAACCAGAGCATGACGAGATTATCTCTCAAGATATTGCTAAAGATGTGGAGTATGAAAACACAAAACCAATGGAATATGAGGCAGATCAGAGCGTCTTGGATTCTTCTTTGGACACTCCATGTGTAGACTCATTTAGAAGAGAAATGAAAGAAGAAGAAGAAGAAGAAGAAGAAGAAGAAGAAGATAATTTCACAAAGGCTGTAACAGAACAAACAGAAGACAAGGCACTTCAAGGTGACTTGACGAGTTCTCATTTTCTTACAAATTTACAAGAAAGTGAGGTCATGGAAGAAAATGATCCGAAATTAGTCAAAACATCTGATAAGAGTGCAAAGCTAGTGGAACAAGAGAAAACTCATGACGTTTTAGAAGCATCTTCAAGCCCTCCTTATACACAATTGGTTGAAGACTACGAAAATGCAAAAAATGATTGTGATGTGACACTTCTGAAAGTTCAAGACGGTAATCACTCAACATTGGATGAGTCAACTGATCAGAAGTTCTCTAATTCAGGGTTATTGAAAGATCTTCATGCTGAACCGACCCAAGAATACAATAATATAGTGAATGTTAAGGGGGAATTAATAGGTTTAGAAGACGCTCATGATTCACAAGGTTCACAACCATGGACACAACAGGTTTTACCCTCTACTCTAATCATTTTTGACATTTCTTAACTTCTTTCCCGGTTGTTGGTTCTTGTTTCAAAGTTTTGTAACTGTTTTATTTATTCATTGAATAGAACGGTACAGATTCTTCCGAATTAATATCACCAAGAACATTGGAGATCACCCAAAGACCAGAGCATGATGATGCTATGTCTCAAGATATTACTAAAGATAAAGTTGCTACAACAGGTAAAGACTCAACTGATAGTGAGAAGAATGATGAAGAGAATCTGAAACCTGATGAGCAAGTTATAGAAGAAGATGTGGAAAAGTTGTACCATAACACTGGCTTAATGGCTAGTGAAAACGATGAAGAATCCAAAAAAGTGGTTGAGGCAGTGCACAGTTCAGAGACCAAAAAAACAAAGACGGAAACAGATTCTTAGGCTAGTGTTTAAATTCATAAATGGGGATTTTATACAAATTATTGAAGGATAATTCATAGATAATCAGAATTGTTTGCTATTCATTTTGTAACCATATGTTTATTATTTTATGGAAGAAAATGATCCGAAATTAGTCAAAACATCTGATAAGAGTGCAAAGCTAGTGGTACAAGAGAAAACTCATGACGTTTTAGAAGCATCTTCAAGCCCTCCTTATACCCAATTGGTTGAAGACTACGAAAATGCAAAAAATGATTGTGATGTGACACTTCTGAAAGTTCAAGACGGTAATCACTCAACATTGGATGAATCAACTGATCAAGAGTTCTCTAAGGAAGGAGAAACTTCAGGGCTATTGAAAGATCTTCATGCTGAACCAGCCCAAGAATACAATAGTATAGTGAATGCTAAGAGGGAATTAATAGGTTTAGAAGACGCTCATGATTCACAAGGTTCACAACCATGGACACAACAGGTTTTACCCTCTACTCTAATCATTTTTGACATTTCTTAACTTCTTTCCCGGTTGTTGGTTCTTGTTTCAAAGTTTTGTAACTGTTTTATTTATTCATTGAATAGAACGGTACAGATTCTTCCGAATTAATATCACCAAGAACATTGGAGATCACCCAAAGACCAGAGCATGACGTCTCTCAAGATATTGCTAAAGATAAAGTTGCTACAGAAGCTAAAGACTCAACTGATACTGAGAAGAATGATGAAGAGAATCTGAAACATGAGCACGTTATAGAAGAAGATGTGGAAAAGGAATTGCTTACTTTACAATCATTGCACCATAACACTGGCTTAACGGCTAGAGAAGACGATGAAGAATCCAAGAAAGTGGTTGAGGCAGTGCACAATTCAGAGACCAAAACATCAAAGACGGAAACAGATCCTTAGGCTAGTGTTTTAAATCATAAATGGGGATTTTATACATAAATTATTGAAGGATAAATCATAGATAATCAGAATTATTTCATATTCATTTTGTAACCATATGTTTATTATTTTATGGAAGACTAACTTGTTGATGATACACACATATCAAATAAGTAAGGCTACCCACTATATACAGAGTCAGCACAGATCCAAGAGTTCTAGTGGATGCATTCTTGTCTTGAAAACATGTTGAGAATTCTGTTTATGGATTGGTTTGTAACAAATGAAACAAATTGTTGTTTCATTATTTTATGGATTTTTTAATTATATTCTGTAAATATAATTTTTGGGCTAATATTTAGAGATAACTAATTATGCTAATGAACATAGTAAAACAAAAACTGCTATCAGTGTAGCAAATCCTTTGGTTGTATATATATATATATATGGTATACATGGAAAATAAAGAAATATCTGGTGTATCAATCCTAACATGCAAGTGCTAAAAGCTGAAAATTATCATCAAACCTCTTATTTATATTCTATACATAATACACACAAACATATGAATTTTCCTGTTATTATACACAACTTTTCTTTGTCGTTTGGATGCGTCAAATCCGTAAGAAGATTCTAGCATTTATCAAGACCGTATCATGTGGATCTTGAATCCCAAAACACACGGAAGTACTATCATACATCCATCGTTCAATCGAGCGCTCAGATCAATCACGAAAGAAACTAACGCCTATACGCAGAGACATGTGAAGGATGTATCATGCACGACGCACCCCTGCCAAGGAAGGAGTATAAGGAGTATCTAATCCATTAAAATAGGAGTACAAAAAAAAATTACAATCTCATACCACTGGTTTTAAAATTTATTCTCACTTGTAAACACTACAAGCTAGATCATGTATCTTATTATTCTCTAATATATTGCCTCCCAAGATCTTCCTTGAAAAGCGTTAATCAATTAATGATGCCTTTTGTAATTAGTTTCCATATTTTGCGCAAGGAATTTGAACAATTTCTAAAACTGATTATAGAGATTTTCAAAAGATACAATCATACGATTAACTTTAAAAAATTGAAGGCAGAGGATATCCGAGCTGTATCTAAACTCGCCATATTTACCCTCTTAACCTAGACTCTTCACCCATCTATATATATACTGGGTCTAGAATTACCTACTACCTATCCATACACTACAAGAAAACACACCGAATTCCGACGGAGGTTCCGACGGACACCAAAGTCGTCGGAAAATTATGACGGAATACTGACAAATTTCCGACCAAATCCAAAAAAATTAAGTCGTCGGAATTCCGTCGGCCATTTCCGACTGAATTCTGACGAAATATGGTTCGTCGGAATTTTTCGACGACTTTTCGACGACATTCCGATAAAAAATGTAACCGTTGTAGTCGTCGGAAGTTCGTCGGTACATTCGGCAATTCCGACGACATTCGATTAACAGCAAAGTCGTCGAATTCGCCGAATTTTCCGACGGAATTCCGACGAACCATGTGACCGTTGCCGACAAATATATATGACCGTTGTATAGCCGTTTGAGATTGGACAATTCCGACGGAATACCGACGGACTGCTTTACATCCGTCGGAATTTCGTCGGAAAGTCGTCGGAGGTCCGTAGGCAATTTCCTATAAATACAACCCCTCCTCATTCAACTCATTCACACTTCATTCTCTTCATTCTCTTTTGTCATAACAATTCCGTGAAAATCATGTCTTCGAAGTTTATTATCGTTCGTGGATGGATAAACCTCATTTGGATCCAACACCAATTTGCTTACGGAAGAATACGCTCAAGGGATTGGAGAATTCATGAGGCTTGTTCAACAGCAACCAGATGCAAAAGTGGTATGTTAAGATGTCCCCTCTTCTTGCAATAATAATAAGGTTATAAAAGAATTTGATGTTTGGACTCATTTGTATATGAAAGGGTTTTCACGTAATTATAAAGTTTGGTACCTTCATGGGGAAACTGGTTATGAATATGGTAGTACTAGCGAACCTCAGCCTGTTAGTGAACCTCAGCCTGATATTAGGTTAGAAGAATCTAGAACGGATATAGATTATGGTGTAGGTACTGAGCAGATGGTACATGATCATTATAGAGGAAGAACCAAACCCCGAGTCTAGGAGATTTTTGACATGTTGGATGCGGAAAACAACCTTTGTATCAAAATTGTAGAGATGGTCATTCAGTCTTATCATCCGCAACTAGATTAATGGGTATTAAGACACTATAATTTGGCTGAAGAATGTATGGATCGATTACTGATTTTGTCAAAGGTATTCTACGAGGATAACCTTGCACCGGGTTCATACTACGAGGTTCGAAACTTGTTGCAGGTCTTCAACTACCGTATGAAGTGATAGATGTATGTATTGACAACTGCATGATCTACCGGAGAGCGGATGAGACACGGAATGTATGCAAATTTTGTGGGAAACCTCGTTATCGAGACGAGGGAAGAGTTCGATCCCATTCAAAAGAATGTGGTATTTGCCTTTGTGGAAAGATTGAAGAGGTTGTATCAGTGTGGCGCAGCAAAGCAATGAGATGGCATGCGAGCATTCCACAAATGGTGAGATTAGACATCCTTGGATGCAAAGGCTTGGAAACATTTCCAGTCAACATATCCAGAATTTGCGGAAGAGAAGAAATGTTTATCTTGGATTATCTACTGATGGTTTCAGCCCATTTGGAAAGCATGGAAGGCGTATTCTCTATGGCGGTTATTGTGACACCGTCAACTTACGGCCGAGCTTGTGCATCGCGACGAGAGTTTTGTTTCTCTCAATTCGTCCCGGGCAGATCATCCTAAAAGATCACTAGATGTGTTTCTTCAACCACTAATATATGAGTTGCAACAACTATGGGCATGGTTTTGAGACATACGATGTTTCGCGAAAGAAAACTTTCAGATGCGGCAGTACTTATGTGGACAATAAGTGACTTTCCAGCATATGGTATGTTATCTGGATGGACAACACATGGGAAGCTATCATGTCCATATTGTCAAGATGACACGATGCTTTCCAACTAAAGAACGGAAGGAAGCGTGTTGGTTTGGTATCCTGACGATTTCTACCACCGATCATCCATACCGCTAGAGTAAGACTTCGTTCTGAAGAACAAGCAGGTGTTTGATGGTCCACCTGAGGAAGTTAGTGGGAAAGATTTGTTGAAGCAGTTTAGGTATTTTGATGCGAAAGGGCGCCGGATGTAGGTGGACATGAAAACATTCGAGTCAATGCGGTTGGAGAGCTACATAACGGCACAAAAGAGTATTTTCTGGATCTGCCATATTGGGAGAGTCATCTATTGCGGCATAATTTAGATGTCATGCATATTGAGAAGAACTTCTTCGATAATCGATGAACACAGTCCTTAACATCCAAGGTAAAGCGAAGGATAATTTGAAGTCAAAGTTGGATTTAGTCGATATTTGTGATGGATTCGAACTTCACGTTGATGAGAGCGATGCGGCCCCTTTCCCATTTATCGGCTAGATGGTGCTAGAAAAGAAGAGTTCTTTGATTGGATTACGATAAAGTGAAATTTTCGGCGGATATGACTCACGGGCATGCAGCGAAGATGAGCCGACAACTTAGAGATAAAGGATTTGCTGCGTGGCCGTAGTTATGTGAGTCATATATCATATTACCCTATGCAAATGATTAGTTTAAATTTAATATATATAAACTAATTAATTTTGCAATCATATATGTTTTAATTTATAGGTGAATGATGGTTTGGCGGAGGTCTTGTGTTCGATGATTGGATACGAATTTGTGCAGGGACCAAACTATGTGGTCAAATCATATCCTAAATTTTGTACGAGGATATGCATTCACAAGGAAAGGTCATTCTAAGACAACATATGATGCTGGTGTTTCATCTTCTTCGGTGACGATGTCTACTACGACAACATAAAAGAAATATTGGAAATCAATTTCCTGGAATGGTTGGATTGCGTTGTGTAGTATTCTATTGTGATTGGTATGACACCACCCCAGATAGAGGAGTGAAGATTGATGCGTTTGGTGTTACATCAGTTCATTCGCGGCGGAAACTTCAATATTATGATCCCTTCATTCTTGGTTCAAGCTGATCGTATGTCAAGCTATTCATATTTTTTACCAATATAATTAATTAATGTTATATATTTTACTAATACTTGTATAATTGATATGTATAGGTGTGCTACATCAGTTACCCTCGGGTGACGTACAGAGACGATCCATGGGTTACTGTAACGCAAATCAACCCAAGAGGACGAGTGGATGGAACTTCTGATGATGATGAACCATTGCAACCAGAGTCTACCAGCAACGCCCAGGCAGTTGAAGATTTGGAAAATGTTCAACTCGTTGAGAATTTGACTGTGTTTGGACATGATGATGTCGTACATTCAGAGCGGAAGCGAGGTTGGGGAGTTTGATGAAGATTCGAAGATTCGATTAGTTTTTTTATGGTCCGGCCGGAAATCCCTCGCAATATACCGGCGACATAGCGGCGACAACGGGTTTCATTGAAAATTGGAAGGTCATTCGGTATTTCGTCGGAAAATACCGGCGACATTCCGACGAACTGGACAAGTTTAGCCGAATGTCGCCGGTATTCCATCAAATACCGACGACATGTTTTTCTATTAAGTTTCAATCATAAAAATATATAAATTTAGATGCCAAAACTATGAAAATAACACATAATAAGTGTTTAGTATAGTATTAGATCATAACCGTTCAAATATAACAACTCATTAAAATATTTATGTATGCATATCATTGTTTTCATAACATCTCATCTTAACATTATATACTTATACAATCATATTTATATAAGCTTACACTACAAAAAATGTTGTTGTGTAAAATCGTGTTATAAAACATTTTTATTGTTAAATCATTATGCAAATACTATATATATTATCAAAGATTTGGATTTTGCATTTAGAAACTTGAAATCAACACCCTAAACACTAAGTCGCCGGAATTCGTCGAATATACCGACGGAATGTGTCTGTCGGAAAATCTTGGCGGACACATTCCGTCGAATTTCAATTAGCCCGAGAACCAAACCGCTTGAAAATTTTTGAATCGGCATTTGGTATATTTTAATTATACCGACGGAATACCGACGAACCCGTGTCCGTCGAATCCTCGGATATAAAAACCCTTCTTCTTCCTTCTTCCTCCTCTCATGACCTCTCTCTCACAACCCGTGATTTCTCCCCTCTCCGGCGATTCGGCCTTTCTCCACCTCTCTTCACCGGCGAATCCTCTCCTCACCCTCATATCTCTTCCCCAAACCCCAAACCATGTAAGAATCATCCCAAACCTTCTTTTTTATCAATTGTTTAGGGTTTTGGAAGTTGATCTCGGATTTTAGGTTGTTTGATTGAAAATTTTTGGATTGAATGGATAGCTTAGGATATATAAGTTAGGATTGTTGTTTGGATTGTTGTTTTAGTTTTTTTTGGAACATTTTTTGATTTTTAAAAACGTTTTTTGATTTTTAAAAACGTTTTGTGATTTTTTAAAACGTTTTGTGATTTTTAAAAACGTTTTTTAATTTTTAAAAACGTTTTGTGATTTTTTTAAACGTTTTTTTTATTTTTAAAAACATTTTTCAAGTTTCCAGTAATGAAATATATATAATAAAACGTTTTTAATTTTTTTTTTAAATATTTAACAACATTTTTCTATATTTATAAATTTTTTATAATTTTGTATACATATATATATATATATATATATATGTAAATCATGTATAATAAAAATTTTAAAATTTTTTATAATTTTTTATAAGTTTCCACTAATAAACTATGTATAATAAAACGTTTTTTAAAAAAAAATATAAATATTTAACAACATTTTTCTTCATTTATAAATTTTTAACAACATTTTTCTATATTTATAAATTTTTTATAATTTTGTATAATATATATATATATAAAAGGTTTAATAGTTTTTTTAAAAACGTTTATAAAACCTTTTGTAAATATATAAATGAAAACATTAAAAATAGAAATGATTTGAAAATATGTTTGATGGGTTAATTTTTTTTAGGGCCGAGGATGAAGCCGCCCGCAGCCGTCTTCGGCGTGGTTCGGTGAGCAGTTCCCGTGCATCGGGATCGTCTCATGACTCGGTTCCCGCATATATTCCCGCTCCAGCTCCCTCAGCCCCTCACGCTGCCCCTCACGCTGCTGCTCAACAGGATCCGGGGGTCATGCCGGTTCATCTATTGGTTCAACAACCAGGTCGAGAGCATCTCCCGTTTCTCCAAACCAACCCACGACGAGGCCATAGCACTTGGTTAGTATTTTTTTTATTTGTACCGTTATATTTTTTCCTTTAATTAACTTGCTAACTTGTATTTTTTTTAAAGGTTCACCAAGTCGAAAAATGGCATTAGCCGGAGCATCAACCAGATGATGTACTCCATGCTCCGTTTTGGATATCCAAAGTGGAGTGTGATCCCTTCCACTAACGAGAGTTATGGTTTCGTCGGTTAAGCGGTATAGTAACTCTTCATTTTTAAAGTTTGAACATTTTTTTAAATATATTTACTTATTAAATTGTGTTTGTTTTGTAGCAAGAGTTCAAGCGGCACTCGATCTTACGGAAACAGTCCGTAGAAATTCAACGAAAAGGCCATGGACTCTTACACAAAGCAGATAAACTCGTGGAAGACAGTTTGGCGAAGAACAAGAAGCCACGGTTCATCAACGGTCGGTGGGAGCAGTTGATAGCTCATTGGGAGAAGGAAGAAACTGCGAGGCGTCTTCAGGAACTCCAGAACCGAAGAGCGATCGTGGCGGAAAGGTATGTATGTGCACAACCTCGGCTTGCTCTATGTCTACTAAGGAGGATGAACTTGTAAGTTTTTATTATTATTTATCTTTATATTTTTAAATAAATATTTTATATATTTCTTGGCTAATAATGGCGGTTTTAGATCGAAGCAAATGGCGGTAATCCGTTGATCGTCTACAACTCATTAAGGTGGCTCACACTAACAAGACGACGGTCAAATTCAGGACCCGTGATCAAAGGTGTAGTTGATTTGGTGGAAGCTGAAATAGTTTCCCAATCTCAGCCTCTCTCTTATGGCGGCGACTCCACGGGAGCTTCAACCAACCTGTCTAAATGAGATGGTTGAAAAGGTAATTTTTTTTATTATTATATTTTTTTAATAATGTCGATTACTTACTTGTCCCTATTTACTTACTTCAAATATTTTTGTAGGCGGTTCCTAAAAGGAAAGGAGGCCGTTTAGTTGGGTTGGCCCGTCGTGCTTCTTCGTATCCGGCATCTTCTTCACAAGCTCCGTATGCCGATCCCATGATTCTCGAGGAGCTACATGACAAAGATGAACGGATTGGGGCATTGGAGGAGCAGAACACCACTATCCTTTCCGAGAATGCCACTATCCGTTCGGAGAATGCCACTATCCTTGCTGAGTTGGCATCCCGAAGAAGTTCAACACCGAGATTATCACGGAAGCTAGATCGTTTGATGTCTTCGAGTTCATCTTAGTTTATTTCGCTTTTAAAACTTTCGGAATGTTTTTTATTTCGGTTTGTATGAATTTTAAACTTTATGAATGTTTTTTTCCTATTTCGGTTTTTATGAATTTAAATTTTATAATATTATTAATTTTAAATTTCTGATTTTTAAAATTTATTAATATCAAAAAATATATAAAAATGCAAAATTAATTTGAAAAAAAAATGGGTATATACCGACGGACAGTGGTCGTCGGAATATACCGACGGACATATATCCGTCGGAATTTACCGACGAACCTCGTTCGTCGGAATGCACCGAGGAACACTCTACGTCGGAAGTGTCCGAGGCGTTCTCGTCGATGCGTAGTTTTCCGATGAACTCGGTCTCGTGTATCCGCGTCGTAATATCGTCGGAAGTTCGTGAATGGCGTTTCTCGGTATTCGTCAGAAAGTCGTCGGAAGTTCTGACGAAATTCCGACGATTTTTTTTTTTTCCGACGAAACGATACCGACGGAAGGGTTCGTCAGAAATTCGTCGGAATCGGTCTATTCCGACGAATTTCCGACGATTTCGGCCATCAGAATCCCCCTGTTTTCTTGTAGTGATATTTTACTCTTCATTCACAAAAAACATGGCGAACGCAAAAAATATGTCTCTTCTAAAGGATGTCAAAGCTTATAAAATCGGGTGGCCAGTTCGTGTCAGATTGCCTCATCCGTGGAAGCAAAACACCCGTAGTGGTGGAGAAACTCTTGAGTTCATCACTACAGACAAAACTTTAAGGTAAATATGATTTCATTACATAAATCGTATGAAAAATAAAACTGAATCTTATGCTTCTTTGTTTTTTTCAAGGGTGTAAAAATTCATGCATGTAAATATGTTTTCATTATATATATATCGTATGTCAAGTAATGCCGAATCTTATACTACTTTGTTTTTTTTTAGGGTGTAAAAATTCATGCATCATGCAAAAGAACTCAAATGTATATGAGGTACAGCTGGGAACTTACCGGAAGAGGTTCAGTTGGGAACAATATATGGACCTTAGCATCCTGTTCAAATTCATCTTCCTCAACTGGGTCATAGAAATCTTCATAGATCAAAAAGAAGAAGGGATATCAGATTTTATTGTTGCATACTAAACACATATGTAAATGGTTTTCACTTTGGAAATTCAATCAAATAGTGCTAACAGAGCAATTCAAGTAGTCGTAATAAAGCAATAAAACTCACAAGGAAGGCAATAGTTGAACTTCCTAACACAAAATTTAATATTTACTTTATAGTGTATCTCAAAATTAATACTAAGTAACTTAACTCAAAATCTCTTTATAGCAACTGAACTCTATCAGCCATCTGACACATTTTCTTACCTCTATTACAGTTTCATATCAAACATTTGAAAGATTTCATCCTCAGCTTCATTGATCAATGGGTTTGCTATCTTATCAGAAGGAGGAAACGTTTATTCAATCTGTACATATATTAGAATTAGAATATCAGACAGAGATATGAGACAAGACACATATATGATTAGTGACATCAACTGTGGGGACATGGACAACCTTGAATACCTTTTGAGCTGTAAATTTAATATTAAAAGAGAAGTACCCATTTGAAAATACCCTTACTTCATTAATTAAATTTCCTATTTTTTGTTTGTTTTTTTCAGTTACATTAATGAATTATCGTTAAATGAATTTAAATTACCTATTTTATTTCTTCTCTTTTTAGTTACATTAGTGAAATATCTTTAAATAAATTTAAACTACCTATTTTATTGATTGTCTTTTTCAGTTACATTAATGAAACACTACAAGAAAACGTGTCCATAACAACGAATATTTACGACGAATATATTTCGTCGTAAATTTACATGGTGTTTACAACGCAGTTACGAGGAATCCAACTTTCGTCATAAACGCCATGTAAATTTACGATGAATAGTGTTCGTCGTAAAATCCATGTAAGTTTACGACGAATATACGTGGAATGAGAAATACGTCGTAATTATTACATCGACATTACAACGAAACATGTTACCGTTATATTTAGGTGAAAACGTGTATTCAATGTGCTTTAACTTACCTAATTTCGTCGTAAAGTCGTTGTAAATATTATGTTAAAACCATGTAAAATCCATGTAAAATATTCCTTGTAAAATCGTTGTTATATTTCAACTACCCAACTCGAAAATTTCTCTATATATATGTCATTTTCCACAACTCTCTTCCTCACAACACACAAACGGAAAAAAAAAATCCGAAAAAAATCAGAAAAAAAAAGATTTCAAAAAAAAATCTAAGAAAAAAATGGCCGGTGGCGGTAGTATTTACAAGTTACGGAGTTGGATGTATTTGCACAAAGATTCCGACGGGAGAGTGACAAACGCATTTCTGAGCGGGCTAGAGACATTAATGCACTAGGCAGGCTTTACACCGATCACACAGGAAAGCGGTAAGATGTTCTGCCCCTGTCGGAAATGCAAGAATTCAAAATTTGCACGTAGTAAAACTGTATGGAAGCATTTAGTAAACAGAAGATTTACACCACAGTACTATATTTGGTATCAACATGGAGAGGGTTATGGGGGGAATGAAGCTAATAAGTAGTAATAATAATTTTTGAGGATGGTCATCATAGTGAAGAACCGAATCATTTGCATAATGAATATAATTATCATCAAGATCATGAGCAGATGGTAGATCATGATAGGGTTCAAGATATGATTAGTGATGCATTTTAGAAACAACTACAACAATAGCTGATGGAACCGAAATGTAGAAGAACCTAATTTGGATGCAAAAAGTTTTATGAAATGCTAGATGCTGTAAATCAACCAATCTACACTGGTTGTAGAGAAGGTCTCTCTAAATTGTCTCTAGCGGCTAGGATGATGAATATTAAAACGGATCATAATTTACCTGAGAATTGCATGGATGTATGGGCGGAGTTGTTTAAAGAGTATTTGCCAGAAGACAATGTGTCTGCTGAATCTTATTATGAGATTCAGAAATTGGTTTATAGTCTTGGGTTACCTTCGGAGATGATTGATGTTTGCATCGACAACAGCATGATCTACTGGAAAGAAGATGACAAGTTAGAAGAGTGTCGATTCTGCAAAAAACCACGATTCAAACCGCAAGGCCGTGGGAGGAATAGGGTACCGTACCAAAGGATGTGGTACCTACCAATTACAGACAGATTGAAAAGATTATATCAATCTGAGATGACTGCTGCGTCGATGTGGTGACATGCGGAACATGTCCAGAGAGATGGTGAGGTTGCACATCCATCAGACGCAAGAGCGTGGAAACATTTCAACAAGGTACACGCAGATTTTGCTACAAATATTCAGAATGTCTATCTTGGGTTATGCACCGATGGATTTAGTCCATTTGGAATGTCTGGTAGACAATATTCTTTGTGGCCAGTCATTCTTCGCCGCTAATTTTCGCCCGGATATGTACATGGAACAAGAATTTCTATTTTTGACCATATTAATCCCTGGACCGAGGCATCCAAAACGGTCTCTTGATGTTTTTCTTCAACCGTTGATAGAAGAGCTAAAGCAGTTGTGGTCAGAAGGGGTGAGGACGCACGATTGTTCCTTGAAAAACAATTTTACGATCGCGGCAGTTCTCGCTGTGGACGATAAGTGATTTCCGCTTATGGATGTTGTCTGGCTGGACAACACATGGAAGATTATCTTGTCCATATTGTCTTGGATCGACGGATGCTTTTCAACTTAAGAATGGTAGGAAGAGTTGTTGGTTTGATTGTCATCGCCGCTTTCTTCCACTTGCCCATCCGTCTGAAGAAATAAGACATTATTTCGCACAAAAAATTGTCGAGACGGTCCTCCTCCATATCTCACCGGCCAGCGGTCGAAGCGGACATTGATTATTACGGAGCTCGTGAAACAGTTAAAGTTGGAGGAAATTGGCATGTTCACGGAAATATGCGATGGGTATGGTGTGTCTCACAATTGGCATAAGAAGAGTATATTTTGGGAGCTACCCTATTGGAAGGATCTTCTCTTACGCCACAACTGGATGTCATGCATATTGAGAAGAACTTTTGAGAACATCATGAATACATTACTTAGCGTCCACTGGAAGACAAAAGATAACAAAAGTCAAGGATAGACTTACGATATTTGCTCAAGAAGTGAGTTACATATCAAGAGCAATGGAAGCGTTCTGTTCCCATCTTCCGGTTGTCATCGAAGCCAAAACAACCTTGTTTGGTAGGTTGCATCGAAGTTAAGTTTCCTGATGGTTATGTTTCAAATCTGTCAAGAAGTGTTGAGCGAGGTCAAAAGTTCTCGGAATGAAGAGTCATGATTGTCATGTTTTATGCAACGACTACTTCCATTTGCTTTTGCCGAGCTCCTTCCAGCAAATGTCCATGAAGCACTTGCAGGTAATTATAATTTTATAATATATATACATATGTTATGAAATGTTATTAATTTGATTACTTTTGCAATATACAGCCATCAGCGCTTTTTCAGAGATCTTAGCACACGTACTGATATTCCGTGTTTTTAACGGTTTTAAACTCGTTTTGGAGCAATTAAATGGTCGGTTTTAATTAATGTTTTGGTCTATTTGATGCGTTTTGGTGTTCTTAAGTGTAATATGCAGGTTACTAGATAGCTTGAAAGAAAAGAACGCATTCGGGATTTATTCAGAAGCAAGATAGACCGAACAATGGACCGAATGAAGTATTGATCGCACAGAACGTGGGATCGACCGATCCGGTAAATGTGGATCGACCGATCTTATGCTTTCATGCACTAGATCGACCGATCCGGTATATGTGGATCGACCGATCTAAGGCTCTACGGGCTCCACACGCACAAACGAGCTTTTCACTCCTTTTTACCCACTCCCCTCAATAATTTAGAAAGGAACTCGACCTTTGAGACTCAAAAAAGACCAGGGGCGACCAAGGAGGAGATTTACAAGTTCTAGAGAGAAGATTTGAGTGTTTTGTACTTGTTTTGGTGTGATTTGTGAAGATTTGTAAAGGAGTTCATCTCAAAACCATTTGGAGAAGATCTTCTGAACCTTTACTCTGTTTTAATACAATCTTATCATGTTTTCTTCATCAAAATCGTTTTGTTCTTGCTTAGTTATGTGTGAGTAGTCATCTAGTTGGGTTTAGGGGTTCTCATAGGGGATTTCTTGATGTTTTGATTCATAAAACGTGTGTAGACTAAAGGATTACGTTTTGGTTCTTCTTCTAATGGATTTCTTACTGCTTGAACTGAATTGATCACTTAGTTCATGATATCAGATTGTTTGATGCACCGAAAGTGATTGTTTGAACTTCCGAAAATACTTTAGATGAGCAAAGTGTCCTTAACCCTCGGAAGTTGATGTTATTGCGCTTTGTGAACATATTGAACCTGTTCTTAATGCTTGTTTAGAAATTGAAACTCAGCGGAAGTTAGTGTGGAGATTTCTATAACATAGAAAATTAGCTTCTGAGTAGGTTAATTCTAATATCGTGTTTGAGTTCTAGGCGGTTCTTAATATATCTTTGTGTCTGCCATTAATTGTATCTTGATTAAAAGAAATCCTGAGAATTCCCAATGCCCAACGCTTGTTTTAAAATAGTTTTCAAATCGTTTAAATCATCTTTTACAGCTTGTTTATGTTTTGTGACACTAAAGAAAATTAAATAAAACCATCAAAATATATCTTCGTTCGCTGTAGCTATTAACTTGTCTGCAACTCTACGTGTGATCATCGGTCCTGTGGATTCGATCCGCATTACTACTGCGTACTTTCTTGTGCACTTGCGGTTAGATAATCGGGTTAAAACTTCGACACATCAAGTTTTTGGCGCCGTTGCGGGGACCATTTGGTCACCCAGAGTTAATGATCAGTTTAAGACTATAGCATTTTCTTTATTTTGTCGATGTTTCTGTCTTTCTCTTTCTGTTTGTGTTTTCGGTGAATGAGCCGGATTTCATACTAGAAGCAAAGGATCATCGAATTTAATACCTTTGGAGTTAGAGCTCGGCCGCTAGAGACAAGTGAAAAGAAAAGACTTGAGTCCGCTGAAGAGGTTGAAATGGCTGAACACCAAGAAGACCAATTTCAGGACAACCCGCAAAATCCAATTCATGTAGATGAGCGAGAAGGCAACAATGCTGGTGATAATCAGCAGGCTGGTGTAGCTGCAAGACAACAGGCTGAAGACTATGGCATGCCTAGGATGGCGCTTGCACATTATGATCGCCAGATGCATTCTATGCCGATCGTTCAGGATTAGCCCACCTCCCATTGAGAGAAGAGACTTTGAGATCAAGACTGGTCTCATTAATTTGGTGGAGAAAAATCCGTTTCATGGAAACCCGTCGAGGACCGATGTATCACTTGGAGCATTTTGGCGAGTCTGTGACACCAGCGGACATAATGGAGTTCCTCAAGGCTTTGAAATGCAGGTTGTTCCGTTTTCCTTAGCTGATAAAGCTATCAGATGGTTAAAGTCCATCCCTCCAGGATCTCTTACTACATGGGAAGAGACAAGAGCTGCTTTTCTACAGCATTTCTTCACCAAGTCAAGGTCCACATATCTGAGAAGCAGAATTGGAAGCTTTCAGCAGCTTGATTGAGAAAGCTTTCATGAGGCTTGGGGCGTTCAAGGAGTACACACAGGACTGCCCTCACCATGGTTACACTGATGTGAGCTTGCTGAACATTTTCTATAATGGAGTTCATGAAGAGAGTCAAGATGCCATGGACACAGCAAGTAATGGTGATTTCATGACCAAGGCTGTTGAAGAAGCTTACACCTTGCTGAACAACCTGTCATCCAGCAAAGCAAACCGCAAGTCAAGGTTTGATACCAGCCAGAAGGGTGTTGGTTATGAATCGAAGATAGATGAGTTGAATGCCAAGATTGAGATGCTTCTCAAGAGAGATCAGAAATCTGTGAAATTTGTGGAGGAGCAAGGCTATCGTTCCTCACAAGAAGCTGTTGGTGATGATTCAAGTGATATGCAGGCTGATGTGAACTACATTGGTGGTCAAGGAAACTACAACAGAGGCTACAATCAGAACCTTGGGTGGAATCAAAATCAGCAAAATAATCTGTTTTACCGAGCAACAATGTGGAAAATCCACAACATCAGTCCTACCCTCGAGGCGAGGAAGCGAGAACCAGAATCAGAACGAGTGTGTTCAACCAAGGGTTTCGAACAGAAATCAATATCGGGGAACAACTCGGCAACTCAGGATTTCAGCAAAGGCAGCAGTACAACAACTATCAAGAATCAAGGGAATGCCTCTTCGCCGCAGTCTTCTCGGGATAACGAAATTAAGAAGATGCTGCAAATGGTGCTAGAAGGTCAGAAGAATAGCACTGCGAGATAAACACCAAGGTGGATAACATGTATGGAGAGCTTAATGGGAAGTTTGAAACTTTGAACACCCATTTGAAAGTTTTGGAAAAGCAAGTTGCTCAAACCGCCTCCGGCGAGAACAGCACACGGATTTCTACCGGGGAAGTCGAGGCGAATCCCAAGGAGTTTGTGAATGCTGTAACACTTAGGAGTGGAAAAATGATTGAGGGATCGAATGAGAAACAGATCGACCGATCTCAGGAACAGATCGACCGATCCAAGGGGAAGGAGATCGACCGATCTGGTCCATGTGGATCGACCGATCCGTGTCAACAAAGCCAAATTCCTCTGAACACGAAGAGGTGTATGTGGCGCCTCCGCTTATGTTCCTAAGGCTCCATACCCATCCAGACCAAGGCAGAAGATCAAAGAACGTGAGTACGAGAAGCTAAAGAACCTTGTTGGGGAGTTACATGTGAGATTGCCATTCGTTGAAGCGGTGAAGATGGTACCTTCTCTTAAAAGGTACATGAAGGAGATTCTTACCGATAAGATGAGCCTAGGCGTGGTGTGTTGATGCTCAATGAGGAATGTAGCGCAGTTCTACAAAATGTCATGCCTAAAAGCGTGAAGATCCGGAGCATTTGTTCTACCATGCGCATTGGATCACTTACCTTTGAGAAGAGTCTCTGCGATCTGGGTTCAGGAGTGAGCCTAATGCCTTTCTCTGTCTCTGAGAGGCTAGGCATGACGAACTACAAACCTACAAGGATCTCCTTGGTCCTTGCTGACCGATCGGTGAGAAGACCAGTCGGTGTACTAGAAAACATCCCTGTTGGTGTTGGAAAGGGATATGTGCTTACCGACTTTGTAGTTCTGGAGCTGGAAGAGGAACCTAAAGATCCTCTCATTTTGGGCAGACCGTTTTTAGCTACTGCTGGAGCAATGATTGATGTACAGAATGGGCATATATACTTACGTCTAGGAGACATGGCGATGAGATACAATGTGGAGAAGGTGCTGAAAAATCCGACTATTGATGGACAGACTTTCTGGGTTGATACATTGACTGAACTGGTGGAGGAAATGGATGAAGAGTTGCACACTGATGATCCTCTACAAGTCGCATTAACCCAAAGGGAGAGTGAGTTCGGGTTCATGAACCAAGAAGTGGTTGGATTTTCTGAGATTTTGGATTCAGCCTCACCGATTGAGAAGCATGTTGCCTATGTCAGCCTTGAAGACTCAGGCACCGATAAAACCGTCAAACCGTCATCCTCCCAACCAGATTGGAGTGAGGAGAATGCTCCAAAGGTGGAACTTAAAGCCCTCCCAGCTGGGCTGAGGTATGCATTCTTGGGACCGAATTCCACATATCTGTTATTATTTGTGCTAACCTGAATAATGTGGAGACCGCTTTGCTTCTTTCAAAATTGCGAAAGTATAGAAAAGCATTGGGGTACTCTTTGGATGATATTACAGGTATTTCTCCAGATCTTTGCATGCACAAGATTCACTTGGAGGATGAGTCAAAGCGTCCATAGAGCACCAGCGAAGACTGAATCCCAAACTGATGGAAGTTGTGAAAAGGAGATTCTAAAGCTGTTGAGTGCAGGGGTGATCTACCCAATTTCAGACAGCACTTGGGTGAGCCGGTTCATGTGGTTCCTAAGAAGGGTGGCATCACTGTCATCACAAGCGAGAAGGCTGAGCTGATTCCTACCGAACATCCGCGGGGCATAGGATGTGCATTGACTACGAGGAAGCTAAACTCAGCCACAAGGAAAGACCACTTCCCACTTCCTTTCATTGACCAGATGCTGGAAAGACTAGCCAACCACCCTACTACTGTTTTCGATGGCTACTCGGGTTCTTTCAGATACCCATTCATCCAGAGGACCAAGAGAAGACAACATTCACTGTCCATACGGTACTTTTGCCTACAGGAGAATGCCCTTGGATTGTGCAATGCTCCTGCCACTTTCGAGAGATGCATGATGTCGATCTTTACTGATCTTATTGAGGATATTATGGAGGTTTTATGGGCGATTTCTCAGTCTACGGTTCTTCATTTACCGACTGCCTTGCTAATCTGTGCAAGGTGCTGGAAAGATGTGAGGAGAAGAACTTGGTGCTAAATTGGGAGAAGTGCCATTTCATGGTGAAAGATGGCATTGTTTTGGGTCACAGGATATCGAGCAGGGTATCGAGGTTGACAAAGCAAAGATTGAAGTTATGACCAGCCTACAGCCTCCTAGGACAGTGAGGGATATTCGGAGTTTTCGGGACATGCCGGTTTCTACAGGAGGTTTATCAAAGACTTCTATGATAGCGAGGCCACTCACCCGTCTGCTGTGCAAAGAAGCGAAGTTTGTTTTGATGCTGACTGCCTCGCTGCGTTTCAGATTCTCAAGAAGTCTCTAGTCGGTGCTCCCATTGTGCAGCCACCAGATTGGGACTTGCCATTTGAAATAATGTGTGGCGCAAGTGATTACGCGATTGGAGCTGTTTTGGGGCAGAGAAAAGACAAGAAACTCCATGTGATCTATTATGCCAGCCGAGCGGCTTGATGATGCTCAAATCAAGTATGCTACCAGCGAGAAGGAGTTGCTGGTAGTAGTTTATGCTTCGAGAAGTTCAGGTCCTATTTGGTGGGCTCGAAAGTAATTGTGCACACAGATCATGCAGCCTTGAAGTACGATGTGAAAAAGATGCTAAACCGAGACTCTTAAGGTGGATCTTACTCCTACAGGAGTTTGATATTGAGATCGAGACAAGAGAGGAGCAGAAAATGGAGTGGCAGATCATCTTCGCGAATGAGAGTGGAAGCTGAAACACCACTGGATGATACATTACCGAGGAGAATGTCTATGTGATCACCTTGCTGGAGGATGGGTATTTGGATCAGGCTGATTGCTGTGTCATGAGACAAATTCAGGATGATCTACCATGGTTTGCAGACTTTGCAAACTACCTATGTGCTGGAATTGAACCACCGAACCTGAAGGGGTATGAGAGGAAAAAGTTCATGAGAGATGTGAACCACTACTACTGGGATGACCCTTTCCTTTACAAGAGATGCTCAGATGGTTTATTCAGGAGATGTGTTCGGAGAATGAGATGCAAGGATTCTTTTCCACGCCACGATTCGAGAATCATGAGCCATTTTGCAACATTCAAGACGGTTTCTAAGGTCCTGCAGGCTGGTTACTGGTGGCCTACACTTTTCAGAGACGCCCATGAGTTTGTCTCAAAGTGTGAAGCGTGTCAGCGGAAGGGCAACATCAGTAAGAGAAATGAGATGCCCCAAAATTTCATCCTTGAAGTTGAAGTTTTTGATGTGTGGGGAATTGATTTTATGGGCCCTTTCCCATCTTCTTATGGAAATGAGTACATCTTGGTTGCGGTTGATTATGTCTCCAAGTGGGTGGAAGCAGTAGCCAGCAAGACAAATGACTCTAGTGTTGTCGAAAATGTTCAAGGCAGTCATTTTCCAAGATTCGGGATCCCGAGAGTGGTTATTAGTGATGGAGGCTCTCACTTCATCAACAAGACGTTCAATAAACTGCTGAAGAAACATGGAGTAAAGCATAAGGTAGCTACACCTTATCATCCTCAGACAAGTGGGCAGGTTGAAATATCGAACCAGAAATCAAGGGGATTTTGGAGAAGGCTGTAGGCAAAACAAGGAAAGACTGGCTGTGAAGCTTGATGGCCTTATGGTATAGAACCGCCTACAAGACTCCCTTGGGCACCACTCCTTTTAATCTGGTCTATGGAAAGTCTTGTCACCTACCTGTGGAATTGGAGTACAGTGGTTTTTGGGCAACGAAGTTGATGAACTTCGACATTAAAACCGCAGCAGAAAGGAGGATGGTTCAGTTGAGCGAGCTGGGCCGAGATTCGGTTGAGCGCTATGAGAACACCAAAATCTACAAGGAAAGAACTAAGGCATGGCATGACAGAAAGATAATCCCGAGACTTCGCTGCTGGAGACAAAGTCCTTCTGTTCAACTCTAGACTCAAGCTATTTCTGGAAAGCTTAAGTCTCGTTGGTCGGACCGTTCACCATCACGAGGTTAGACCTTATGGAGCTATTGTCTTGGAAGACAATGGGAGGAAATTCACCGTCAATGGGCAGAGGCTAAAACCTTACTTCACAGATGCAAAACCCGAAGAAGGAACCAACATTCCTTTAACGGAACCCGATCTCGCCTAAGGACAACAAAATAGTCAGGCTCGCGACTTTAAACAAGCTGATTGGGAGGCAACCCATGGTTTGATTTTCTTTCTCTTTTTGTGATTATGTTTTCTTGTGTGAATTGATTTTTGGTTGTGTTTTTAGATGATTTTTAGGCATATATCACAATCAGGCATAGATCGATCCGAAAGAAACAGAACGGCGATCCAGGTAAGGGATCGGTCGATTCGGTATACGCAGATCGGTCGATGCGTTCATAAGATCGGTCGATCATAAGAGTACGGATCGGTCGATCTCAGGTAAGTCTTGCCCGGTTTGATTTAACTCAATTTAAACCGGAAAACACCCACAAAAGATCCCACTCGCGAAAATCAGATCAAAACACTTATAATTTCATCTTCCTCTCCTCTCAAACTCTCTCAAACCTCTAAAGAACATGCAAATCGATTTTCATCATATCTCAACCGATTTTTGTAATTCTTGGTGCTAAACTCATTAGTTTTTCAAGCTCTATCCATTTCTACCATCAGTTTTCATCAAGACACAGGTATGACTCTCTAATTTTAGAATCAAAAATCGCCCTAGGGTTGGATTTAGGGGAATCTACGAATTCTAAATGGAATAGCATCTAGGATGGTTTATTTGTGATGATTATACTCATGGGTTACCTAGATTGCCAATTTGTAGGATGAATTGCAATTTTGCCTAAAAAAAAATTAAATATCGAGTTTAATTGAAAAACGAAAACTGGAATGGAGTGTGATGTGTTATTTTGAGTTTAGAGAAGAGATGTGTGCTAAATTTTTACATGTTTAGGAGGTTGATCAGAAATGATTATATAAGAGTGTTTTTCTATATGTCTCTTACTTGGGTTTTGATGAATTAATTTTGCAGATAATGCCTAAGAGACAGAAGAAGAAGAGTGAGCATGGGGATTCCTCGGTACAGACTGCTAGGCTCAGCACAAAGGGCAAGTTCCGAAAGACGGATAGGTCTCATCCTGCGAATCGAGAGATAACCCAGCAGTGGGATATACATGATGATGATTTCTATGAGCAGATGAGGGGAGTGGAAATATGTCCGTCGCGCTTCGCTCACAGAGACACTACAGATGCATTGGGGATAACCGAGGATATTGAAGCCTTGTTCGCGAAGATTGGCCTGGGATACATCTTCGATCTTCACTGTGATTGCTATGCTGACTTGACCAGGCAGTTCCTCGCATCAGCCCGCCTCTACCATCCTGACGAGGACAACCCAGTTGCTGATAAGGCGATGTTCTCCTTCATTGTGAACAGGCAGTTCCACTCCATGACCATCTTTCAGCTGTGCGACGTCTTTGGGTTCGGGAAAGGACGTCAATCTTGTGTTCCTGACTTCCCGGAACACAATGATTTCTGGACATTCATCGCTTCAGGAAACTTCATCTCTCGAGAGGCCAAGCAAGCGAGAATACGTAGCCCTGTTCTGCGATATGCAGTGAGAGTGATCAGCAGTGTTATCTATGGGAAGACGGAACCCGCTGCAGTGACAAATGATGAGCTAGCTCTTCTGTTCATCGGGGCTGGACACCTATGGCATCAAGGCGCGGACATTACCTATGTTAGCGGGAAGGACATAAACATAGGAGCTGTGATCGCGGAGAAGCTTGCGTACTTCAAAGTTTCGAATCTGAAGAGATGTGGGTTTGGGCGGTTAGCACACAGATCTTAAGGCATTGTGGAGTGTTTCTTCCACCTGTTGACAGAGTGGTGGATAAGAAGGGGATGTATCAGAACTTTTTCGACATGAGAGCACTCATTAGCAGCCACTACCTCACCGGCCCTTGGCGAAGCATCGACAAGTCCGCCTCATATCTACCAGTTCGAACCAACAAGGGAGGGCAATTTATCAAGCTACCCGATACCGCCATCACCGAGCTGACTGATCCAGGTGCTATCATATTTCTACCACCGCCTGCATCTCTCTGCACCAGACCCGCGGCACTGAAGAAGAAAGGAGTCGCATCATCATCGACAAACCAGCAGACACCACATGATGATATAGAGGAGGAACCTGAAGATGAGGAAAGTCTTTTCCCCACGGATTTCACTCCGTATATGCTGCCACCAGCACCTCCCACTACTGCATCCGCTGCTGAGATCAACGCTTGGTCGATCAAGAGCCATCAAACCAACAACTCCATACTGCTGAAGATGTGGAAGGGAATCTGCAACATTAAGAAGGGATGCGCATCACAGCCAGCTGTTTCTGGAGACAGCGATGACGACTCAGGCGCTCACGACACCGCTGCTGGACCTGAGGCAGCGGAGGACTCTGATGATGATGGAGCCTTGGAGAGGCGCTCCAAGAGGCGTACTGACCGCAACGCCTGATCGGTAATCTCTATTGGAATTATTTTCACACCGAGGCGGTGTGAAGTAAGTCTGGGGGAGGATGCTACTTATGTACCATATTGCTTTTATTTCTTTTATTTTCTTAGTTTATCGGATTTGATTGTGTTTTAAAAAAAAAAAAAAAAAAAAAAAAAAAAAATCTACGTATTTTTCTCAGACCCTGTGATGATTATTAGACTATTTCCTTGTGTGTTGTGTATTACATTTCATATTGACCATTTTTCAGGACTGTTAGCGCAGACAAACCGAGGAACTACTTGACCAAGCAACCTCTCCTTAAATCTTTTATCAAGTCTCGGTGAATTGTAATCGACTCAAATATTTTTGACCATTAATGAATTTAATTTCTTTTGACCAGGAATCAACATCGGAAGCGGTACACCATATACACATTCAGATTTTCTTTACCACATTTTACCACTCTTTAATAATCCTGAATGGCCAGACTCATCAATAGTTTGGTACCACACCTACACCGTACCCTTTTATTTCATCTCCATGCATTCTTACACACTGATTATATGTGCATACATGTGCAAAACAATGGAGAGATTAGGGTGACATGGTTCATCCATTTGCTTAGGTAGGATCGAACATTTAGGTGGTTAGACACGGACCTGTGTGTCTAGAGGTGTAAATGGAAAATTGGGTGTTGTAAGTGTGTGATTGCATCGCAGTGTATATATTCGATTTCGGTTTGTATATGTTCTTTATCAAAAAAAAAAAAAAAAAAAAAAAAAAAAAAAAAAAGGTTCATGTTTATATCTCATTCAGTATATTTGATTTAGACATTTTATTTTTATTTTATGTACTAGAGATGATGCTTTGTTTAAATTTGGGGTTAGAGTTTGAGATTTGTTGGTTTTGATCATTTGAGACTTGGCGGTTCGAAAACATAGTTATCAATATACTCGGTCTCTCCAGCGATTTTGCATAATGTTTTGCATTTTTTTTGTTATCGCTGATACCCACAAACACTTGAGCCTCACCTAATTAAACACTAAAACAGTCTCCCATACACCGAACCCGTTATACCTGATGGAGATATCTTTGGTGGAAAGGTCACGCCCTTTTTAATGAATGTAAAGAGTTGATTACTTGGCCGAGACTTGCAGGTCTGAAATATGGGAAGTTTTGCGAGGTCTTGGTAGGGATTTGGAATGAAAGCCTTGACAGTCTCGATTCAAGTGGTTAGCGAAATCACAAGGTAAAGTCTACTGAGGGTTAGTGAGCTCCCAAATTTTAATCCTCTTTACTTGAGGACAAGCAAAGATTCAAGTCCGGGGAGTTGATATTCCGTGTTTTAACGGTTTTAAACTTCGTTTTGGAGCAATTAAATGGTCGGTTTTAATTAATGTTTTGGTCTATTTGATGCGTTTTGGTGTTCTTAAGTGTAATATGCAGGTTACTAGATAGCTTGAAAGAAAAGAACGATTCGGATTTATTCGAAGCAAGATAGACCGAACAATGGACGAATGAAGTATTGATCGCGCGGGGCGTGGGATCGACCGATCCGGTAAATGTGGATCGACCGATCTTATGCTTTCATGCACTAGATCGACCGATCCGGTATATGTGGATCGACCGATCTAAGGCTCTACGGGCTCCACACGCACAAAGCGAGCTTTTCACTCCTTTTACCCACTCCCTCAATAATTTAGAAAGGAACTTCGACCTTTGAGACTCAAAAAGACCAGGGGCGACCAAGGAGGAGATTTACAAGTTCTAGAGAAGATTTGAGTGTTTTGTACTTGTTTTGGTGTGATTTGTGAAGATTTGTAAAGGAGTTCATCTCAAAACCATTTGGAGAAGATCTTCTGAACCTTTACTCTGTTTTAATACAATCTTATCATGTTTTCTTCATCAAAATCGTTTTGTTCTTGCTTAGTTATGTGTGAGTAGTCATCTAGTTGGGTTTAGGGGTTCTCATAGGGGATTTCTTGATGTTTTGATTCATAAAACGTGTGTAGACTAAGGGATTACGTTTTGGTTCTTCTTCTAATGGATTTCTTACTGCTTGAACTGAATTGATCACTTAGTTCATGATATCAGATTGTTTGATGCACCGAAAGTGATTGTTTGAACTTCCGAAAATACTTTAGATGAGCAAAGTGTCCTTAACCCTCGGAAGTTGATGTTATTGCGCTTTGTGAACATATTGAACCTGTTCTTAATGCTTGTTTAGAAATTGAAACTCAGCGGAAGTTAGTGTGGAGATTTCTATAACATAGAGAATTAGCGCTACGGAAGTAGGTTAATTCTAATATCGTGTTTGAGTTCTAGACGGTTCTTAATATATCTTTGTGTCTGCCATTAATTGTATCTTGATTAAAAAGAAATCCCTGAGAATTCCCAATGCCCAACGTTTGTTTTAAAATAGTTTTCAAATCGTTTAAATCATCTTTTTACAGCTTGTTTATGTTTTGTGACACTAAAGAAAATTAAATAAAAACCATCAAAAATATATCTTCGTTCGCTGTAGCTATTAACTTGTCTGCAACTCTACGTGTGATCATCGGTCCCTGTGGATTCGATCCCGCATTACTACTGCGTACTTTACTGTGCACTTGCAGTTAGATAATCGGGTTAAAACTCGACACATCACGTACGTTCAAGGAGGAAGTCATCGAACAACTTCATCATAACATTCCGATCATATTGTGCAACCTGGCGAAGATATTTCCTCCTTAATTTTTTGACGTCATGGAGCATCTAGTTGTCCACCTACCGTATGAAGCATTGCTTCGTGGACCTGTTCACAACGGATGGATGTATCCGTATGAGCGACAGATGAAACATTTGAAGGGGAAAGCAAGAAATCTTGCAAAGGTGGAAGGTTCAATTGTTGCGGGGAGTTTGACAGCCGAAACATCTAACTTCACATCATACTACTTTGCACCAACTGTTCGTACGAGAAAAAGAGTTCCTAGAAGATACGATGATGGTGGAGTACCGACATCATATCCAATTGATGGTGTTCCTGACATTTTCTGCGAAATTGCACGGTTTGGTAGTAAAACGAAAGAAGTATAGTGGTCATGTGAAGAGGATAAACATAGTGCCCACACTTATATTCTGCTCAACTGTGAGGATGCAGTGAGCCGTTACTTTGAAAGGTAAATATTTTTGTGAATTTTAATTATATGAATTAAAGTTAATTATGTATGACTTGATTATTTGTTTAATTTGCAGCATGTTTGTATCTCAAGTTGAAGAAGCAATACCAGGAATATCTGCAACTGATGTGGAGACACGTAAAGATAAGCACTTTGTCAAGTGGTTAAAATCACAGGTACGTAATATATCTCATACATTGATTAATTAAGTGTTTTGATACTTCAATATTAATTAAGAATAACTGCTTTTTGCAGGTTGATTATGACGATCCTTATTATCCCGTATGGTTTCACGAATTGGTTCAAGGTCCAGTTGCAAAGGTCACCACATCATCTATGTATTTCACACGAGGATTTACCTTTCACACATAGGAGTATGGGAGACATCGGGCAACGAGTAACTACGGAATATGTGTGAAAGGTGAAACGGACTTTTACGGGATCTTGCAGGAGATTATTGAAGTGGAATTTCCGGGGTTATTGAAGCTAAAATGCGTCCTCTTCAAATGTGAATGGTTCGATCCTGTTGTGAACCGAGGGATTCGGTATAACAAATTTGGTGTTGTGGATGTCAATTTTGGGAGAAGATACAACAAATTTGAGCCTTTCAATTTAGCTTCACAAGCCGAGCAAGTTAGCTTCCTTCCTTATCCTCGGCTTCAAACTTCCGGGATAAACTGGTTAGCTGCTATCAAAATTACACCTCGTGGACGCATTGTCGCTGGAGAAGAACCGCCCTTGCAAGAAGAAGACGCTATCAATAAAGTTGAGGTACCAGAACAACCAACTGATGAAATCCTTTTGATCGACCCGCAAAACTTTCAATATGAAGATATTCCCGATGATGCGACATATGAAGCACGTGAAGACGAGTTCGAGAGAAGCGACGATGATGATTGTAATGATAGTGATGAGAACGAAAACGATTTAGAGTGATGTAATATTGATGAGAACGAAAACGATTTAGAGTGATGTAATATATATAACAAATGTTGTATTTCTCTATTGTAACGTATGTTTAAAGAAATATTGTTTTTTTACCATCCTAATGTATGTGTAACAAATGTTGTTTTATATAATATGTATTTCTTTAGTTTTTAAAAAAATATTTGGAGTTTTAGGGTTTTAGAGTTTAAGTTGGAGAAAGAGCACAAAGTAGTAGAGAAGAGATATGATGTTAGATGATATGTGACTTTGGGGTTTAGGGATTTCATTCTCGGTGTTTAGGGTTAAGCGTTGTAAAATCGTCGTAAATGGTTATCTATTCCACGTAATTTCGTCGTAAATGGAAAAACGCGGTCCTGGTAACTTCGTCGTAAACGCGGGCCTGGTAAATTCGTCGTAAACCGACGTTTAGACGTAATTTCGCCGTAAATCAAAAAACGCGGGCCTGGTAACTTCGTCGTAAATGAAAAAACGCGGGCCTGGTAACTTCGTCGTAATATTACGTCGCGTTTACGACGAATCATTTTCTATATATTGAGACGCCGAGACGAGGCTACCTCGTTCATTCCTCCCAAACTCCTCTCCTCTCCCTCTAAGGTACACTCTCTTTCCTCCTTTTTTTTTCTTAAGTTAGTTTAGGTTATTAATTAGTTAGGTAATTAGTTTAGGTGATTAGTTAGATAATTAGTTTAGGTGATTAGTTAAATGACGGAATACTATAGTTTAAGTGATTAGTTAGGTAACGGAATAATTTTTTAATTATGTCGTCATAATTGATTAAATTTATTTAAATTTTTTTTAGATGGCTCCTAGAAGGAAACCAGCAGCACCTACTTATGCCCAGTTGTTTGGCGATGGTTCCGGTACATCTTCTTCCGGTCCATCGTCTTCCGATGCAGTTCCAGTCTTTCAGACTTCTCAGAGAGTTTTTTCGAGTCCTCCTCTTCCACCGCAGATGCCTCCACCTCCTCCTCCAGCGGCTGCACCTCAGCCTATCCCAGAAGGTGCAGTTCATCCGGATTTGCGTGTGCCTTCATATGCTCCCTTCGCGAGATATACGGTGGGGGATTTGCTTGCCCAGCCTGGGCCGGGAGGGTTTGGATGTTCTAGACCCGATAGACCCCGAGGAACTTATTGGTAAGTTATTAATTTTTATTACATTAAAATTTAATTAATTTTTATTTTCTAACGGTTAAAAATAACTGGGCATAAGTAGGTGCTGCTGGTTTCCTTCTAGGAGCCATCTAGGAGCCATCTAAAAAAAAATTAAATAAATTTTAAATAAATTTTAGCATAATATAACTCATTTGTCGTTTGCTAAATTTATGGCTTTTATTTATAATTTTTATTATTTAATTATAATATTTTCATTTTATATTTGAAAGATGAATGAATATTTCTTTCTAACAATATTTTTTGTATATATATATTTTTTTAAAAAAAATCAATTTAAATTGTTATTATCATTGAATATAATTATTTTTGACATAATTTTAGTTTTCGTTTACATCAAAACTAATTATATTTTAGGATAATTATAATTTAAAATGTTAATTTTCAGATTTTTCAAAAAACGTCTAAAAATATTTTCAAAGGTTTTGTTATAATTGTTTTTAAAAAATATTGAGTAGCATTTCAAATAAAAAAGTAAAAATATTTAAAATATTCTAATTAAAATATGTACAATTAATATATTTTTTACGAAATGATTCAAATAAAAAAAATCATGCATGAAAGAAATCATGATTTCTGTTAACTGAGCGGATCATTGTTTATATGATATCGCATACGAAAGAAAAAATTATGTTATTACAATTTTCTAATTAACTCTATATACTTAATTTTTATATGATATCGCACATTCGTTAAACAATAGATAGTTTAAGATGCAAAAAAATATTTATTTAGTGAACATAATATAATTAAATATTACAAATAGATCATTTAATAAATTAAATAATCAAAAACTAAAAATTCATAACCGCGCTGGCGCGCATATCAGGGTCTAGTATTATTTAAACAAGTTAAAAAAATCTCAGAACAAGAAAGAAGCAAAAGAAAACTGAGAGACACATGTTACGTTCTTCCTTTCTCTGTCTCCCCTTTAATCCATATTGCTTCAGTACTTCTGTTTGCTACTCTTCTCACGATTTATCTCTCTGTTTATCAATCTGGCCCAAATCTTAAGAATCTCTCTTCAATAAATCGGATGCTACTGTCTATCTCTCTATATAACAGAACTATGAGATGGTTTTGATACTAATACTTCATGTCTGAAAAACATTTAAGACATTTGAAATCAACATTATTATAAAACAAGTACTAACCTTTGTATGACGATTCCGATTAACTAGATTCTATGTTTGGAGTTTTTATTTCATATGCCAATACCTGATCTTTTTTTTTTGCTAAAATTCAACTAATAACCTTATACGAAAGAGTTCAACCTGATCTTCAACATGATAATCCATTCATCCTCTAAATTTCACATCCCCTGCTTTCTTCTTAGATTGAATGTTTTGATCAACCAATTAGTCTCCGATCTACAATGATCTCTCATATTTAATAAAGAAACAAATACTAAATCAATAAAACTGAGAAATTAAATCACACAAGATAAAGGAAAAAATATGGAAACTCTAACCTAGAGGTTGTTGGTTTCCATTGAATTCGCATATGAATTTTAGAAGTTGGAGGTTAGTTGAGCCACACAAAAATATAGTTAAGTCTTGGTTTTCTTCTTCTCCGTGGAGTTTGCTCTTTGATAAAACCGATGGGCCAAGCAAAGAGACGAAGGGAGAAATAAGCTAAACTTTGATTCACCGATAAAAATACATTAAACTCAAAAGGAAAAGGTTATGTATGTTTATTTTCTTCTTTTTCCCGGATTAATCTGTTTAGTACCAAATTTAGGCTTAGTCTTTTTATATTATCTAGAGCTTGGCCCATTTGTTTGAATTATACATTATTAACCACTTTTGATTAGCACAAATATTTATTAAGAACTAAAAATGTAAAATACGAATGATGTAAATAATAAATTAATATCACGTTGGATGAAAAAAAAATTAATATCACACTGTTATGAAAACAAAATTTATTTGCAAATTTGTTTCTTAATAAATATTTGATATAGTTTTTATTTAAATGAAATCTAACTATACAAATATTTATATAAACTACTAGAATATATAAAACTACTATAGATTTCTGCTATAAAATTGTGTTGGTTTTAAAACCATACTAAACAAATATTTTCAGTTGGTAAGTGTATGTATAAAGTATATACATTCAATAATATAAAAAATTCAAAAATATGAAAACAAAATAAAACACCCACGTGTCCGCGCGGGTTAGAATCTAGCCATTATATACTTCTGAATATACAGACGTATATTTCCTTAATGTATATATATTGTACCTATTATGAAATGCATAAAAGAAAAATATCAAGTCGCCTAACTAATGAGGAAACTATTAAATTAACTGTGCTTTAATTATTATGAAATGTATATTTTCCATTTTAGCAAACTAAATATTCCATATATCATTTTCTTTCCTAAACTCTCATCTTCAATTAATGGTAATTATATCTCATGATCTTTTTTCCATCCTTAAAGACAAACTAAATCAAGCTCAAGGTATAAAACCTAGCATATATAACCATTATTCCGACAGAAACTCCATAAAAATTGTTTTCGCAAAGAAACTCGTTGAAAGCTTCTTCGATATCCAAGTAAGAATTCGATCTTTTGGATAAAATTGTATACACATGTTCATAACAAAATACTCTGCTCTTGCTTTGCGTTTTGCTGGTTTAGTTGGGAATGAATTTCAAATTTCTTTTGCACAATTGGATGATTTTGATTTAATGGGGTTAACATGTCTTAGAGACAACTAAGATCTATATAATCAGAGTTTTACTATACCTAAACAGCTATAAACATGAACGACTGTTCCAAAAGAATATCAATTAGTCTCTATATATATGTATCTATGTTTTTTGGGTACGGAAAAGGTTCATATGTTTATATGTTTTTGTGTAATAGCAATAAGAAATGAGGGTACAAAAGATGGCGCATGAGAAACTCGTGGACTTACAAAGGATAACGAACGATAAGACAAGGATGACCACTTACAAGAAGAGGAGAGCCTGTCTTTACAAGAAGGCAGGTGAGTTCTCAACTCTCTGCGGCGTCCAGACATGTATCATCGTCTACGGGCCCACCAAAGCGACCGATGAGGTGATTTCCAAACCTGAGATATGGCCGGAGGACGAGACCAAAGCCAGAGACATCATACGCAGGTACAGAGACACAGTCTCCAACAGCTGCAGGAAAGAAGCCCACGTCGAGACTTTCGTTAACGATAAAGGTAAGGCAAAAGAGACGGAGAATACTAATAATAATAATAAGAGAGGGATGAATAACAAGAATAAGTATTGTTGTTGGGAGGAGAGGCTAGAGAAGTGTTCACAAGAGCAGCTACGTGGGATTTTCGATGACGTGGGAAACAAGTTGCACGAAGCTATAATGAGACAGAATCGTAATGCGATTACGGCTCAGCATCAAGTCATGGAGCCACAAACCCCGCAGAATTTAATGGATCCATATTACGTGTCACAATACTTTGCTGGTCATCAGCAGCAACAGTGCTTGATGTTCCCATATAATAATATGAGTTTCCCGTTGTTCTCGCCTCATGATGATCAGATTCCAATGGAGCCGATTCTAGTGGAGAATTTTGCTGACTCTGGAGTAAATCAAGGCTTCATGATGTCGAAGGGAAACGAGAGTACTCAGTTTATGCTGAGGCAAGCACCTTATTATATTGAACCGGTTGTACAGAGGCCTGCATCTTTTAATGTTAACCCGTTCACGGGTTATCAAGTCCCTTATAATATTCCTCGGTTGCCGGGTAATCAAGCTGAAGTATGGGATTTTATGGCGAAGAAGCCGATTTGAGTTGTTTTTTAGGGTTTTATGATTAGTTTAATTGTTTCAGTTGGTTTTGTTTATGTATGCTGACTTGGATTTTTCAAGTATGTTTCTGATGTATCATCACTTTCTGGAATTCTATAAAAAAGTATTGGTTTTAGGTTTTATGTATATTTATTGAAAATAAAAACTTGATACTTCTTTTTACATAAAATAAGTGAAATGTCTTTTAAATATCAAACACTGTGTCCACTGTTATAACTTCAAGTGGTTGTTGAAACAGATGGCTTGATTGAGACAAACAACGAATAATGACATATTGTAATGCATAAGTTATTCAAACATTAAACGACAAGCTTTGGATATTGGAGATGACCAAGTTTGTGACTTTTTGAACCTTTTGGCTGCAACTTGTATAACAGATATAATTTTATTTTGGTGTGTGTTTCCATCAACAACTAACACTTAAGCTTGCGCCCACTATCTAATTTTAATTGTGATTATGCATATGCAGCTAAGTAATGTTAATAAAATTCGCTAAACCTCATTTGAACCTTTAGTTGTAAGTTGTAGCTGAGTAGCAAAACATTTACCAAACTAACTAAAAATTAGTCATTGTCACGAAACATTTATTAGCTATTTTAAATTGGAATCAATCAAAACAATGGACGTTTATTATACAATTTTCAAATACGATTGTTCCGTCCAAATGAAAAGTTAAGAATTTAACTTACACCCAATTAGAGTATCACAACTTGCTATAGCTGAAACATTGTGCTCTGCGCATCGTAGCAAGAATCAGCGTTCGTGTTAAACGGCCCTAGCATAGCCTGGCCGTACGAGTTAACGCCACTAAGAGCGTTACCTATCGTTATGTTGAAAGCGTCTGCATGAGTTCCAGTATTGTCCATTTGGCTCCAAGGAAACCCTCCTAGTCTTGAATGCTGTTCTCGTCCAACCAAGGAGTTCTTGTTCGTCTCTAAAGAAGCTTCGTCCTCGAGATTTACGGTGGTTATGTCGTGAATGCTTGCTCGTCTCTTGTCTTTGCCGCCAGAATGTTGTCGTATAAAGTACTTTTGGGCGTGACTAGCGACTTGCGTTGGCGTTCTTGTTATCACAAAGTTCCTAGATATGTTCCTCCAATCCCTTTCCCGTATTTCTTCAAACCCATTAAAATAACCTGTGTTTGTCACAAAAATTTGTATCAAATATATTTTCATAAACATATATACATCACAATTCACAAAAATATATATCAAAATGTATCTATTTAATAAATAAACCAAACTACGACTATGCATGCGTCTCTTTAAGTCCATTAGAAGTAGCGTGAGTGTGAGTGTGAGTGTGTGACAAATATCGAACTAAAGATATTTTCATAAAGTTGTATATATTGATATCCAGTTTTCATTTTTTTTTAAACTAGTAACGTAGATGTTGGATCTTTCACCAAATAAACTCAAAATTTATGCTCAACTATTATATGAGTTTGCATGACTAGTAACCAGGACCGGCCCTGACCTAAAGCTGGGGAAGCAGGTGCTTTAGGCGGCAAAATAGGTTAACAATTTAAGGGCATCACAATTGCCAAAAGTTGTATATAATCTTGTGGTTCTGCTGTGCAATAATTGGTAACAGGTGCATTGTTCGAATTCAAAGGGGCGCCAAATATTTATTTTGCTTTAGGCAGAACAAAGTATTGGGTCAGGCCTGCTAGTAACCCATATTATTCAGGTTTAATTTCAGTTCCCGGTAAACCGTAAAAGAACAGAGGCTTACTTGTGTTCTTCCTCCGTCCAAGGAACACCTTTCTTCCGATCCAACTCCGGCGATCTACCGGCCGGAGACCGTTTATTACCAACCGGATGACCTGGTTTGAATCCGTTACATCCACCTCCACCACCGGCCCAATCCAGAGTGAAAGTCGGCGAGGTGATGTAACCGGGAACAGGGATTAAACCGGCCTCGATGTTGCTGACGTCAGCTTCCAGCTCGTTATACTGTCTGATGACATCACTCACGGTCTTCCCGGGATAACCGCCGCTACCTTCTGCCACCGATCAGGGGTGTTATCGTCGTAAATCGCCAGAGCATTCTCGAACGCCTTATTCTCCGCCGCCGTCCACGTGGTAGACTCACGGTCAGTTGCGACGTTGCTCTTGGTCTCCTCCATGAGCCAGTTCCCACCGGAGACATGTGAAGTTGTCGGTCTCAGAATCTCCATGTCCGAAAAAAGTAAAACCTAGCTCTGTTTTTTTTTTTTGTCTTTAAGATTTATAAAAACAAAACATGCCGACAGAGTTCAACGGGAGAAAGAGAATCAGAGTTCTTGGGTTTGAAGAGATAGGTGAATCAAAGGAAGAACAATGTCAAATGATACTTCGTTTTATTTAGATTATAGAAATCATCAGAATATCTTCGAAGCGTTGCTTAGACCCACTTCAAGGAATCTAGAAAAGTTTCAAACTTTTGGAAAAGAGTTGAGAGAATCCATGGTAAAATCTAGGCAAGATCTGGGTATAGCTCTGAGATTCTGCAGAAGAAATCTATTGGTTTTCCAGATTTGGTGGAAACTAAAGCATGAGTAAGTTTATAAGTATCAGAGACTCAGAGTTGAGATTTAAAGATCTGGGTGTGGATAAAATTTCTCGGGAAAATAAACATATGGCTACAAAAATTGAAAATAATAATAATACTACTGAAGAAGCTACCTTGGAGCTTACCCAATTCGGAAAAACTATAGTGTGCAAGAAGAAGCAAATGAACCCTTAAATAGAAAGAAAAGTAAACGAGAAACCAGTTTCTAAAATCTTACTCGAGTAAAAAGAAAAAGAGAGAAGAAGAAATATGTAGAGAGGGAGGAGATGATTTGGGCTCTTATAGTTCTGTTCTTGAGAAATTATAATTTTGGGTGATGGTGTCTATTTTTACATTACCAATAGAAATCTATTGTTGTCATTTTAGATCTAGTATCTTTTAATTAAGGAAACAAAATAACTTACCAAATTATATTATGCTTTTAAAATAAAAAATAAAAAATTAAATAAATAAAAATAACAATAGTTCCAAAAAAATTATTTTAAAAAAAAAATATTTATTTTTAAGATTTAGAGTTTAGTGTTTAAGATTTATAATTTAGAATTTATCCAAATGTTTAGTGTTTTTCCAAGGGTTTAGGGTTTACCTAAGGGTTTAGGGTTTACCCAAGGGTTTAAGATTTTTCCAAGGGTTTAGGGTTTAGGATTAGAGTTTAGGGTTTAGTGTTTTGTTGACAACATGTTTAGGGGTTTACCCAAGGATTTAGGGGTTTATCCAAGGATTTAGGGTTTACCCAAGGATTTAGGGTTTAGGATTTGAGTTTAGGTTTTAGTATTAGAGTTTAGGGTTTAGTGTTTTGTTGACAACATTATTTTTTTTTTGAATTCGTATTTTATATATTATTTTTATTTACTTTTAAATTTTATTTTGAAAAGATAATATAATTTGCCAAGTTATTTGGTTTCCTTAATTAAAAAATACTAGATTTAAAATGATAATTTTCTATTGGTTGGTGAACCCTAGGGGGTGAATCCAAGAATAACTCTTTTTACATTACAGAAATTAAAAGATTGGATTTTCTCTTTTTCCTACTTTTTTGTCACCTTGCAAAGTTACATTCATGCATAATACTTAGGGTATGACTGGTTTTCCCGCTACCACCCGCAATAACGCTTTTATGAAGTTGGTAGCGGTTGTTACGCTTTGCAACAAACGCTCAAACCGCCAAACCGCTCCAAATCGTTCTAAACCTCATAAATTCAAAATGGTTCCAAATTTAAATTAGAATTATAAAAATACTAAAATATATCTATTATACTTTAATTAATATTATAAAACTTTAAAATGAAAATATTTTCTATAATTTTTAAAAGTTTAAAATATAACTTTCTAAATATAAATTTTATATTTTCAGTTTATATCTTTTAAAGTAGTAGTATCATTTATTATAATATTATAAAACTTTAAAATGAAAATATTTTCTATAATTTTTAAAAGTTTAAAATATAACTTTCTAAATATAAATTTTATATTTATTATAATATTATTATTTTGATATTTTATAATGATATAAAATGTAAATATTGTTAATTTATTATTTAACATTTGTTAGTTTAGTAGTTAACCAGTCATAAGTATCCATAAGCGCACCAATTTTTAACCGCAGAACCAACAGATAAATCTCTTAAAACCGCTAGAACTCAGAACCACCTAAGATCCGCAAACTCGCAGCCAAGAACTGAGAACCGGCCAAGGTTGAACCAGTCAGGCCCTTAGCAGTAAAAAAAACTTCCAGTCTAAAGAAATAAACCAAGGTAAATGAGAATAATGAATAAATTTTTATTTTATTTAATTATATTTTTTATTCTATGTTCAACTTCAAATAAACAGTAGAAATTTGACTCTCAATCAAGAAAAGACAGAAAAGTGGGAGTAAAGTAGAATAATAATCTTCCTTTTTCATGATTGGTAGAAAAAAAGTAACTGAGAATAAATTATCTCATGTGTGTTTTTTTTATGTAAATGCGTAGTCTTAGTGCAAATACCGCCGTGTAAAGTTTGATTAACCTGGTCAGATATTTTATCTGTTTCTGACTGAATAAGGTTATGGAATTTTTATACAAATTAAAAATGATTAAGTTTATTTTAATTTCACTGTTTTCTCTCACTAAAACATACTCCCTCCGTTCCACAAATATATATTTTTAGTATTTTTCACACATATTAAAAAAACACATTAAAACTATCGTAATAAATGTATTGTTTTACGTAATTTTCAATTTTTAATAACTTTTAATCAATAGTTATTCATAAAGTCAATTAATTTTTTCGAAGTTTACAATTTTTTCATAAAAAACACAAAAATGCATTTTTGTGAAACAATTTTTTTTTAAAAAGTCGATCATTAAAAAACAGAGGGAATAGTATTAATAATTAGTCAATAGTAAAATTTTATATTTTCAGTTTATATCTTTTAAAGTAGTAGTATCATTTATTATAATAACTCCGGGACTGATATGATTACAACATAATAATGATGGTGAACACACTGATATATTATGAAATACAGAAATAATTGTCTCCCAAACCCAAGAAAATGATTTTAGTTTATTTAATTTTAAAATAATAAACGAAGTTGACATTTTCTGGGAGAACACGATGCCTCGCAAGTAATAACAAAATTTTCAACATCCTAATTATAATATTATAAAAACATGTACGTTACTGATACTGCTGTATTATTGTATTTTCACAATTTGGGATTTTGTGTGTCAGATCAGAAAAAAGGAGCCGCCAAATGAACGGTCGAGATCAGCGCTAACTTACATGGCCAAGTTGTACGAAGGGGTCCACGTAAGATGCGCGTTTTGCATTATCATTGGTCGGTCTCCCACTTTAATTGTTTTTCTTTTAAGATCTCGAGGAATCTGTCTTCTCTATTATGATTTGTTCACGTGGCATATTTACCTACGTCCGATCAATCCCCTATAATTTAATGGCGAATATGCACGTGAGATCTTCGATGGCTCTCTTTCTCAATCGGTTTGGTAACGTACACAGTGACGTTTTGTATAGTCGAAATTTTACTAATCTGATCTATGTTTCAAAACATAGCTTTTGGAATATAATAACGAAATGAGCGTTTAAAATAAGAAAATCAGATCATAAACCAAACAATTATAGTATTATTAACCATAGCTTAGATATTTCATTACATATAAAATTTTATAAGTCTGTCTTCTGTTATTTGGTTGGTTTATAGCATTGATACAAGATAGTTTACATGGTTAATCACTGAGAAACAAAAGTTCATTTCACGATAGTAAAGGAAGATTAAGAGTCTCATCACAGAAGAAGTTTACAAAACACATCAATCACGGTATGTTTATCGTCGTGGAGCTCAAGATAATCAACCAGTCACATTTCCGGAAGATTGATATGTACGATTAGTTGAACCCAAAATGTTCTTCATTATAGTAATCATAAACCCATAAATGATTTAAGAAGATCTAAGATCTAATCAAATCACTGTTTTATTTGACAACGTTTTCTTCTGCCAGTGCTTAATGAGACTTGCAGTTTTTATTTAAATATTAAATGGTGTCCCAATAGTTCACCGTAGCTGTAGCTGTATTACGGATATATATCCCACATCGGAAATTCTAAGATACATTAAATAATATATAACTAGACCCTGATCCGCGCGCCAGCACAGATATGAATTTTCAGTTTTTAATTATTTATTTTATTAAATGATGTATTTGTAATATTCGTTCATATTATATTCATTAAGTAAATATTTTTTTACATCTTAAACTATCTATTTTTTTACGAATGTGTGATATCATATAAAAATATAAAAAAATGAGTATATAGTTAATTAGATAATTTCAAAAACAAAATATTTTTTTGGTGTGCGATATCATATAAATAATGATCCGTCCAGTTAACAAAAATCATGATTATTTTATGTGTAATTTTTTTTTATTTTGACTATTTCCTTAAAACTATATTAAATTTTACATATTTTAATTATAATATTTTTAATATCTTTACCTTTTTATTTGAAATGCAATTCAATATTTTTTAACAATTATAACAAAATATTTAAAAAATATTTTTAGAATTTGTTTGAAAAATATGAAAATTACATTTTAAATTAAAATTATCCTAAAATATGATAAGTTTTGATGTAAACGAAAACTCAAATTATGTCAAAAATAATGATATTCAATGATAAAAACAATTTTAATTGATTATTTTTAAAAAAATACATTTACAAAAATATTGTTTGAAAGAAAATTCATTTATCTTTCAAATATAAAATAAAAATATTATAATTAAATAATAAAAAATATAAATAAAAACCATAAATTTAGCAAATGACAACTGAGTTATATTATGCTAAAATTTTCTTTCTAACAATTTATCAAATGACAAATGAGTTATGAGCAAATAATACCATATAATTTTTAAAAACATAGCCATTCTTAAATATTTTTTGAATAAAAAAAAAAAAAAAAAAAAAATATTTTTTGAATAAATAATTATTTTTAAATTTAATCAACTGAAAATAATATCCGTACAATTGTATGAGTCAAATTCTAGTTTTATTGATGTATGTTATATATTAGTACTGCATGTTTTAGGTAACATTTTAATGATGCACGTTTTTAAAAATCTCCATTATTAAAATTATGCACGTAAGGATAACTCATGAGTTTTTTTGGTTGATTAAATGACATTATGTCCAAATTTATTTAAGGATATTTCATTAAGGTAATTGAAAAAGACAAACAATAAAATAGGAAGTTTAAATTCATTTAAGCATATTTCATTAATGTAACTGAAAAGACAAGTAATAAATTAAGCAGTTTTATTTGTTTTATGATATTTCATAAATGCAACTGAAAAAGACAAGAAAAAAAAAGAGTTTAATTAATGAAGTAAGAACATTTTCAAAAGGGTATTTCTCTTTTAATAATATAGAAGGGTTAGAGTCAATCCAATGATCACCAAATGGTTTTAAATTGGAAGCCCATAATTAAATCTGAATCTAACATGGTATCAGAGGTCAGATCCTAAATACCATAAACTCCTAATTAAAATTAAAAAATTAAAAATTAACCCTTCCGACTGGGTATAAAAGGTCGTGATTAACCTTCTCAATCGGGTATAAAGATTGTGTTAAACTCGCTCGACCGAGTATAAATATCCTAAAGTTCCGAGATTTCTGGCCGATAAGAACAATCATCTCGAGGAGGGGTATTAGGGATATATATCCCACATCGGAAATTCTAAGGGACATTAAGTAATATATAAAGGGTTAGGGCCAATCCACTAATCACCTATTGGTTTTAAGTCAGAAACATATAACAAATCCGAATCTAACGAGCTGAGTTGTCCTTTATTCAAAATACAATAATGAATCATTCAAAAAAAAATGAATATTTTTAAAATGTACAATTTATTTTTGTATGAAGAATCTTGTAACGTGTCAATGAAAAATGTACCTATCGAATTTACTACAACATAGCATTCCTAATTTCACGGATCGCATAGATATGTCCTAATTACACTGTATTAATTGATTATATTTTAGTCAAAATCATATATTTTATGCCGGTAAGCTTTCTTACGTGGATGGTAATGGTACCATACCGTACTTAGAGAATGTATTATATATTTCACCTTAATCAAGTTCAAGATGTTTGTAATCACCTTGATTATATACTACTAGAGAAACAAAACTTGTCCCCCTATAATGGTATACATGTCTCGATTGTGATTGAATGTCACATTTAGCGATATAATTTGGGAGGAAATTTTATTTACTCTAACTTCTGCTATCATTGAACCAATCAAGTGATATGTATTTTACTTACTTTATCGCTGGTAACTATTTTTTTTTTTTTTTTTGCTAAATTATAAATATCAATAGAATGAAAAGAAGATTTTACAAGAGCAAAATCTTAAATTTGTTCCATCTTGGCAAAAAAAAATAAAAGCAAGATGAATCACCATTTTACAATAACATTAACACCTAAATGATCATTTCAGCCAGGAGGCCATGAGCGATTGGAATTGCTTCATATGCTTCCTAGCTGAAATAATGGTTCTCATCTCCTTATCAACAGAATAGAACACTGATGCAGGCGGGAGTGAGATTTGGTTATGGATCAAATTGTTTCTTTGTTTCCCAAGATAAAAGATGACCGTTTGAGTAGCAAGCTTCCGCATGAGCTTCAGCTTCGCAGGCCCAGCAGCTCTTATCCAAGATAGGAGTTCTGACTAATCCGTAAAGGTTGACACCGGAGGATGACATCTGATGAAGACCTCTCTCCAAACATACGGGTTGTACTCGCATCGCAGGAATAAGTGATCTCTGGTTTCTATGCTCCTCGAACAGAAGGGGCAGTCCGTAGCGATGGCCATTCCCCAAGCCACTAGCCTGCTCCTAGTAGGCAGTCTGTCGTAGTTGGCCACCCACATCGTGAAAGAGTGTTTGGGTATCGCTCCCTTGAACCATACAACATCATGCCAGTCCACTTCCTCTTGTCTTGGCCTTAAAATCTCCCATGTCGTTTAGGACCTGAAAACACGCAAAGGAGAATCACCAACAATCCATTCATAGCTATCATCAATATCAGGGGACAGAGGCAGAGAAATGGTTGTAAGATAAGAGTGAAGGTCCACTTCCTGCTGTGATCTTGGATGTGGAAGAATCCAAGTTGAATCTTGAAGCGCATCTGCTACTACAGCGTCCCATCTCAACCGTAGAGCTCTAGGGCCTTGCGGTCCGATGTGTGTAATGAGCTGACTGAGAGGAGACCAAGCATCGAACCAAAAACTTGCGCCCTTCCTGTTACCTAGCGATACTTTGCAAAACTGAAGAGCCAGATCGCGGAGCTTCAGTAGCCTTCTCCAAGCCCAAGAGTCAGTAGTTGACGGCTTGATGGTCCAGAAGGAGCGTTCCTGTAGGTGCTTGTTCCAGTGCCAATCAGACCAAAGAGAAGGGGTTTTTGACAGGAGGATCCAGATGAACTTTAAGCACAAGACTTTGTTCCACTCCAAGAAGCTTCTTACACCTAAGCCTCCCTCTGTTTTTGGCAAGCAAACCGTGGTCCAAGCAATTTTTGCTAATCCACGCTTTTCAATGTTTCCCGACCATAGAAACCGGGAGCATAATGTCTCAATCTACTTTATGAAGCCCTTCGATAGCATGAAAGCAGAGACCCAAAAATTTACAGTCCCAAATATAACTGTTTTCAGTAATTGCAGTCTTCCAGCAAAGGATAGGAGCTTAACTGACCATGATTGAAAGTTGAGGGTTATCTTGTTAATCAACGGCGCATACTCCCCAATCTTAAGCTTTTGGCTCATCAGTGGCAGCCCAAGATACCAGATGGGGAGAGCACTGGAGGTGAATCCATATCTGGAGATAGCTGTTGATTCGCCTTGATCGAGACCCGACGTAAAGAGCTCAGTTTTAGAAGGGTTCATTTCCAGTCCCGACCAGGAAGCAAAGTCATCAAGACACTCCGAGATCCCATGTAATCTGTCGCTGCTCCCGTCGAAGAAGACCATGACATCATCCGCAAACATAAGATGTGAGATCTTTATATTCTCAGTTCGGGGTGAAAGCCAATAGCACCCATCTCGTAGCGAGACATGAGAAGCCGAGACAGACATTCCATAGCCAAGACAAAGAGATACGGTGATAGTGGATCACCCTGCCGGATCCCCTTGGTGCTTTTAAAGAACCCCCCTGAAACCCCATTGACGGAGAAAGAGAAGGAGGGCGAGGTGAGGCATTCGAGATCAGTTGAATGTAACTCTCCGAATAGCTAAGGCTCGTAATGATGCTAGGATGAAATCCCACCTGAAGCAGTCAAAAGCCTTCCTCTGTTTTGGCAAGCAAACCGTGGTCCAAGCAATTTTGCTAATCCACGCTTTTCAATGTTTCCACCATAGAAACCGGAGCATAATGTCTCAATCTACTTTATGAAGCCCTTCGATAGCATGAAAGCGAGACCCAAAATTTACAGTCCCAAATATAACTTTCAGAATTGCAGTCTTCCAGCAAAGGATAGGAGCTTAACTGACCATGATTGAAAGTTGAGGGTTATCTTGTTAATCAACGGCGCATACTCCCCAATCTTAAGCTTTTGGCTCATCAGTGGCAGCCCAAGATACCAGATGGGGAGAGCACTCGAGGTGAATCCATATCTGGAGATAGCTGTTGATTCGCCTTGATCGAGACCGGCGTAAAGAGCTCAGTTTTAGAAGGGTTCATTTCCAGTCCCGACCAGGAAGCAAAGTCATCAAGACACTCCGAGATCCCATGTAATCTGTCGCTGCTCCCGTCGAAGAAGACCATGACATCATCCGCAAACATAAGATGTGAGATCTTTATATTCTCAGTTCCGGGGTGAAAGCCAATAGCACCCATCTCGTAGCGAGACATGAGAAGCCGAGACAGACATTCCATAGCCAAGACAAAGAGATACGGTGATAGTGGATCACCCTGCCGGATCCCCTTGGTGCTTTTAAAGAACCCCCCTGAAACCCCATTGACGGAGAAAGAGAAGGAGGGCGAGGTGAGGCATTCTGAGATCAGTTGAATGTAACTCTCCGGAATAGCTAAGGCTCGTAATGATGCTAGGATGAAATCCCACCTGAAGCAGTCAAAAGCCTTCCTCAGGTCGATTTTAAGCATACCACGGGGTGATAGGTAACAGTTGTGATAGCCATTCACAAGATCCGTGGCCAGCAAAACATTCTCCGCTAGAAGACGACCGGGAATGAACGTCGACTGAGATTTCAAAATCATCAGAGGGAGAATTTCCTTGAGTCTAGAAGCCAGTATTTTAGAAATTACTTTGTAGACCTTATTGAGACAAGATATAGGTCTGAAATCAGCAGTTGTCGAGGCGTTCAGTTTCTTCGGTATAAGAACCAAAGAGGTTGAGTTCCACTGTTTGAGGAGCGTTCCGGAGCTGAAGAATTCGAGGACTGCCTCAGTAACTTCGGGACCAATAACAGACCATGTTGCTGTGAAGAATTCAGAGGAGTAGCCATCAGGGCCACCAGTTTTATTTCTCGGCGAGAGAAGAAAGCGTTCCAGACGTCCTCACCGGAGAATTTTTTTTCAAAACTCTTAATCTGCTCAGCTGAGCACTTGAAGTCAAACAGGAGGTCGAGGTCACTTTGGATAAACATCGGGGCAGAGACCGGGCTACCAAGGAGATCAGAGAAGTAGTTCACGTAGAGCTGTTGAATACCCTCTTCAGACTCAATACGCTCCCCTGAATCAGAGATTAAGTAGTGGATATGGTTCAGAGCTTGATGAGAAGCAGCATACCTATGAAACAGACGAGAGTTCCCATCACCAAGAGATAACCAAGTGATGCGGGACCGTTGATAAAAGAACGCCGTCTCTGCAGCCAATAGTTCTTCCCAAGCACTCAGAGCTTGGAGCTCAAAGGAAGCATTATCTGTTGTTGGATCAGCAAGCATGGCTGATTGAGCCCCCAAAAGAAACTCGTGCGCTGCAGCTGTCTTTTTTTCAATACCAGAGAAGTTTTGATGACTATAGGTTCTGAAGCTTTGCTTTAGTAGTTTTAGCTTTCTAGAGACTCCGAACATCGCAGAACCTATGACGTTGAAAGAGTACCAGTTCTCAGCGATCATGTCGAGGAAGTCTGGGCTCTGGATGAGAAAGTTGTAGAATCTAAACAGCTTCTTAGCCCTTTGCTGACCAGGCTCAATAGAGACTGTAATGACTGCATGGTCCGAGAAATCAGGATTACCGAAGAGAGCAACCGAAGCAGGGAAAACTGAGTGCCACTCTCCATTTACAAGGCAGCGGTCTAGCTTCTTAGCTATTGGAGAGCTCTTGCGTTTATTCCACCAAGTGAAAGTGTTTCCTCTGAAGTTCAGGTCCTCCAAATTTATATCAAACAAGCATTGGTTGAAATCTCTTATCCTCTTATCCATATTTAGAGTCGCAGGGATCGAGTGCTCAAGAGGGACTCTTATCTGGTTAAAATCTTCAAGAATTAACCATGCCTTGGAGCCCAGTCTGTGGGTAGTAGCGAGATCTAGAAGTTCAGACCATAGCAAGGTCCTTTCCGCCGCATCATTCGAAGCATAGATGATCGAGATGATGAGATTTGATTGAGGAGAGGGCCATGTAACAGCAACAGTGACCATCTGAAGAGATTTCTAAATAACTGTGACCAAAATAGACGGGTGCCAAATTAGCCAAATTTTACCCAGAGGTGAAAAAACGTAGTTATCAACAGAAGACCACCCCGGGAAGATATCCGAAACAATTTTTTGCATTTTAGGCTGCTTGACATGAGTCACGAGCAGACCACCAAAAAGAGGATTATTTTTCCGAAACCATTTACGTAATCCGCTGCGGTGATTGAATTTATTAAGACCGCTTACATTCCAGCAAAAAATATCTGTCGACATAAATTAATTGATTTTGTGGCCCCTGCCCCGTTTTCCTTTCTGACCTGAGAATCTTTTCCTGTTACGCACGACTTCAAAATCCTGTTCATGCTTGCTGAACTCGCCTTCTTCAAGTTCTGAGTCAGAGGACTCTACGTCCAAGGAGTCTGGTTGGACGTCAGACTGATCAGAGCGGGAGCTACTCCTTGGCAGCTCTCTTTCCGCAATCGGAACAGTGCCGCTAGTCTCGCCGATTACCCTATCAGTTGCTGTTCCGAGCTTGGAGTTCGTAGCAACCTCCACCTGTAGAGAACCTGAAGTAATGGCTTGGTTGGCAGGGGAGTTTGTTGGGATCCACTTGAGCTCACCTCCACAAGCCAAAGACTTCTGAACTCGAGGCTGCTCCTGATCTTTTAGAGGGGCAGAACGAGGCAAAATAGTGTCGTAACTAACACCTGCCTCAGTCCTTTTGTCCTTTGATCTTCCACGCCTATTCTTTTTTCCTTGGCCCTCCTGCCTAACCTTCTTTGGACAGTGAGGTAGAGCATGATCAGGGGACTTGCAGTACGCACAGGTCTTGGGGATTTTCGGACAGCGCTTGGAAATGTGGCCAATCTCCTTGCAAAGGTCACAAACCGGAGGCATCAAAGGACTTGATACCAACACTCTACAGATTTCTCCTGAGTCAAACTGAACATTTACGTAATCCGCTGCGGTGATTGAATTAATTAAGACCGCTTACATTCCAGCAAAAAATATCTGTCGACATAAATTAATTGATTTTGTGGTCCCTGCCCCGTTTCCCTTTCTGACCTGAGAATCTTTTCCTGTTCCGCACGACTTCAAAATCCGGTTCATGCTTGATGAACTCGCCTTCTTCAAGTTCTGAGTCAGAGGACTCTACGCCCAAGGAGTCTGGTTGGACGCCGACTGATCAAAGCGGAGCTACTCCTTGGCAGCTCTCTTTGCTAATCGAACAGTGCCGCTAGTCTCGCCGATTACCCTATCAGTTGCTGTTCGAGCTTGAGTTCGTGAGCAACCTCCACCTGTAGAGAACCTGAAGTAATGGCTTGGTTGGCGGGGAGTTTGTTGGGATCCACTTGAGCTCACCTCCACAAGCCAAAGACTTCTGAACTCGAGGCTGCTCCTGATCTTTGGAGTGGCGAGCGAGGCAAAATAGTGTCGTGAACTAACACCTGCCTCAGTCCTTTTGTCCTTTGATCTTCCACGCCTATTCTTTTTCCTTGGCCTCCTGCCTAACCTTCTTTGGACAGTGAGGTAGAGCATGATCGGGGACTTGCAGACGCATGTGTCTTGGGGATTTTCGGACAGCTTGGAAATGTGGCCAATCTCCTTGCAAAGGTCACAAACCGAGGCATCAAAGGACTTGATACCAACACTCTACAGATTTCTTCTGAGTCAAACTGAACATTTACGTAATCCGCTGCGGTGATTGAATTAATTAAGACCGCTACATTCCAGCAAAAATATCTGTCGACATAAATTAATTGATTTTGTGGCCCCTGCCCGTTTTCCTTTCTGACCTGAGAATCTTTTCTGTTCATACGACTTCAAAATCCTGTTCATGCTTGCTGAACTCGCCTTCTTCAAGTTCTGAGTCGAGAGGACTCTACGTCCAAGGAGTCTGGTTGGACGTCAGACTGATCAAAGCGGGAGCTACTCCTTGGCAGCTCTCTTTCCGCAATCGGAACAGTGCCGCTAGTCTCGCCGATTACCCTCTCAGTTGCTGTTCCGAGCTTGGATTTCGTAGCAACCTCCACCAGAGAACCTGAAGTAATGGCTTGGTTGGCAGGGGAGTTTGTTGGGATCCACTTGAGCTCACCTCCACAAGCCAAAGACTTCTGAACTTCGAGGCTGCTCCTGATCTTTTAGAGGGCGAACGAGGCAAAATAGTGTCGTAACTAACACCTGCCTCAGTCCTTTTGTCCTTTGATCTTCCACGCCTATTCTTTTTCCTTGGCCTCCTGCCTAACCTTCTTTGGACAGTGAGGTAGAGCATGATCAGGGGACTTGCAGTACGCACAGGTCTTGGGGATTTTCGGACAGCGCTTGGAAATGTGGCCAATCTCCTTGCAAAGGTCACAAACCGGAGGCATCAAAGGACTTGATACCAACACTCTACAGATTTCTCCTGAGTCAAACTGAACATTTACGTAATCCGCTGCGGTGATTGAATTAATTAAGACCGCTTACATTCCAGCAAAAAATATCTGTCGACATAAATTAATTGATTTTGTGGTCCCTGCCCGTTCCCTTCGACACGAGAATCTTTTCCTGTTCATACGACTTCAAAATCCGGTTCATGCTTGATGAACTCGCCTTCTTCAAGTTCTGAGTCAGAGGACTCTACGTCCAAGGAGTCTGGTTGGACGTCAGACTGATCAAAGCGGGAGCTACTCCTTGGCAGCTCTCTTTGCGCAATCGGAACAGTGCCGCTAGTCTCGCCGATTACCCTCTCAGTTGCTGTTCCGAGCTTGGATTTCGTAGCAACCTCCACCTGTAGAGAACCTGAAGTAATGGCTTGGTTGGCAGGGGAGTTTGTTGGGATCCACTTGAGCTCACCTCCACTAGCCAAAGACTTCTGAACTCGAGGCTGCTCCTGATCTTTGGAGTGGCAGAACGAGGCAAAATAGAGTTGTAACTAACACCTGCCTCAGTCCTTTTGTCCTTTGATCTTCCACGCCTAGTCTTTTTTCCTTGGCCCTCCTGCCTAACCTTCTTTGGACAGTGAGGTAGAGCATGATCAGGGGACTTGCAGTACGCACAGGTCTTGGGGATTTTCGGACAGCGCTTGGAAATGTGGCCAATCTCCTTGCAAAGGTCACAAACCGGAGGCATCAAAGGACTTGATACCAACACTCTACAGATTTCTTCTGAGTCAAACTGAACATTTACCGCCTCCGGGAGAGGCTTCCTGGGATCAATGACAGTAAAAACTTCGGCAACTTCCAGATTAGTCTTGTTAGCAGTCGCTGGATGAAGGAACTCAGGGTGACCAACCAGTCCCGCAATCTGTTCCACTCCATCTTCATTGAAGAACTGAAAGGGGACCTTCCTTAGCTCGAGCCAAATGGGAGCTGAGGTGAGCTCTGGCTTGACAGGTACCACTCCAGGTTCCCATTTGTCTACAAACATTGTCTGGCCTTCTATTTGCCATAATTTTTGTTTTATGACTCTATTCCTCGTCGCCGCATTAGGAATGCAAAACAGAAAAGAGAAGCCTTCCATTTTCGACACCACAATGTCCCTATGGTGTTTACTCCAGATACCATTGACGATGTTATGCAGAGTGCCTTGGGAGGGAGGGTCAGAGTAGAATTGTCAAATGACAAACGGCTCCCAAGACTTCCTGTTCTTTTTTATGACGGAGTTCGGAATCCTGATACACGCTTCACCGGAGGGTAGAGTGTAAGCTTCACCTTTCTTTGAAAGCCTCTTTCCAATACCTTTGGTGTGGGCGCACCAGTCGGGTTTTGGTGGGTCGATGGCTTTACCAGGATCCTGGAGAACCACATTCAGTGGCGGTTGAAACGCACCGACAGCAACACTAACACCTTTCGCTGGCTTATCCCTAACAAAGTGGCTCTCAGTTTCGGTTTCACCAGAAGCTAACTGCGAGCTCGAACCGTCGTTGGCATCAGCAGTAGCTAGAGGTAAGGGAGAGGAGGGAGCCATTTTATCATCGCCGATAGGTAGCTCAACCGGTGCTACGGCGGAGGAGCTCTTTGGAGAGGCAGGGCTCGACTCGACAGTAGCTGATTTGTGGGGGTTTAAAGGAGCCGCTTTGCACGCAATGCTTGCTGGCTCTTCGTGATCTGTGCTCTGCGGTGAAGCGGACCTCGACTCAGGCACAATTACAGAGACTTCGTTTGCAGAAGAAGGATCGGTCGGGGAGGCGACGATCACTGTCTGATTGGACGAAGCATCAGCGGAGGTAGCGACTAGGTCTGTAGCTCCTTCGGATTGTTGAGCAACCGCACCGGCGGGGAGGCAAGATTGGGCATCAGAAACAATCAGATCGGCGTGAATTACCAGATCTACCGCATCAAACAACGAGGGTGGGGACGATTTCGCTGGAGAGGGCCTCTTAGGAGGGGATTTCCCCGGAGACTTCTTGGGTTTCTTCTTCTTCATCTTCGTCGCCAGAGAAGAGGGCGTAGATGAGTAGAGGGTGAGGAGCCGACGCCTAATAAGATGCCGGTGAGTGGCGAGAAGGGACAGCACAATGGAGAACGGAGGAATCGCTTTGGGAGTCGCCTAGGAGAAAGAAAAGTTACCGTTTTTTTGACGTGTAGAAAGAATCTCTTCTAACTATTCAAAAAGTGGAAAACGGTTTAAATTTGTTTCTCTTGGTTTGAGCTGAGAAAAGGAGTTGTGCTGTGTTTAACTTTTACTGCTTTCATATTACTCTATTTTACTCTTAATCTTTTCCACTCATTTTCTTTTATTTAATTACTCTAAGTTACTCTAGTTCTAACCAATCAAACCCCTCGACTGATGGTTACGGCTAATATATATTCAGTTGTATAATTAAATACATGCTTTGGAAATATAATTATTCAGTTGACAAAATATTACAGACCTAGCACCTTTAAATCATCTATATCATGTCATATTGAAAAGGAGTTTGAAAGTGATCGTATCACTATAAATTAAATCGTCATTTCTAAAATCTTTTGCGCATGTCTATTATTATAAAATAGTGTTTTCCTCTCTCTAGGGTGTGCCACGTCGGATTCCAGTTAGATAAGTCGTTTCACGACGTGCTGACAAGTGTCCCGTTCTGTAAAGTGCAGCGTTTCATTTAAGTTCTTCCGTCATGGGCTTTGTTTGTGTATGTTGGGCTCTGAAATTAGAAGGTGTATCCGGCCCAGTTAGATTGATTCTGCGCTCCAACCCTAATTATGTTCTACGAAATCATCTCTCTTCTTCGTGCGACAACGAGTTGACGTTTGCACTTCTCCATACGATATGAAACGGTCTGAGTTATTGGCTTCGTGTTTACTCCCACTGATTCACTCAACCCACTATGTTGTCTTCAATGCTTTGTTTCGATCTGTAAAGCGGTGTCTCTAATCCTATAAAAGGTAAACCTTCCTTTTCGTAGAACATCATCATCGGTACTCTTGATTTCGAATACGTTAGTTGATTTTGTTTGTATTTGTGATTTTGTGTTTTCATGTTTCGATTAGATTGCATTTTACCCTAGATTGAAAAACTCGATTTTGTGTTTTAGATTAATAGTAAAGGTTTCTTCAATTAGTTCAAAGTATTTTGCAGCTTTAGGACACATCTCAGCAATATTATCTCAGTTTCTAAGCTCTTTCTTATATGCAAAATTGTGAACCATTTTTCTTTGATCTCTAATTTCTTCTCTTTCTCTTTGGCACACCTAATGCATCTGGAAATTGTTTAAGCTATCCTCCATGTCATCAAAAGGTTGGTGTTTAGATCATGAAAATATCTTCATGTCACTTTCATTTCATACAACTAAGATCCACTTTCCTCCCGATTGCAGAGAGTTCGGAATCACGGTGACTCTAAAGCCTCACCAAGTCGAAGGAGTCTCTTGGCTTATGTACAAATATCTTCTCGGCGTCAATGTCCTTCTCGGTAACTCTCCGCCTTTTTTCTTCAAATATAAACCAGAACTCAAAAACCTTTTTTAGTATGATTGCAGGTTAAGAGGTACCACCACTTTTTTTTGATTCGCTATCTTTGTGATTGTATCTTTGTTGAGACTAATCTACAGATTGAGCATATGGGGTTGGGGAAGACTCTAGAAGCAATTTTTTTTTTTTGAGTTATCTGAAGTTTCTTCAAAGATTACGAGAGCCATTTTGTGAGTCAATGAGATCGGCTTCTTAAAAATTTGTGCTTTGAGCGTAACGGATGGTTGGGTGTGAGAGACAAAAGGTTCACTCCAGAACATGAAGTTCTTAGGTTTGTTTGTATTGCTTTGTTTTGATCTGTAAGGCTGTGTGTAATTATATTGTTCTGTTTGTTTTGTTCCAAGAATCTTTGTTACTGTTTAGTGTGTTGTTTACAACGTATGATATAGCATTGCTGGATCAAGACTTCCTTTCTCAGATTCTGTGGCAGTATACTGTAATTGATGAAGCTCAAATACTCAAGAATCCCAACAGATTGAGCAGAAAGAGATGGGAGTAGTATACGTAGATATTGTGTATGTTGTCGCTCTCTTGGGAAACAATTGAGATATATTGTATATATAGATATAGATTTGTAGTAGCTTTTCTAATTAATAACTATGAGACTCAAACTTTTGTACTCTATCCTTTTGGAATTTTGTTAGGCAAGAAACCTTTCCACCAGCATAGAGCCATAGATCAAGAGTCAGCTATTGCTTTACCTTTCGCAGACTCACTAAAGCATTGTTTATCATTCCTGTATTAACATTATTTTTCTTTACTCTCACATTAAAAATCTATCACTTTGTTTATAATGAGGGTGATGCAATCATATATGGCTTCGGATTTCCACTTTTGGTGAGTCTTTGTTCGAAAATAGTAATATCACCTTCATTTAAAACTCATCTCTGTTTTCCAATTGATTATATAGGATCAGAAAGAAGTAGTTGGCAAAAAAAAAAAAAACTGATCTAATAAATGGAACACTAACTAAAACACAAAGGAAACTACTATATTTAAAATAAAAAATGATTCCTTACAAAGAAAATTAATCTACTGATCCAATAAAAATATTCAAACAGAAATTTAATACTGATATATATATATTTACAGTATAAACACGCAACATAAAATAAAACAAGAAAACTAAGGTTGTACAGTATAAACAGTTTTAAAAATATTTATATTTGTACAATATAAACAGAAATTCAATGTAAAAAAAATTGACCAAAAATATATAAAGTATAAATAAAATAGATAAACTACCATATAATAAATATTTTAAAGATCTAATTCGTCAAAATAAAAAAAATAACATAAATATATTAAACTATTTTAACAATTTTATTAAAAAATTAACTTGATGCAACGAAACTAAGGCTAATATTTTACCATCAAAACTTTCAACTGAAAGAGGTTATAAAACTAAATAATAAAAATTACCCAATAATAATTCTCATATGATATAAAAAATCATTAGAAGATAAAAAATAACAAAATACTTAATTAAAAAAATAAAACTAGAAAAGAACAACTGAAAAATAGCTGAGTGTATAAAAATGAAACCATTTATAATACCAGAACTTATATTATAATCAATTAGACTTTCAAATCAAACATTGTGCTACACAATTAATCGACATCTCACGCATAGCGCTGAAAAAAAATACTAGAATCATAATTATTTTGTGATTATTTATTAATTTCATTATAGTCAAATTTTAAAAATATTTACTATATATAAAGAAATAATGTTAAAATCATTTTCTAAAAAATAATCAAAAACATTTACTTAGAAAATTGTAGATGTTTATTCAGATAACATGATTTAGCTAATCTACAAATATAGTAGCATATAAAAGAATCAATAATGTATATTTTTATCACAACAATTTTACTATTTTCACATTGTTTAAATAAGCAATTAAAAAAATAAAATATTAGAAAATTCAATAAAAAAGTACAATTACATAGTTATATACATCAAACATAAATTATATTCCGCGTGTAGCGCGGATCGACCCTAGTTTTATATATGAAAAATTGCTAAATTGTAGTCAAAATGTTTTTGCTAAATCAATATATGTATGAATCATGCAAGGTTACCAAAAAGTGATATCCTTTCAGAATATATATATATACAAGTTTATTAGGGCCTATTGATGGTTTTATACAGGGAGGATGCTTTTTTTTTGTGCACCAACAGAGAGGATGCTTAGACCATGATTAATCCGGGATTCTTAGAGTGGGGTTTTTAGCGGAAGTTAAGAAACTGTTTCTTCACTTTTAACTAAAAAAACTAAGAACCGGTTCTTAAAATCCTTATTTAAAAACCAGTTCTTAGTTTTTTTAGTTAAAAGTTAAGAAACAGTTTCTTAACTTCCGATAAGAACTCCATCCTAATAACCCCGGGTTAATCATGCTCTTAGAGCATATTATTGGAAGGTTTTTAGGGTGGAGTTATTAGCGGAATATGAGAACCCGTCTCTTATATTCCGCTCAGAACTCCCCGATAATAATGCTCTAAGCGTATTCAAATATAATAATATTTTTTATATAATGCCTCTTTGGACTTTCGAGGAGCTATATGCAGAGGGAAGGTCTAAATGTTGAAGACACATGGCAAATAATTGAATAGTAGTTTTTGCCATTTCTGGTGCAACTAATATCCTCTAAACAATGTGTGTCTTCCCATTTATAGAAGTCTTTTTTTTTTTTGATGACCGTGGGGTTCCCAGGCGGTAAGCCCAGACTAATCCCCACGAGACCTTCCATCCGGGCACACACGGTTATAGGCGGGAAGGTGGCCAAGGCGACTCGAACTCAGGGCGGACACTCCAGCCGAAGTTCCAATACCACTAGGCCAAGAGCTCTTGGTTCCCATTTATAGAAGTCTTTCAAGTTAAATACTCTCTATTCATTTGAATACTTTAGGATTGTTATTAGTTGAATATTATTACTTTAGGATTGTTATTAGTTGAATATTATTTCAAACAAGGAATAAGTCAGAAATCTGTTTAAGCATAAATTAAAATCAAACTAAGTTTTTAGTGCACCAAGGGACAAACGTCCTGCGAAATGGATGAAGCAGCCAAAATCATTTGGAATCAATTCCCTGACAATTTGTTTTATTTCCTCTTGTTAAACTATTATGATAATTTGATGGAAATTGTGATTCCAGTATAACTGGAAAATACATATATGCACCTGTAAATGCTATTTTATTCATATGAATAAACAATTGTGTAAGGATCCAATTAAATGATTACATACATGAAATCACCGTTCAACATCTACGTTTTATATTTTTCCTAGTACGCCCTCTCGTGTTACGCTTCCACAATTTGCTACATCAACTTCCTGTACCATTTATAGGGTCGTCTACCGACAATTCAAATCAAATATATTGGAGCGTGTAGGGAGTTACAGTACTTTGGGTTACTAATTGTTGGCGAGTTAAAAATAATTTGAATTATCACTTCAAGAAATACGGATTTCAGCTACCAAAATTTTATTTCTTAAAATAGCAACGAAATATCCCGACTATATATTATGTAAAAAAAAATCAAATATTGTCGTCTATCATCGCCAAACAGCAACGAAAATGATTCAAGTCCATTTTGTCTCTAGCTACGTAATGAATCACCAATCCATGTAATTAAAATGAGACCACTCTTTGTATTTTGTTGGATTTGTATTGTTAGTGTTGTCGACATATTATAACTCGAGTTCAATTGAGTATAGATACGTGTGTGTGTTTATTTTATTTTATTTTTTTTTTTTGCCAAAATGTGAATTTCATATTAAATATGAGAAGAGTTTGCAAACTTTACAAAAATTTTAAAACAAAAAGGAGATCACCTTGGCAAAAAGAATAAAAACAAGGTGAAGTCCATTGAAGAAGAAGAATTAAAACTTTCTAGAGGTTCCTTGGCCATGATAGCATAAGGGTCTTGTAGTTCTTCTTGTGCCGTTTCCCCAAGATAGTGTCTCTGATGTTGCGATCAATAAGCTTGCAAATCGTTGCGGGAGTTGACGACGTACCATCATGAAGTCGTTTGTTTCTTTCAGCCCATATGCAATAGATAGTTGCATGGGAAACGAGTCTCTTTAGAACCAGCGGAGCATAAGAGTCTTTTAGAGATAACCATTCAACAAAAGCTGTCCATGTGTGAAATCCCGAATGGTTATAACCAAGTCTTCGAAGAATCAGTGTCCATATCTGCTTACTAACTTCGCAGCGAAGGAGAAGATGGTCTCTCGACTCTATGGTAGAGTCGCAAAGACAGCAGTTTGCTGAGTTTCCAAGGCCCCAACTAAGAAGACGAGCACGGGTTGGCATTCTGTCGTTCTGAGCTATCCACATGAGGAGCGCGTGTCGCGGTGTTGCTGACTTAAACCAGATAGACTCAGCCCATGGCACCGTTACGTCTCTGTTTCTTAATGCCTCCCAAGTGCGAGAAGCAGAGTAACTTGTCAATGCGTCACCATCAACCAGCCAGATAAATTCGTCGGAAGACTGGCTGAGAGAAGGTAGAAGAATATTGGTAAGGTGAATCTGCAAGCTTTCTGCAGCCGGAGATCTTGCGCCCCGGAGACGCCAGCCATTATCATCACAAGAGTCACTTACCGTAGCAAACAGAGGGATGGAGAGCTCACGGGGTCCAGTACTGCCAAATAAATCAATTAAGCGGCCAAGCGGAGTCCAATAATCCCACCAAAAGTTGATGTTCTTCCCATCTCCAAGGTCCGCTTTCAAGAAATTTGAAGCTGAAGGGCGGAGGTTAAGAATTGATCTCCAAGTGGAAGACCCAGCCTTTTTAGCGTCAAGATTCCAAAAATTATCATTCCCAATTTTGTATTTTCTAATCCAAGTAGCCCAAAGAGAAGGATTAGGAGCATATAATCTCCAAATCAGCTTAAGACAGAGGGTCTTATTCCATGTGGCAAAGTCTCTCATCCCTAATCCTCCTTCAGGCTTTGGAAGGCTAACTGTGTTCCAAGCAATCTTACACCTTTATCGATGATGTTTCCTGTCCATAAGAATCTTGAGCAAAGGCTTTGAATCTGCTTAATACAACCCTTTGGCAATACAAAAGCGGAAGTCCAGAAGTTTATTGTGCCATAAATGTCCGATGAGATCAGCTGAGCCTCCCTGCGTAGGACAACTTTTTCACAGACCATGCAGTAAGTTTTGCTGATATTTTCTGAAGCAACGGTCTGTAGTCTGTAATTCTCAGTTTACGGTGCATAAGAGGGAGGCCCAAATAACGTATGGGCATTGAACCAAGGTGGAAACCGAGAGCTGTAAGGTCTATAGTTTCAGCCTGGTTCAAGCCACCGACAAATATTTCAGTTTTGTCCTTGTTCATCCGTAAACTCGACCAAGTCGCAAAAACATCCATTGTTTCAATTATGTTCTCCAATGATTTTTTCTCACCATAAAAAAATATCATAATATCATCAGCAAAAGCTAGGTGGGTTACCTCAGGATCAGCCGTTCCTGGGTGATAACCAATAGAGCCGTCTCGATATCTGGTATTTAGCATTTACGAGAACACCTCCAAGGCAATAACAAAGAGGTAAGGAGAAAGCGGGTCACCTTGACGAAGACCTTTTGTTCCTTTGAAGTAACCGCAAGGTTCACCATTGATAGAGACAGAGAACCTGGTTGTGGTGATGCACTGGGCAATCAACTTCCGGAAGTGAGTTGGGAAACCAAGAGCTTCAAGGGTATTCTGAATAAAATCCCAATTTACCGAGTCAAACGCTTTCTGCAAATTTACTTTCAGCATGCAACGTTTTGAGATATCCTTCCATTTATAACCCGCCATCAATTCTGTTGCAAGCAGAACATTTTCAACAAGAAGTCGACCCGGAACAAATGCCGATTGCGCTGGGGAGATGAGCTCGGGCAGGGCTGATTTTATCCGATTGGCAAGTAGCTTTGAGGCCACTTTGTAGACAGTGTTGCAGCAGGAGATTGGCCTAAACTCTGTCATTTTATTTGCGTTTGGCTTCTTCGGAATCAGAGATATGACTGTAGAATTCCACTGCTGAAGTAAACAACCCGATTCCATAAACTCCTTGACCGCTGCTATCATATCTCTACGAACCACATTCCAATTGGTTTTAAAGAACTCAGCCGGATAACCATCCGGACCCGGTGCTTTGGAAGCCGGTAGTGATAGGAATGCTGTCTGGATATCCAAGTCTGTAAAATCTGCAGCTAAGATGTCAACAGCTGTGGGAGAACACCGAAGAGGCAGGAAGGACGAGATAATTTGTGGAGAAGGTGCAGCTGATGTTGAAGGACCTCCAAGGAGGGTAGAGTAATAATCCACTGCATGACTCTTTATATCTTCAAGCTGATCAATGATTCTGCCATTGCTATCAAGGAGGCAAATTATTTGATTTTGAGCTTGTCTTGTTTTGATAATCCTGTGATAGAATGCTGAATTGCAGTCTCCATCAACAGACCATTGGACTCTTGATACGTGTGTGTGTTGTCATACATGTATCGTCCTTCTTTAAAACAACTTTAAGGAACGTACCGACGACCGACCGAACCTTTGGGTTTTGCTTAAGAATATCCGTGACATCTGGCATTTAGAAATCCTTATACCAAAAAAAAAAATCCTTATACGATTCCGTTGAGCACCGTATGAGCTTACTTTTTCTTTTCTTTTCTTGCTAAGTAACTCTACTTGCCAAGTTGCAACGAAATTTTTTTTTAAGTTGCAACGAAAACAGTCAAAGATGAAAGGAAAGGAAGCCTAGCTAGTATGCATAAGATAAAAAAAACTATAAAATTTTAGATTTTCCTTTTTTACAATAAAAACAACAGTAATCATGCACCAACCCTAACCTTTATTCCCCAAAAAAGAATTAATTTGTTATATATAAAATAACGTCGAAGTAAAAAATCAACAAAAAAAATTTCCCCTAACATTTGGGAAGATCAGCGGGTGGAGGAAGCAGTGACTGGTCAGGACCGTGACCGTTGTCCACGACGAATGCCATCTTTAGACCCCAAGTTGTATGGATTTCCAAGTGACAATGCATGAACCACACCCCTTATAATATAAAAAAAAGAAACAGAAAATAACAACCCAATTAATTAGCACAAAACTATAGCAAGTTGAACCGACTATTGCATAAATAATGCGTTACAACATTATAAATAATAAATAAATAATTATTGATCGAAAAAGACTAACTGTTTGACAAAGTAATGCGTAACAAGACCAACAACTATATACAAAAAGAAACCAATATTAGAAATTAGCTATACTACACCTCATGCATGCATTATTTTATCAAGTACCTGGGTTGTCAGCGATGAATCTGATGGCTGTCCAACCACCAGCTGGAACACCAACGGTGTTTCTCTCAACCGGATCAACCAAGTTAAACCTCTTTGGATCCTTTTCCGGGTTAAAATTCCCTAAACCTCTGCCAACCTCAAAGAAGTTAAACCCGTGAAGATGAAACGGATGGTTCTCCGACAAGATCATCGCCGTATTTTGTAGAATGATTTGCACCGTCGCGTTGTAAGGAAGCCGGTAAAGCTTTGTACCTGTCATCATCGCCGCATTAACGCTTTGATCAACTGGTGCCGTATAGTTATATGGATTAGACGGTTTGGCCGGAAAGTCGTCGGTAAATACGTGTGAAATATTGAAGTAATGAGCTTGTAGAAGAGCGGTTTCAGGCATGGTGAACGTTACGTTGTTTATTCCAGCCACTAACCGAATACCATTGTTGCAGCTCGGGCAAGGGTTCGCGCCTAGACCCACCGTGAAGAACAAAGAGTGATCAACTGTAGTTGGAACTTTAGCCGGATATTCACGGGAGTTCAAGCTCCTGAGCGACTTTATGAATTTACTCGAAACCAACGTTGCGTTTGGCTGCGGAAGTGAAGCGAGGACTGTTTTCTTGGAGGAGGAAACGGTGTGGCCAATGTAGTGGAGAGTGGCTGTGGCGGTGACGTTGTCGAAGGAGATGGGAGCGTCCATAAACGTTGTGGCGGCGACCATATATTTTGAACCAGTGTTTGCGTTTGCTGTTAAGAGAACGTTAGTAGTCTGTCCCGGAGCGATGAGGACGGTGTCGGTTTTATAGGGTTTGGTATAAACAGCATCAACTTATACGACGGTTAACTTGTGACCAGCGATTTTAAAGAAGAGCTCTTCGTTTAGTGCGGCGTTGATGATCCGTAACATGTATGTCTTTCCTGGTCTCACCGGCAAACCATAACCACCTACAAGTAAAAATTAAAGAAAAAAATTATAGTACCATATAGCTACTAAGAAAAATTATAGTACCATAGTAACTTAAGATCAATGTTGAAATTGATTTTGAGAACAAAAAGGTTAATTTAAAATTATTCAACAGATTTCTAAAAATATTGTCAAAAAATAATAATTGAGTGACTATACATAATATAGTTCAATAATATAAAAAATTCCAGTAGTAAATAGAAAACTTTTGTAAAGAAAACAAAAAAGGAGGAAATCTATTTATGATATTGGTTTTTTGTTTCATCAAGTTAAAAAAATTAACAAGAAAATTATTGAAAACAACAAACACAAATTAACACATAATCAAAACAAAATATTTTCAGAAAGAAGTAGTTGGCAAAAAAAAAAAAAAACTGATCTAATAAATGGAACACTAACTAAAACACAAAGGAAACTACTATATTTAAAATAAAAAATGATTCCTTACAAAGAAAATTAATCTACTGATCCAATAAAAATATTCAAACAGAAATTTAATACTGATATATATATATATATTTACAGTATATACACGCAACATAAAATAAAACAAGAAAACTAAAGTTGTACAGTATAAACAGTTTTAAAAATATTTATATTTGTACAATATAAACATAAATTCAATGAAAAAAATTTGACCAAAAATATATAAAGTATAAATAAAATAGATAAACTACCATATAATAAATATTTTAAAGATCTAATTCGTCAAAATAAAAAAAAATAACATAAATATATTAAACTATTTTAACAATTTTATTAAAAAATTAACTTGATGCAACGAAACTAAGGCTAATATTTTACCATCAAAACTTTCAACTGAAAGAGGTCATAAAACAAAATAATAACAATTACCCAATAATAATTCTCATATGATATAAAAAATCATTAGTAGATAAAAAATAACAAAATACTTAATTAAAAAAAATAAAACTAAAAAAGAACAACTGAAAAATAGCTGAGTGTATAAAAATGAAACCATTTATAATACCAGAACTTATATTATAATCAATTAGACTTTCAAATCAAACATTGTGCTACACAATTAATCGACATCTCACGCATAGCGCCGAAAAAAAAATACTAGAATCATAATTATTTTGTGATTATTTATTAATATCATTATAGTCAAATTTTAAAAATATTTACTATATATAAAGAAATAATGTTAAAATCATATTCTAAAAAATAATCAAAAACATTTACTTAGAAAATTGTAGATGTTTATTCAGATAACATGATTTAGCTAATCTACAAATATAGTAGCATATAAAAGAATCAATAATGTATATTTTTATCACAACAATTTTACTATTTTCACATTGTTTAAATAAGCAATTAAAAAAATAAAATATTAGAAAATTCAATAAAAAAGTACAATTACATAGTTATATACATCAAACATAAATTATATTCAGTGTATGGACCTAATTCTAGTTTTATATATGAAAAATTGCTAAATCAGAAGTTAAAATTTTTTGCTAAATCAATTCTATGTATGAATCATGCAAGGTTACCAAAAAGTGATATCATTTCAGAATATATATATATATATATATATATATATATATATATATATATATATATATATATATATACAAGTTTATTAGGGCCTATTGATGGTTTTATACAGGGAGGATGCTTTTTTTTTTGTGCACCAACAGAGAGGATGCTTAGATCATGATTAACCCGGGATTCTTAGAGTGAGGTTTTTAGCGGAAGTTAAGAAACTATTTCTTCACTTTTAACTAAAAAGACTAAGAACCGGTTCTTAAAATCCTTATTTAAGAACCGGTTCTTAGTTTTTTTAGTTAAAAATTAATAAACAATTTCTTAACTTCCGCTAAGAATTCCATCCTAATAACCCCGGGTTAATCATGCTCTTAGAGCATATTATTGGAAGGTTCTTAGGGTGGGGTTATTAGCGGAATATAAGAACTCGTCTCTTATATTCCTTCTTATATTCCGCTCATGCTCTCCGATAATAATGCTCTTAGCGTATTCAAATATAATAATATTTTTTACAGAATGCCTCTTTGGACTTTCGAGGAGCTATATGCAGAGGGAAGGTCTAAATGTTGAAGACACATGGCAAATAATTGAATAGTAGTTTTTGCCATTTCTGGTGCAACTAATATTCTCTAAACAATGTGTGTCTTCCCATTTATAGAAGTCTTTCAAGTTAAATACTCTTTTTTCATTTGAATACTTTAGGATTGTTATTAGTTGAATATTATTTCAAACGAGGAATAAGTCAGAAATCTGTTTAAGCATAAATTAAAATCAAACTAAGTTTTTAGTGCATCAAGGGACAAACGTCCTGCGAAATGGATGAAGCAGCCAAAATCATTTGGAATCAATTCCCTGACAATTTGTTTTATTTCCTCTTGTTAAACTATTATGATAATTTGATGGAAATTGTGATTCCAGTATAACTGGAAAATACATATATGCACCTGTAAATGCTATTTTATTCATATGAATAAACAATTGTGTAAGGATCCAATTAAATGATTACATACATGAAATCACAGTTCAACATCTACGTTTTATATTTTTCCTAGTACGCCCTCTCGTGTTACGCTTCCACAATTTGCTACATCAACTTCCTGTACCATTTATAGGGTCGTCTACCGACAATTCAAATCAAATATATTGAGCGTGTAGGAGTTACAGTACTTTGGGTTACTAATTGTTGGCGAGTTAAAAATAATTTGAATTATCACTTCAAGAAATACGGATTTCAGCTACCAAAATTTTATTTCTTAAAATAGCAACGAAATACCCCGACTATATATTATGTAAAAAAAAATCAAATATTGTCGTCTATCATCGCCAAACAGCAACGAAAATGATTCATGTCCATTTTGTCTCTAGCTACGTAATGAATCACCAATCCATTTAATTAAAATGAGACCACTCTTTGTATTTTGTTGGATTTGTATTGTTAGTGTTGTCGACATATTATAACTCGAGTTCAATTGAGTATAGATACGTGTGTGTGTTGTCATACATGTATCCTTCTTTAAAACAACTTTAAGGAACGTACCGACGACTGACCGAACCTTTGGGTTTTGCTTAAGAATATTCGTGACATCTGGCATTTAGAAATCCTTATACCAAAAAAAAAAAAATCCTTATACGATTCCGTTGAGCACCGTATGAGCTTACTTTTTCTTTTCTTTTCTTGCTAAGTAACTCTACTTGCCAAGTTGCAATGAAATTTTTTTTTAAGTTGCAACGAAAACAGTCAAAGATGAAAGGAAAGGAAGCCTAGCTAGTATGCATAAGATAAAAAAAATTATAAAATTTTAGATTTTCCTTTTTTACAATAAAAACAACAGTAATCATGCACCAACCCTAACCTTTATTTCCCAAAAAAAAAAAGAATTAATTTGTTATATATAAAATAACGTCGAAGTAAAAAATCAACAAAAAAAATTTCCCCTAACATTTGGGAAGATCAGCGGGTGGAGGAAGCAGTGACTGGTCAGGACCGTGACCGTTGTCCACGACGAATGCCATCTTTAGACCCCAAGTTGTATGGATTTCCAAGTGACAATGCATGAACCACACCCCTTATAATATAAAAAAAAAGAAACAGAAAATAACAACCCAATTAATTAGCACAACTATTGCATAAATAATGCGTTACAACATTATAAATAATAAATAAATAATTATTGATCGAAAAAGACTAACTGTTTGACAAAGTAATGCGTAACAAGACCAACAACTATATACAAAAAGAAACCAATATTAGAAATTAGCTATACTAGAAGTCTAGAAGTCTACACCTCATGCATGCATTATTTTATCAAGTACCTGGGTTGTCAGCGATGAATCTGATGGCTGTCCAACCACCAGCTGGAACACCAACGGTGTTTCTCTCAACCGGATCAACCAAGTTAAACCTCTTTGGATCCTTTTCCGGGTTAAAATTCCTAAACCTCTGCCAACCTCAAAGAAGTTAAACCCGTGAAGATGAAACGGATGGTTCTCCGACAAGATCATCGCCGTATTTTGTAGAATGATTTGCACCGTCGCGTTGTAAGGAAGCCGGTAAAGCTTTGTACCTGTCATCATCGCCGCATTAACGCTTTGATCAACTGGTGCCGTATAGTTATATGGATTAGACGGTTTGGCCGGAAAGTCGTCGGTAAATACGTGTGAAATATTGAAGTAATGAGCTTGTAGAAGAGCGGTTTCAGGCATGGTGAACGTTACGTTGTTTATTCCAGCCACTAACCGAATACCATTGTTGCAGCTCGGGCAAGGGTTCGCGCCTAGACCCACCGTGAAGAACAAAGAGTGATCAACTGTAGTTGGAACTTTAGCCGGATATTCACGGGAGTTCAAGCTCCTGAGCGACTTTATGAATTTACTCGAAACCAACGTTGCGTTTGGCTGCGGAAGTGAAGCGAGGACTGTTTTCTTGGAGGAGGAAACGGTGTGGCCAATGTAGTGGAGAGTGGCTGTGGCGGTGACGTTGTCGAAGGAGATGGGAGCGTCCATAAACGTTGTGGCGGCGACCATATATTTTGAACCAGTGTTTGCGTTTGCTGTTAAGAGAACGTTAGTAGTCTGTCCCGGAGCGATGAGGACGGTGTCGGTTTTATAGGGTTTGGTATAAACAGCATCAACTTATACGACGGTTAACTTGTGACCAGCGATTTTAAAGAAGAGCTCTTCGTTTAGTGCGGCGTTGATGATCCGTAACATGTATGTCTTTCCTGGTCTCACCGGCAAACCATAACCACCTACAAGTAAAAATTAAAGAAAAAAATTATAGTACCATATAGCTACTAAGAAAAATTATAGTACCATAGTAACTTAAGATCAATGTTGAAATTGATTTTGAGAACAAAAAGGTTAATTTAAAATTATTCAACAGATTTCTAAAAATATTGTCAAAAAATAATAATTGAGTGACTATACATAATATAGTTCAATAATATAAAAATTCCAGTAGTAAATAGAAAAATTTTGTAAAGAAAACAAAAAAGGAGGAAATCTATTTATGATATTGGTTTTTTGTTTCATCAAGTTTAAAAAATTAACAAGAAAATTATTGAAAACAACAAACACAAATTAACACATAATCAAAACAAAATATTTTCAGAAAGAAGTAGTTGGCAAAAAAAAAAAAAAACTGATCTAATAAATGGAACACTAACTAAAACACAAAGGAAACTACTATATTTAAAATAAAAAATGATTCCTTACAAAGAAAATTAATCTACTGATCCACTAAAAATATTCAAACAGAAATTTAATACTGATATATATATAATTACAGTATATACACGCTACATAAAATAAAACAAGAAAACTAAGGTTGTACAGTATAAACAGTTTTAAAAATATTTATATTTGTACAATATAAACATAAATTCAATGTAAAACAATTTGACCAAAAATATATAAAGTATAAATAAAATAGATAAACTACCATATAATAAAAATTTTAAAGATCTAATTCGTCAAAATAAAAAAAAATAACATAAATATATTAAACTATTTTAACAATTTTATTAAAAAATTAACTTGATGCAACGAAACTAAGGCTAATATTTTACCATCAAAACTTTCAACTGAAAGAGGTCATAAAACAAAATAATAACAATTACCCAATAATAATTCTCATATGATATAAAAAATCATTAAAAGATAAAAAATAAGAAAATACTTAATTAAAAAAATAAAACTAGAAAAGAACAACTGAAAAATAGCTGAGTGTATAAAAATGAAACCATTTATAATACCAGAACTTATATTATAATCAATTAGACTTTCAAATCAAACATTGTGCTACACAATTAATCAACATCTCACGCATAGCACCGAAAAAAATACTAGAATCATAATTATTTTGTGATTATTGATTAATTTCATTATAGTCAAATTTTAAAAATATTTACTATATATAAAGAAATAATGTTAAAATCATATTCTAAAAAATAATCAAAAACATTTACTTAGAAAATTGTAGATGTTTATTCAGATAACATGATTTAGCTAATCTACAAATATAGTAGCATATAAAAGAATCAATAATGTATATTTTTATCACAACAATTTTACTTTTTTCACATTGTTTAAATAAGCAATTAAAAAAATAAAATATTAGAAAATTCAATAAAAAAGTACAATTACATAGTTATATACATCAAACATAAATTATATTCCGCGTGTAGCGCGGACCGACCCTAGTTTTATATATGAAAAATTGCTAAATCGTAGTCAAAATTTTTTTGCTAAATCAATTCTATGTATGAATCATGCAAGGTTACCAAAAAGTGATATCATTTCAGAATATATATATGTATATATATATATATATATACACAAGTTTATTAGGGCCTATTGATGGTTTTATACAGGGAGGATGCTTTTTTTTTTGTGCACCAACAGAGAGGATGCTTAGACCATGATTAACCCGGAATTCTTAGAGTGGGGTTTTTAGCGGAAGTTAAGAAACTATTTCTTCACTTTTAACTAAAAAAACTAAGAACCGGTTCTTAAAATCCTTATTTAAGAACCGGTTCTTAGTTTTTTTAGTTAAAAGTTAATAAACTGTTTCTTAACTTCCGCTAAGAACTTCATCCTAATAACCCTGGGTTAATCATGCTCTTAGAGCATATTATTGGAAGGTTCTTAGGGTGGGGTTATTAGCGGAATATAAGAACCCGTCTCTTATATTCCGCTCAAAACTCTCCGATAATAATGCTCTTAGCGTATTCAAATATAATAATATTTTTTATATAATGCCTCTTTGGACTTTCGAGGAGCTATATGCAGAGGGAAGGTCTAAATGTTGAAGACACATGGCAAATAATTGAATAGTAGTTTTTGCCATTTCTGGTGCAACTATTATTCTCTAAACAATGTGTGTCTTCCCATTTATAGAAGTCTTTCAAGTTAAATACTCTTTATTCATTTGAATACTTTAGGATTGTTATTAGTTGAATATTATTTCAAACAAGGAATAAGTCAGAAATCTGTTTAAGCATAAATTAAAATCAAACTAAGTTTTTAGTGCACCAAGGGACAAACGTCCTGCGAAATGGATGAAGCAGCCAAAATCATTTGGAATCAATTCCCTGACAATTTGTTTTATTTCCTCTTGTTAAACTATTATGATAATTTGATGGAAATTGTGATTCCAGTATAACTGGAAAATACATATATGCACCTGTAAATGCTATTTTATTCATATGAATAAACAATTGTGTAAGGATCCAATTAAATGATTACATACATGAAATCACCGTTCAACATCTACGTTTTATATTTTTCCTAGTACGCCCTCTCGTGTTACGCTTCCACAATTTGCTACATCAACTTCCTGTACCATTTATAGGGTCGTCTACCGACAATTCAAATCAAATATATTGGAGCGTGTAGGGAGTTACAGTACTTTGGGTTACTAATTGTTGGCGAGTTAAAAGTAATTTGAATTATCACTTCAAGAAATACGGATTTCAGCTACCAAAATTTTATTTCTTAAAATAGCAACGAAATACCCCGACTATATATTATGTAAAAAAAAATCAAATATTGTCATCTATCATCGCCAAACAGCGACGAAAATGATTCATGTCCATTTTGTCTCTAGCTACGTAATGAATCACCAATCCATTTAATTAAAATGAGACCACTCTTTGTATTTTGTTGGATTTGTATTGTTAGTGTTGTCGACATATTATAACTCGAGTTCAATTGAGTATAGATACGTGTGTGTGTTGTCATACATGTATCCTTCTTTAAAACAACTTTAAGGAACGTACCGACGACCGACCGAACCTTTGGGTTTTGCTTAAGAATATCCATGACATCTGGCATTTAGAAATCCTTATACCAAAAAAAAAAATCCTTATACGATTCCGTTGAGCACCGTATGAGCTTAATTTTTCTTTTCTTTTCTTGCTAAGTAACTCTACTTGCCAAGTTGCAATGAAATTTTTTTTTAAGTTGCAACGAAAACAGTCAAAGATGAAAGGAAAGGAAGCCTAGCTAGTATGCATAAGATAAAAAAAACTATAAAATTTTAGATTTTCCTTTTTTACAATAAAAACAACAGTAATCATGCACCAACCCTAACCTTTATTTCCCAAAAAAAAAAAAGAATTAATTTGTTATATATAAAATAACGTCGAAGTAAAAAATCAACAAAAAAAATTTCCCCTAACATTTGGGAAGATTAGCGGGTGGAGGAAGCAGTGACTGGTCAGGACCGTGACCGTTGTCCACGACGAATGCCATCTTTAGACCCCAAGTTGTATGGATTTCCAAGTGACAATGCATGAACCACACCCCTTATATTATAAAAAAAAGAAACAGAAAATAACAACCCAATTAATTAGCACAAAACTATAGCAAGTTGAACCGACTATTGCATAAATAATGCGTTACAACATTATAAATAATAAATAAATAATTATTGATCGAAAAAGACTAACTGTTTGACAAAGTAATGCGTAACAAGACCAACAACTATATACAAAAAGAAACCAATATTAGAAATTAGCTATACTAGAAGTCTAGAAGTCTACACCTCATGCATGCATTATTTTATCAAGTACCTGGGTTGTCAGCGATGAATCTGATGGCTGTCCAACCACCAGCTGGAACACCAACGGTGTTTCTCTCAACCGGATCAACCAAGTTAAACCTCTTTGGATCCTTTTCCGGGTTAAAATTCCCTAAACCTCTGCCAACCTCAAAGAAGTTAAACCCGTGAAGATGAAACGGATGGTTCTCCGACAAGATCATCGCCGTATTTTGTAGAATGATTTGCACCGTCGCGTTGTAAGGAAGCCGGTAAAGCTTTGTAACTGTCATCATCGCCGCATTAACGCTTTGATCAACTGGTGCCGTATAGTTATATGGATTAGACGGTTTGGCCGGAAAGTCGTCGGTAAATACGTGTGAAATATTGAAGTAATGAGCTTGTAGAAGAGCGGTTTCAGGCATGGTGAACGTTACGTTGTTTATTCCAGCCACTAACCGAATACCATTGTTGCAGCTCGGGCAAGGGTTCGCGCCTAGACCCACCGTGAAGAACAAAGAGTGATCAACTGTAGTTGGAACTTTAGCCGGATATTCACGGGAGTTCAAGCTCCTGAGCGACTTTATGAATTTACTCGAAACCAACGTTGCGTTTGGCTGCGGAAGTGAAGCGAGGACTGTTTTCTTGGAGGAGGAAACGGTGTGGCCAATGTAGTGGAGAGTGGCTGTGGCGGTGACGTTGTCGAAGGAGATGGGAGCGTCCATAAACGTTGTGGCGGCGACCATATATTTTGAACCAGTGTTTGCGTTTGCTGTTAAGAGAACGTTAGTAGTCTGTCCCGGAGCGATGAGGACGGTGTCGGTTTTATAGGGTTTGGTATAAACAGCATCAACTTCTACGACGGTTAACTTGTGACCAGCGATTTTAAAGAAGAGCTCTTCGTTTAGTGCGGCGTTGATGATCCGTAACATGTATGTCTTTCCTGGTCTCACCGGCAAACCATAACCACCTACAAGTAAAAATTAAAGAAAAAAATTATAGTACCATATAGCTACTAAGAAAAATTATAGTACCATAGTAACTTAAGATCAATGTTGAAATTGATTTTGATAACAAAAAGGTTAATTTAAAATTATTCAACAGATTTCTAAAAATATTGTCAAAAAATAATAATTGAGTGACTATACATAATATAGTTCAATAATATAAAAAATTCCAGTAGTAAATAGAAAAATTTTGTAAAGAAAACAAAAAAGGAGGAAATCTATTTATGATATTGGTTTTTTGTTTCATCAAGTTTAAAAAATTAACAAGAAAATTATTGAAAACAACAAACACAAATTAACACATAATCAAAACAAAATATTTTCAGAAAGAAGTAGTTGGCAAAAAAAAAAAAAACTGATCTAATAAATGGAACACTAACTAAAACACAAAGGAAACTACTATATTTAAAATAAAAAATGATTCCTTACAAAGAAAATTAATCTACTGATCCACTAAAAATATTCAAACAGAAATTTAATACTGATATATATATAATTACAGTATATACACGCTACATAAAATAAAACAAGAAAACTAAGGTTGTACAGTATAAACAGTTTTAAAAATATTTATATTTGTACAATATAAACATAAATTCAATGTAAAACAATTTGACCAAAAACATATAAAGTATAAATAAAATAGATAAACTACCATATAATAAAAATTTTAAAGATCTAATTCGTCAAAATAAAAAAAAATAACATAAATATATTAAACTATTTTAACAATTTTATTAAAAAATTAACTTGATGCAACGAAACTAAGGCTAATATTTTACCATCAAAACTTTCAACTGAAAGAGGTCATAAAACTAAATAATAACAATTACCCAATAATAATTCTCATATGATATAAAAAATCATTAAAAGATAGAAAATAACAAAATACTTAATTAAAAAAATAAAACTAGAAAAGAACAACTGAAAAATAGCTGAGTGTATAAAAATGAAACCATTTATAATACCAGAACTTATATTATAATCAATTAGACTTTCAAATCAAACATTGTGCTACACAATTAATCAACATCTCACGCATAGCGCCGAAAAAAATACTAGAATCATAATTATTTTGTGATTATTTATTAATTTCATTATAGTCAAATTTTAAAAATATTTACTATATATAAAGAAATAATGTTAAAATCATATTCTAAAAAATAATCAAAAACATTTACTTAGAAAATTGTAGATGTTTATTCAGATAACATGATTTAGCTAATCTACAAATATAGTAGCATATAAAAGAATCAATAATGTATATTTTTATCACAACAATTTTACTTTTTTCACATTGTTTAAATAAGCAATTAAAAAAATAAAATATTAGAAAATTCAATAAAAAAGTACAATTACATAGTTATATACATCAAACATAATTATATTCACAGGTAGTGCTGGACCTAATTCTAGTTTTATATATGAAAAATTGCTAAATCGTAGTCAAAATTTTTTTGCTAAATCAATTCTATGTATGAATCATGCAAGGTTACCAAAAAGTGATATCATTTCAGAATATATATATATATATATATATATAAATATATATATATACACAAGTTTATTAGGGCCTATTGATGGTTTTATACAGGGAGGATGCTTTTTTTTTTGTGCACCAACAGAGAGGATGCTTAGACCATGATTAACCCGGAATTCTTAGAGTGGGGTTTTTAGCGGAAGTTAAGAAACTATTTCTTCACTTTTAACTAAAAAAACTAAGAACCGGTTCTTAAAATCCTTATTTAAGAACCGGTTCTTAGTTTTTTTAGTTAAAAGTTAATAAACTGTTTCTTAACTTCCGCTAAGAACTCCATCCTAATAACCCTGGGTTAATCATGCTCTTAGAGCATATTATTGGAAGGTTCTTAGGGTGGGGTTATTAGCGGAATATAAGAACCCGTCTCTTATATTCCGCTCAAAACTCTCCGATAATAATGCTCTTAGCGTATTCAAATATAATAATATTTTTTATATAATGCCTCTTTGGACTTTCGAGGAGCTATATGCAGAGGGAAGGTCTAAATGTTGAAGACACATGGCAAATAATTGAATAGTAGTTTTTGCCATTTCTGGTGCAACTATTATTCTCTAAACAATGTGTGTCTTCCCATTTATAGAAGTCTTTCAAGTTAAATACTCTTTATTCATTTGAATACTTTAGGATTGTTATTAGTTGAATATTATTTCAAACAAGGAATAAGTCAGAAATCTGTTTAAGCATAAATTAAAATCAAACTAAGTTTTTAGTGCACCAAGGGACAAACGTCCTGCGAAATGGATGAAGCAGCCAAAATCATTTGGAATCAATTCCCTGACAATTTGTTTTATTTCCTCTTGTTAAACTATTATGATAATTTGATGGAAATTGTGATTCCAGTATAACTGGAAAATACATATATGCACCTGTAAATGCTATTTTATTCATATGAATAAACAATTGTGTAAGGATCCAATTAAATGATTACATACATGAAATCACCGTTCAACATCTACGTTTTATATTTTTCCTAGTACGCCCTCTCGTGTTACGCTTCCACAATTTGCTACATCAACTTCCTGTACCATTTATAGGGTCGTCTACCGACAATTCAAATCAAATATATTGGAGCGTGTAGGGAGTTACAGTACTTTGGGTTACTAATTGTTGGCGAGTTAAAAGTAATTTGAATTATCACTTCAAGAAATACGGATTTCAGCTACCAAAATTTTATTTCTTAAAATAGCAACGAAATACCCCGACTATATATTATGTAAAAAAAAATCAAATATTGTCATCTATCATCGCCAAACAGCAACGAAAATGATTCATGTCCATTTTGTCTCTAGCTACGTAATGAATCACCAATCCATTTAATTAAAATGAGACCACTCTTTGTATTTTGTTGGATTTGTATTGTTAGTGTTGTCGACATATTATAACTCGAGTTCAATTGAGTATAGATACGTGTGTGTGTTGTCATACATGTATCCTTCTTTAAAACAACTTTAAGGAACGTACCGACGACCGACCGAACCTTTGGGTTTTGCTTAAGAATATCCATGACATCTGGCATTTAGAAATCCTTATACCAAAAAAAAAAATCCTTATACGATTCCGTTGAGCACCGTATGAGCTTACTCTTTCTTTTCTTTTCTTGCTAAGTAACTCTACTTGCCAAGTTGCAATGAAATTTTTTTTTAAGTTGCAACGAAAACAGTCAAAGATGAAAGGAAAGGAAGCCTAGCTAGTATGCATAAGATAAAAAACTATAAAATTTTAGATTTTCCTTTTTACAATAAAACAACAGTAATCATGCACCAACCCCTAACCTTTATTCCCCCAAAAAGAATTAATTTGTTATATAATAAAATAACGTCGAAGTAAAAATCAACAAAAAATTTCCCTAACATTTGGGAAGATCAGCGGGTGGAGGAAGCAGTGACTGGTCAGGACCGTGACCGTTGTCCACGACGAATGCCATCTTTAGACCCCAAGTTGTATGGATTTCCAAGTGACAATGCATGAACCACACCCTTATAATATAAAAAAGAAACAGAAAATAACAACCCAATTAATTAGCACAAAACTATAGCAAGTTGAACCGACTATTGCATAAATAATGCGTTACAACATTATAAATAATAAATAAATAATTATTGATCGAAAAAGACTAACTGTTTGACAAAGTAATGCGTAACAAGACCAACAACTATATACAAAAAGAAACCAATATTAGAAATTAGCTATACTAGAAGTCTAGAAGTCTACACCTCATGCATGCATTATTTTATCAAGTACCTGGGTTGTCAGCGATGAATCTGATGGCTGTCCAACCACCAGCTGGAACACCAACGGTGTTTCTCTCAACCGGATCAACCAAGTTAAACCTCTTTGGATCCTTTTCCGGGTTAAAATTCCCTAAACCTCTGCCAACCTCAAAGAAGTTAAACCCGTGAAGATGAAACGGATGGTTCTCCGACAAGATCATCGCCGTATTTTGTAGAATGATTTGCACCGTCGCGTTGTAAGGAAGCCGGTAAAGCTTTGTACCTGTCATCGTCGCCGCATTAACGCTTTGATCAACTGGTGCCGTATAGTTATATGGATTAGACGGTTTGGCCGGAAAGTCGTCGGTAAATACGTGTGAAATATTGAAGTAATGAGCTTGTAGAAGAGCGGTTTCAGGCATGGTGAACGTTACGTTGTTTATTCCAGCCACTAACCGAATACCATTGTTGCAGCTCGGGCAAGGGTTCGCGCCTAGACCCACCGTGAAGAACAAAGAGTGATCAACTGTAGTTGGAACTTTAGCCGGATATTCACGGGAGTTCAAGCTCCTGAGCGACTTTATGAATTTACTCGAAACCAACGTTGCGTTTGGCTGCGGAAGTGAAGCGAGGACTGTTTTCTTGGAGGAGGAAACGGTGTGGCCAATGTAGTGGAGAGTGGCTGTGGCGGTGACGTTGTCGAAGGAGATGGGAGCGTCCATAAACGTTGTGGCGGCGACCATATATTTTGAACCAGTGTTTGCGTTTGCTGTTAAGAGAACGTTAGTAGTCTGTCCCGGAGCGATGAGGACGGTGTCGGTTTTATAGGGTTTGGTATAAACAGCATCAACTTCTACGACGGTTAACTTGTGACCAGCGATTTTAAAGAAGAGCTCTTCGTTTAGTGCGGCGTTGATGATCCGTAACATGTATGTCTTTCCTGGTCTCACCGGCAAACCATAACCACCTACAAGTAAAAATTAAAGAAAAAATTATAGTACCATATAGCTACTAAGAAAAATTGAAATGGCTAATTACTTTAGGTAATTAAATTGCTAAGTAATTACTTTGGGAAGGACAATTAGAGATGGGGCCGGAGTGACCATTGATGGTATGTGCATCAGAGGCGTTAGGAGCTGTTCCATTTTTGTAGCCTCGTTTATAAGTTGCTCCACGTCCGATTTCCACCATTCACCTATATATATTATAAAAATATTTATATTTATGGTGAAGAACATCAATCAATCTATCGTTTAACGAAAATTATGTTTTGGTTGGGGTAGCTCACCAAGAACAATGGTTTTCTCTTTGTAGGGCTTGGGGAAAGGGTATGGGACACCAAGCTTAGGCAAGATGACAATGGCCCCATGCACCGTGGCCCGAAGCCACAATATGTGAGCATGCCACCATAAGGTTCCTCGTTGGCCCGTCAATGTGAAATTATAAAGATAATTTTGCCGCGGTTGGATAGGACATTGTGTAATGTAAGCCGGTCCATCTGCCCAACCTGTCCTCAATTGCCTTACACCATGCCTATACATGCATGGATATCACCTTGATTATTTTTATTATACAGTTATTGTAAGCTAGCTGTTGGGTCTATTTGATACATCGTTAACGTTAAGGGTTTGAATTGAATAAAGATACGTAAATTCAAGGGTCGTGTCTCACTAATATCTTTTTTTGGTCAACTTCTCACTAATATCTAAAAAGGTTTGTTTGAGGTTTGCTCACCAATGGATGGAGACGTTGTATTTGACATGATTCACTACTTTGATCAAAACGGTGTCGTCTTCTCGTGCAACAATTGTGGGACCTGGAAATTGGCCGTTAACCGTGACAATAGGCTTCGACGAGCACAACTTTGTGGTGTTCGTCATCACCACCTGGGCGTGCACACATTTAAATACATCGGTCAGTAGTGTACAGTACATAGTGCATGATCGTATGGCGTATTCATGCATGAATCATATCATGCAAAATAACCACATAGGCACATACTATAATTGTAGGTATATAATTAAGAAATGAAAATAAGAAAATTATATGGGTCCTTAAATTAACAATCCAATTGCGTACGTAGAGGCCTGGCGTTTTTCACGAATATTGTATCATTTTGTGCATGCATGTATGCGTTAAACAATATATGCATGACAGAGAGACTCACATTAAATTTGTAATGTCGGATTATGGAGTGAACGGTGGTTGGCGAGAGAAGAAAGATAACAAAAAGCGTTAGGATGCATACGCTAAATCGTCTTGGAATCTCCATATTCACTGATAAAGTCTTTTTGTCTTGATGTTGTTATGGATTGAATAATGTATGTGTGTCTATATATATGTCAATATGTGTGTATGAGCTACGAAGGAAAGTTTTAGCTGTGGTATGTAGAAAACTGTTGTAATGTCGTTTTTACTTGTTAGGTTGAAGAAATAGAAGAGCCGTGAAATGTAAGCTCTTTAAATGGAATGCACTGGAAGAAGACATAATAAGAAGAGGAAAGGTCATTGGTTAGATTCGAGAGAGATTAAATATAATGGAAATAAAATGAATGTAAAATTGAAGATTAAGATATGAGATGTTTACAAGTCAAAAGGGCTTAGGTGATCTGGTGGCCCAACCATATTTTAGGTCTAAGTATCTCATCATCTAACTAATCTCACCCAACTTGTTTTTCTTTTCATTTTGCGTCTGATTAATCAACTTTATATAAGTTATGCTGAACCTAGCTGCTGTAATTAATCAAGTTTTTTTCTTCGTAATTAAACAAGTGTTTTTAAATAGCAACTATATGGATCGCTTTCCCGGGATCGCTTAGAACATGATTATTGGGAGGTTCTTAGGATGAGGTTCTTAGCGGAATATAAGAATCCGTCTCTTAACTTTTAACCGTCTCTTAAAACTTTTATTTAAGAGCTGGTTCTTAGCTTTTTTAGTTAAAAGTTAAGAGTCAGGTTCTTATATTCCGTTAAAAACTCCACCTGAAGAACCTTCCAATAATCATGCTCTTAGTGTTAGTTTTTTCAATGGATAATTTACGAATGCCAATCAACCATGTTTTTGACTTAATAGAAAATCATATTCCTTCACAATAAGGTCCATGACGAGCTAATTAATATAATCGAACAGACTTTTAGACTAAATCAAGCAACACCATATCATCAAGCAACACCATATCTTGATTTAATTTCTTTGTAGTAAAACATGCTACTAAAACATAGTAACAAATTTAACAATTTACAATTATAAATTAATAGACTATTACTTAGAAGATAGTGGTTTTGATTGTTTTAAAGTCTTTATTAGATTTTGATTTACGCTTGGAAATCGCATATTTGTTTTTGTAATTAAATATATTTTAAACGAATTTCTATATAAGATAGTGTGTAAGTTTGAGCATATTTTTCCAAAACCACGGACCAAACCATACCAAACTGAGAAACCAAAATTGAACTGAATAACATAAATAATAGAGCAAATCATATATCACCAAACTGAGAACCAAATGAGTACCTGAATTTTTAAATAAAAATTATATATTTAAAAATGTTAATTACATTCAATTTTTAAATAAGTACAAAATATTCTAAAAATACTATTTATAAACCGGATAACCCGAAAAATTAAATTACCCTAATATTTTTAGTTGGTTGATAAATAATTTAGTTAACCAAAAGTATAATTTATGTATATAATTATATATATATATATATATATAACTATGTTTAATATAACACGTAGTATTAAAACTATTTCAAAAATAATATTACGTTTTAAAATAAGTAGATTTTGTTCTAAAACACAATTCTACTGCTAACCTATTTTAAGGTATCGATATAGTGTTAATAAATAAAAAAGTGTTTTCAAAGTTTTTAGAAGTTATCACTAACCGATTTATAATTGGTTAGATTAAATATCTAACAGAACCGAAGATAAATAGCCATATAGCAAATGGAAAGATTGAACCGGTTTTATGTAGACCATAATTATATCTATGGATTCGTATAGGAACTGGTTTGGTATTAAATAATACAACCAACTTGGAATATTAAGTTGTGACAAACATAGTTTAGTTTGTGAAAGATAATGTTGAAGTGTTCATATATATAACATGGTTAATGAAATCAGTTTAGTTAATAAGGTTGATATATAATAGTGGTTGATCTCTGTAAAAGATGCAATTTTTTTTTACAATGGATATTATATTCTATTTATAGTTTCCGAAGGTATTAACTATTAAATAAATCACAAGTAACCACATATACAAATATATGGTGGACATTATTTAATAATAGCACAAAATATTTGACGAAATAATGCGTATATAGTAAACATATATGTAGAGAATTAGGTTAGTACCATTTTTATGACTAATTTGCTTTTAGTGAAGAATAATTAAGTTAATAGTATGAGAAATAATAGGAATTCTAGTTAAATGAAATGATCCAACTATGACTTGTTTTAAGTAGATTTTTTTAGGATTTTTCTCTTTTAATAGTATGATGTTCCGAATTGTAGGAATCAATTTAGATCTAAATTATAAAATTTATATAATATTGTGTTTTTAAGTTTATATAGTTATATATTTTTATGTAAAGTTTATATAAGATAATATCTATATATATGGCCGGATATAGAAAGTATACCAAATATGTGGTCATTGACATTTGACCTGGAAGTTCAATAATTCGTTAGAAAGGCGAGCTAAAAGCTACTTTTAAGTTGTTATATAACAGCTCATCTAATCCAACTATATAATTCTCTCCGAAGAAAATTCAGTGATTGTCCGCAAACTTAATCTAATATTCTCTGTTTCGAAATAATACTAGCTAGATACGGACCCGCGCTATGCGCTAATATTGTTTTGTCGAATTTTTATATATATATATTTAGTAATAGATTATATATGTCTAGAATATTTTTATGTAATTCACTTCTATATAATAACTTTTTATAGATATATTGAATTGTGATATTGTTACAAAATATAGTGTACATGTTGATTTTTCCATGCACAAAGTTTCAATGTTGTTGTGTTTTTTTTTTTCTAATGTTAGATGTTGTGTTTGTAATTTAATATTTTGATATAGAAATGTAATTTCAAATTTCTTTTCTTAAAATTTTTTTTTTATTTAAATTAATATTATTAAACTATTTTAACAAATTAATATGATTGTCTTTGTAACTATTTTTGTTGTTAAAAAGATCATATTTGACGCAAATATTGTATGGAATTACTTTTTACTTTTAAGATATAGCCATGAGTCTAAGTTTTTGAATGTGAGGTGTATGGTAGTATTAGGTGCTGGAATATTATTTATAGTGACTTGATTAGGGGTGGGTGTTCGGGTACCCATTCGGGTTCGGTTCGGGTCTATTCGGGTTTTGGATTTTTTTGGTCAAAGATTTCAGTTCCATTCGGGCATTTCTAAATTTTGGTTCGGGTTCGGTTCAGATCTTTGCGGGTTCGGTTCAGGTTCAGATAATCCATTGAAATTATTTTTAAAATTTTAAAATTCATTATATATTTTATCAACAAAATAATATATTACATATAAATTTTGATAACATATGTCAAAATATCTAAACTTAACATATAAATTGGTTTGGTTTGAATATTTGGATAGAAAATAAATAAATATTTTAAGTATTTTTTTTTGTTTTGAGTAAAGTTTAACTATTTTAAATATTTACTTTTGACTATTTGTATATACTTCAAGTATTTTGTCAAATTTATATATATATATTTAGTAATAGATTATATATGTCTAGAATATTTTTATGTAATTCACTTCTGTATAATAACTTTTTATAGATATATTGAATTGTGATATTGTTACAAAATATAGTGTACATGTTGATTTTTCTATGCACAAATTTTGTGTTTTTTTTCTTCTAATGTTAGATGTTGTGTTTGTAATTTAATATTTTGATATAGACATGTAATTTCGAATTTCTTTTCTTAAAAACAATTTTTTTTATTTAAATTATTGTTATTAAACTATTTTAACAAATTAATATGATTGTCTTTGTAACTATTTTCGTTGTTAAAAAGATCTGATATATTTGACGCAAATATTGTATGAAATTACTTTCAACTTTTAAGATATAGCAATGAGTCTAAGTTTTTGAATGTGAGGTGTATGGTCATATTAGGTGCTGGAATATTATTTATAGTGACTTGATTAGGGGTGGACATTCGGGTTCGGTTCGGGTCTATTCGGGTTTAGGGTTTTTGTGGTCAAAGATTTCAGTTCCACTCGGGCATTTCTAAATTTTGGTTCGGGTTCGGTTCAGATCTTTGTGGGTTCGGTTCAGGTTCAGATAATCCATTGAAATTATTTTTAAAATTTTAAAATTCATTATATATTTTATCAACAAAATAATATATTACATATAAATTTTGATAACATATGTCAAAATATCTAAACTTAACATATAAATTGGTTTGGTTTGAATATTTGGATAGAAAATAAATAAATATTTTAAGTATTTTTTTTTGTTTTGAGTAAAGTTTAACTATTTTAAATATTTACTTTTGACTATTTGTATATACTTCAAGTATTTTGTCAAATTTATATATATATATTTAGTAATAGATTATATATGTCTAGAATATTTTTATGTAATTCACTTCTGTATAATAACTTTTTATAGATATATTGAATTGTGATATTGTTACAAAATATAGTGTACATGTTGATTTTTCTATGCACAAATTTTGTGTTTTTTTTCTTCTAATGTTAGATGTTGTGTTTGTAATTTAATATTTTGATATAGACATGTAATTTCGAATTTCTTTTCTTAAAAACAATTTTTTTTATTTAAATTATTGTTATTAAACTATTTTAACAAATTAATATGATTGTCTTTGTAACTATTTTCGTTGTTAAAAAGATCTGATATATTTGACGCAAATATTGTATGAAATTACTTTCAACTTTTAAGATATAGCAATGAGTCTAAGTTTTTGAATGTGAGGTGTATGGTCATATTAGGTGCTGGAATATTATTTATAGTGACTTGATTAGGGGTGGACATTCGGGTTCGGTTCGGGTCTATTCGGGTTTAGGGTTTTTGTGGTCAAAGATTTCAGTTCCACTCGGGCATTTCTAAATTTTGGTTCGGGTTCGGTTCAGATCTTTGCGGGTTCGGTTCAGGTTCGGATAATCCATTGAATTATTTTTAAAATTTTAAAATTCATTATATATCTTATCAACAAAATAATATATTACATGTAAATTTTAATAACATATGTCAAAATACCTAAACTTAACATATAAATTGGTTTGGTTTGAATATTTGGATAGAAAATATATAAATATTTTAAGTATTTTTTTGTTTTGAGTAAAGTTTAACTATTTTAAATATTTACTTTTGACTATTTGTATATACTTCAAGTATTTTGTCAAATTTATATATATATATTTAGTAATAGATTATATATGTCTAGAATATTTTTATGTAATTCACTTCTGTATAATAACTTTTATAGATATATTGAATTGTGATATTGTTACAAAATATAGTGTACATGTTGATTTTTCTATGCACAAATTTTGTGTTTTTTCTTCTAATGTTAGATGTTGTGTTTGTAATTTAATATTTTGATATAGACATGTAATTTCGAATTTCTTTTCTTAAAAACAATTTTTTTATTTAAATTATTGTTATTAAACTATTTTAACAAATTAATATGATTGTCTTTGTAACTATTTTCGTTGTTAAAAGATCTGATATATTTGACTTAAATATTGTATGAAATTACTTTCAACTTTTAAGATATAGCAATGAGTCTAAGTTTTTGAATGTGAGGTGTATGGTCATATTAGGTGCTGGAATATTATTTATAGTGACTTGATTAGGGGTGGACATTCGGGTTCGGTTCGGGTCTATTCGGGTTTAGGGTTTTTGTGGTCAAAGATTTCAGTTCCACTCGGGCATTTCTAAATTTTGGTTCGGGTTCGGTTCAGATCTTTGCGGGTTCGGTTCAGGTTCGGATAATCCATTGAATTATTTTTAAAATTTTAAAATTCATTATATATCTTATCAACAAAATAATATATTACATGTAAATTTTAATAACATATGTCAAAATACCTAAACTTAACATATAAATTGGTTTGGTTTGAATATTTGGATAGAAAATATATAAATATTTTAAGTATTTTTTTTTTGTTTTGAGTATAGTTTAACTATTTTAAATATTTACTTTTGACTATTTGTATATATTTTCAAATATTTTGGATAACTTAAAAGTATTATATATATTTTGCATGTTTTAATATACATTAAATCTAAAAATAATTAATATATAGGTTTATAAATCTATTTCGGATACATCCATGTACCCAAAATATTTCGGTTCGGATCTGGTTCGGTTTTGATTCTTTAAATACCAAAATTTTGAACCCGTTCTGTTAATCAATTTTGGTTCGGGTTCGATACTACTTTTTTGGACCGGGTTCGGTTCGGTTCTTCGGATCCGAGTTTTTTTTCCCAGCCCTAGATTTGATACCGAAGAATAATTAGGTATAATGACATTAGGATATTCTGATTTACATATTTTCAAGATCGATGGCATATTCTGATTTCTGTATTTTGTAGAAGTTGTTATAAAAAAGTTAAAATATATAATATTTCGAATGTAGATTGAAAATTAATAAATAGATAGCTGGGAATTTAAGGAAAAAATTCTTGAAAATTATATATCTTCTTATCAAATATAACAGAATAACAAAATAAAGAAATCTAAGTAAACTGTTTGCGGTTTTTTTTTTGTTTGGAAGACACGTTTGTAAAGATTTGATGAAATCTATTTTAATAACCTGTGTCTAATTTTTTTTATTTGTTACTAAAAAACTAATCTTACATAAAATACACGTGTACAAATCGTATGTTGTGGTTTATGATAAACAAAAAAAAACTTATGTAACGTAAAAGATGATCATGCTATAATCTATATATATGGTTGAATCTTATAAACTGTAACCATTGTGCTCATATTGGCTGGTTTCTCTAAGTTTGACAGAAAAGAAAGGGATCTCATACTAAATGTGCGTCATTGTAAGAAAGAACCAAGCTCTAAGCAGTGTTTGCTATCAAGTGGACAAATTATAGTGTACTCTCTTTTCTGAACATGTACTGTGATGAAAGATGGACAAAAATATTAAGTAATATGATGTATTATGTTGCAGTTTATGATCACAAGAGAAGCAAATATACGAAGATGAGGTCCACTTATGGTCTTGTATTGTTAATTTAATAGTACATAACCGTGGGTTTTTTTTTTGTATTGTTAATTTCGGATAATGAGATTGGTTAAGTTTTAATAGATTTAATGTTTGTTTTGTTTTAGTTGTCCGGTACTGTAATCTTAGTAGTGTATCTTATACAATAAAGGAGGCTTTGCTCTCTCCACAATCGTCCACGTCATCAAGAGAGAGTTGGGCGTTTTTTGCCACCTGTCCTTAAAAAACATTCACCTAAATCTTACTTATAATGGGTTTTTGCTTTACATTTGGGTATGGGCTTCAGAAAAAATTCAAACCCATTGTAAAATTAGGTTTATTAGTTTCTCGCCTAAAACCTTCCTATTTCATCAGACCAAAGTTTCAGAAACTTAAACGTCTATTTCCTTTCCGTTACGTCTGCGACATTCAGTCAACCTCATAGCTTCCCCAAAGTAATTGTCTAAATCTGAATATCAAAACCCCAGTTTCTAGATCCTCTAAACCGACAAAAAAAGTCCAAAGAGTTTTGATTCTTTCCTTGAAGTAAAGCTTGAAACTTTGATATATAAATTAGGATTAAGAGTTTACCTAGGTTTTATTCGATTTACCCTCTCTTCGCTCAATCTAGACCTATAAATAAGAGTATTTGGTGCTTTGAGATTCATCAGTTTCTTGCTCTCAAGCATTAAAATCCCTAGAAACCTCTCACCAGGAATGGCTGCCTCATCGACTTTGCTCGCCAGGTTGAAAGCGGGACGCTGCTTCAACACCGTTGAAGTCTGGTTGCTGAGATTTTGGGAAGCTCGGAACGATCGTTTCGCTATCAACTCAGAGAGCATGGAAGGATCTCTGGTGCTTGCTTTGATGCTGGACGAGGCATCATCCCCGGTGTCAAGGTAACTATCGCTCTCTTTGCTTTGTGTCATTAGATTCATTACATACCAATCTTTGTGTGATGTTTCTTTGTTTTTTTTCCCATGTTAAATGAATAGACTACTAATCCCTTCATGGAACTTGCATAACTAAAGCTCTTAAAAAGGCTAAGCCCCGTAAAATTGAAATCTTCGATGTTGGTACCCAGAAAGGTATGCAAATAGATTCTTGGAAACTACTAACGGAAAAAGAGGGCGAATTAATTTTAGAGAAAGTTGTGTGTTTTGTTTTTGTGTGAGCAGGTAGGTCGGTGAAGGAGATTGTTGAAGTCGTCTTGCAAGAACCATGAGGAGGAGGAGTTTAACTGGAGCAAGAGTTCCTTATGCTTTGAATTTCTCGGATGTTAACAGAAAATCCTCATTACATTCAACAGCCCTACTTCAAGATTCACTTATCAGAAGGCTTTAGCTTCAAAAACCTACGTGGTATGGTCCACCAAAGGTTGTTCTTTTCATATGATTGAAACTTGGCTTGAACTATAAAAATATCCTTGCTTCTATGACTATATCCAATTTTAATCATATGATTTAACTTTTTTTTTTGGCTTCAGGGTACCTCCTTTGCAGGGCCTTGGATTGAAGACAAACGTATATCTTCCTGGTGGATGGTGGACTTAGGCGAAGATCACCAGGTCTCTCCTCCATTACTTCTCTTTCGATCACATCATTTGTTTTCTTAAAGACACATGCAGTCCGAGAACTTCATAACCTGAGTAACAGAAAAGTTAGTTTGTTTTTAGTTTGATACCTAAGAACCTAACCAGCTGAGTATTGTGGGATGCAGCTTATGTGCAACTACTACACTTTCAGACAATGGGTCAAGAGCATGCGCAAGGTCCTGAAAGTTTCAGGTATCTTATCTTTATGTTTAAGCCTAGACTTTATGTCTTATTAAGACAAGCACCTTAGGAAGATTATGTGTGTCTTGATAGGTATGAAGGGATCAATAGATGGGAAAACATGAACGGACTTGAGAACTCTACAGTTACTTCCGTTGAAAACTACACTGTAATGAAATGGCATGTTGACTGTCTCCACTACACACGTGTGCCTTTCAACTACCATATCTAGACACAGTGAAGGAAGGTTTCCAAGTATGGCTTTTTCCTTCTATCTCTGGTGCTCAGTGAACTGTCTTTGTAATCTTACTTATACATGACATGGTGTGTTTCCAAGCAGCCTTTGGAATATGTTTATTTTTGTGTGTTCTAGTTTTGTTAGTGAAATAATTAGTTTATTGACTTATTGATTGATTTGCAACAAATCATCTCTGTGATTTGTTTTTTGACTTTTGTGATATTGTTCGAGAGTTTCTCGAAATTTTTGTTTCTCGAGCTGTTTGAATAGTGATAAACACAATGGGATGGATCTTAGGTGAGAGTTAAATGATAATTTGCATTTATAAACTGATTTTGATAGCGTTTTTAAATCTCCTTTCAACCAAATGAGATTTTGGAATATAGTTTCCTTCTTCGCTATAAATCAAAACACAATACGAACTCCTGGTGTGAATCACTACAACGTTTTTTTTTTCAAAAACAGACAGCTTTAGAAAATGAATGTACAAACTCAGCTACTCATCGATAAATTACTTCACAAGCAAACACAAGCAGCTCCAATAAAAATTGAATTTTAAAACTCTTCATTCTTAGTTAACAAACTAGAAAGGACGTAATTTCGAAAAATAAAAATGAAGCCACCAAATTTATTAGAACGATAACCTATCTTCTGATTTCCTGATGATCAAGCAAATAAATTGTCTATCAATTTGACCTCAGTCGTTTCAAACACATTAAAAAGTAACATAATCCATTTGGTAAGGAATTATACATCAATGGTCATTTAAGTGAAATGCATAACATCCACAAAGAAACTTTTTCATCCTAAAAAACGTCTGGATTATCAACATGTTGGTTGAATTAATTGGAAGTCAGCCTTAATGTGTAACTTAAAGAAGACACAAACAAATATTACTGCAACTTACTGACATAAGATAGATTTCATTACACATATATGAAATATAGTCAACTACTAATCTAAAACAGTACATCAAAAATTACTAAATACAATAACAGATGTGATAAAAAACAAACCACATTAACAGAAAAGAAAAAATGAGTCGAAACAAAAAAAATAGTTACATGGAAATCAAGGTCTAGGAACATAGTAAACCACCAAAATAACTACGGCGTAAAACACATTCACATGAAATTCTCCCTATCACTCCTTCATCAATCACCCCAAATCGCCTACGATCTAAGCTCCAAAATCCACATGCAATTCACTACTACATTAAGGAAAATTAAAACAATTACCACAAACCACTAATACAACAGCCATAACTGGAGCAAACAAAAGAAAATGTATAAAATATAAATGCTTACCCTTCTTATCCACATGCTATTCGTCTTCTTTACTATACACTCAACTTGCACGAGAACCTATCATTTTCTCCTCGGCGTATCCAACCACGACAACCATAAGACTATAAAACTATGGAAGTACGCATCCGTTGACCTAAAAACCTATAATTAGCCCATTATAAAAAAAACTACAATTTAAAAATCAGCAACAAAACAATATGAAGATATAGTACAATAATTGCATAATGTGACCTCTTAGAAACAATATGAAGATATAGTACAATAATAGGTATAAATTACTAAATTACTATTTAGTAGAAGCAACTATATATCCTAATGAAAAACGAAAAGAAAGAATACCCAACAACTACAAACACACATAACATAATCTATGTTTGCTAGAAACCCGTATCGACCATCAAAATATAACATCTCCCAACAACATCATATGAAGCAGCTAAAAGAACAGATACACACGATGCAAGAACTTATCTAGAGATACTGGTGTTTCCATGATTACAAACAAATTTGAACTCATTATAGAATAAAACATATGAACCCGGCGCGTAGCGCCGGAATACCACTAGTATAATAATAATTAGATGTAACAAACTTTTAATGGTCCATAAATTAAGTAACTTTCAAACAAAAATGAAAGGGTCCAAAATTTAAATGACAACTTTCAACAGTAGATAAATTTAGGACCCTAAATTAATAGATTAGATATGTTTTAAAATTTTCAAAAATATTAATAAAACATATTAAATTTTAGTCATAAATGCATAATTTTTTATGATTATCTATTTTCCATAATTTAAAATCAATAAAAGTTTAATAAATATAATTAATATTTTAAAAATCTATAATTGACCATTATTATTTCATAAAAAATGAATTGAAGATAGTGTCTTTTTGAAATAATTTTTTTTTAAAAACACAATGTAATGAAAGGGAGGGAGTAAACAATAGCCTAGAACATCATTGAAACAGCATCCTACTACTAGACAAATGTGGGAACCGAAATTTACACCGTCGATTTTCATAATCGGAGGAAAGTCAGGAAACCCTAACTTTCCCTGAGGTCCCGGATTCTCTGCGAGAGCCAACGACAAGTGACCAAATAAATGCAGAAAATATGAAAAGATAACAAAACAAATTTCTAGAAAAGGTAGATCTTATTTCGAATCTGCGTAAGAGCGTTGCGATCATTACAAGAGATTATAAAACTTTCGGCCGCAAGAGCTGCCAGCGAATTACCTAGTTCTAGCAACCTAAAACCTTAAACCTAGTTGAGTCGCAGCTCGATGACAGAAGATGAAAAAGATATGAAAATGGTTTTGATTGATTTCGGACTGAACCTTATGAAAAGCTGCCTACGTACCCCTTTCGAGGATCAAGCCAAAAGTAGTTCAAGAGTGGACCAAGAGATCGAACTGCTTGTGCGCGTTCGTCTGGTAATCGGTTGCCAGTCATAGAAACAGAGCATGTCGATAATAAGGCCTCAATGTTTTGCCGAGATTAATTTCTCTCATTTGTGCCTCTCGCCTAGGACTCCTTATATACTCCTCCAAGGTCGATTTTAGCTTTTTCCCTTCCTGCCCTTAAGCCGTCTTAAGTGAAAATGGAGATATTCCACTTTTTCGATCTTCATGTTTATCCGCAGAAACTTAACATTTTTTCTGCGGAAACTTATCTTTATACTTGTTTTTATAAAAAAATAAACCGCCATAGTATCTACGAGCTCATTCTTAAAGAATCGTAAGTGAGCTTGTAGTCGCGTTTTAGACCTCGTTGGGCCGTCTTTCGTCATGAAACGTTTGTTATGATTTTCTTTTCGACAAAAACAAGTTCTCGCGGTTTTTATCGTAAAGTTTCAACGGTAACTTTGATCGGAATGGTGTGAGAAATGATATGGCTGCGGTACATGGGAGCTAGCATTGAGAAACATACGAGAATGAACGGATTGAGGTCGTACCCGTTGATCGATGTCCGAGACAGTTCGGTCGCTACGCAGCGACCTGGTCTGCGGCGGATCGGTCGCGGGTCGGTCGCTACGTAGCGACCGACCGATACGTAGCGACCGACCGAGTGCCTTGGTCGGTCGCTACGTAGCAACCGGCTCGTTCGCGGACCGGTTGCTACGTGACGACCTTGTTTGGATCATTTTCTGACGTTTTATGAACGTGTTCTTGGACTATTGGTGTTTCGGATAAGTCTTTCCAATAAATTTATTGTAAAAATTCTTTTCAGTAATTTTTTACGAAAATTACTTCTTTGAAAAGTATTTTTCGACGACATTCAAGCGTTAATTCTGTCGTGATCGTTTTTGACCCCGACAACAAACCCGCAACGTCCAATCATTTCGTAAACGTTTTTCAGTCAATGATAGTGAATAGTAATGCCCGAAACAAAGTTGACTGGGCCTATATATCTAAAACGACAGCGTTTGCTGAGCTTTCTGTGTAGTCTGGCTAAGCTCACTGATCGTCCTTGGTCGTAGCTAGCTCGGAGCAGTGGCGGAGATAGAGAGGTGGTAAGGGGGGCAGCTGCCCCACATGAATTATTGGAAAACAAATTATTTTCATTGATTTTTTGAAAATTTTAGGATAAGTGTTGAAATCCTTTCTAATGCCCATCATGATTTTAAGTTCAAAAATTATATCGCTCCTGGTGAATCTTTCGGCTGGCTCCGCCACTGGCTCGGAGAAGATGGCGCGGAAACAGTTTCAACAGGCTAAAACTGGCGAGCTTGTTTCCCGACTTAATGTGTTCCATGAAATGTCTGAACGAAATCATGTAAGCTCATTTTGACTCTTCTTGTTATTTTTGTGTGTGACAGGAATAGAGGCCTTGAAGTCGATGGATGCCGACAAATACCTTAAGAAGGTTGGACTAGGGCGTGACGATATGTTCTTTTGGAAACAAGTTGGTAAAGCATTGCTATGAACCTACACAATCTTTGGCGCGGCGTGATTATACAACGAGACTTCTCCTTTCGGGTGGTGGACGAGACCAGAGGAGGAGAGAGAATTGGCTCATTTGTATGAGCGGCCGTGAGTTTCCTTATCCAGGTGATAGAGAGGCCATAGAGGATTTTGTTGCAAAGGGAGGAATGGTCGGCACAAGGATTGGTCCTAAAGGGATTGTTGAATCCGAAGGTGAAGCTGATAACTACCAGAAAGAAATGGAGAAGAAAATGTTTGACGAAGAGGCTCAGATCAATCTTGGAACAAAATCACCATTGTATTGAACTCTTGAGAGCTTTGATAACACATAGAAAGTAGATAGAACAAGGATAAGCATATGATCTGGCTTCATATTATCTATAGAACAATGGGATAACAAGTAAACATACATATGGTAATGGGCAATGGCTAATTACAACACAGTACTATCAAATATAATTATCCATCACACATCAAGACTAATTCATCAGCCTACTTTTCCCAGAGCTGCTCTTTAGTGGCGTCAAGTAGAATCTAACCATACCGTTTCTGAGGCTATCCGGCGAGTACGAAGCACCACCAAGCTTGGCGTCTCTCTGAATGTCTTCGCACAAGCTTCTTCTTGCAGACTCAGCACCGCCAGTAATAGACCCATGGAACAGACCATCACAAGAGCTTCTTCCACCTTCGAAGCCATTAACAATAGAAGCACCATGAAACACGCCACCATCACAAGACTTCCTTGCACTAACGCTGTAACTTCTCAAGAGTTTCTCGCTAACATCACCGTTGCTTTCTCCTTTAGCCACTCTCCTAAGCTTCAAGAGAGACTCAGCGAGAGAACCCTCCATTGCATTCCCTCCCTCGGTTTTAACCTCGTTGTTCTTCGCTGTATCACCTTTCCTCTGAATCAACCCCCAAAGACTCCATCCTTTCCCCCATTTCTTTCCAGCCTTCTTCAAACCAAAACCATCCTGCTTCACCTCACCACCACCAGCAACACAAACTACGCCTTTGGAAGCTAACTCTAAGCTCTCCGGTTTGTAGTTTTTGATGGAATACCAATTAGAATCTCTCAGTTCCCTCTCGGTAACAAGCAACTTAGCTCCATGAAACAAACCAACACCTTCAGGTGACAACTTTGGTTTTACTTCCACCAATCCATGCCTCGATGACCGATCAAAGCTTCTTCTCCGCCGTGAGTCCAAGTAGTAATCCCTCGTCTGAGTTGTCCCGCCTGGCTTCTTCTCCGGCGAGGCTTTAGCATCTTCGGTCACGGATGACAAAGGTATCAGCTTTGGATACGTCTTCCCGATCAAGCATCCGTCCCATGACGCTCTAGGCTCCTCGAAAGAGACTCGACACAACCTGGGATCCACATCACATGAGCGACGGCCAAGAGCTGTTTTCGAGTAAACGTCGCCGTTTAGGGCGTTCTTGGGATGTTGTTTGAGAGAGAGTTTCTTAAGCGTTCTGCTGAAAACAGATGTGAAGGAGGAGGAGGAGGAATCTTTGTCGTTGCTCTTCTTGATTTGGCGAGTTCTTGATTCGAGATCTATAAACTCCTTCATCGTCTTCTGCTCTCCGTCTTCTTCAAGGAGCCTCATACTCACTCTTCCTTCATCTTCTTCTTCCTCCTCTTTCAAATCTGGAATCCGAATCGAGCTTCCCAGCCTCTCTTCTTCGTCGTCGTCGGCGATTCGGTCGTGGAGAGAGCCGTCGTCACACGATCTGCGCCGTGGCTGGTATAAATCTGCGGCGGATGCGTCACGGACGGAGTGGGAGCGAGCACGGCGGAGCTCGGGGGCTTGATCGGAAGAGTGAGCTTCGATGGTGGAGAGGCGTTCTCGGAGACAGGTGGCGCAGAAGCCAGTGGTGGGTTTGGAAGTGGGATGACGGTTGCAGACGGCGGAGTGACGACGGCGACGGCGCTGGGATTGGTGGTGGGTCATGGTGGCTTTAGGGCTCAGGAGTGGTTTCAGTAGTGAATGGAAGAGAGTGGAGTCGAATGGGTCAGTGCCATTTTTGGAGAGAGAGAGAGAGTGGCGTTGTCAACACTATTGAACAACCCCTTTCCCTTGTCTTAAACCATTTTTCTTCATTTCTATATTAAATGCTATGGACAAGTATTCATTAAAAAAATATTCTTATTTCACCAATTAAACTTCTTAATTTTTTGTTTATTTTTTTTTTCAGTTACATTAATGAAATATCCTTAAATGAATTTAAATTACCTATTTTATTTCTTGTCTTTTTAGTTACATTAATGAAATATCCTTAAAAGAATTTAAACTACCTATTTTATTAATTGTCTTTTTCAGTTACATTAATGAAATATCTTTAAATGAATTTGGACGTATTGTCATTTAATCAACAAAAAAAATTCATAAGTTATCTTTACGTGCATAATTTTAATAATGGAGATTTTTCAAAACGTGCATCATTAAAATGTTATCTAAAACTTGCAGCACTAATATATAACATGCATCAATAAAACTAGATTTTAACCCACATAATCGTACGGGTATTATTTTTCAATTGATTAAATTTAAAAATTATTATTTATTCAAAAAATATTTAAGAATAGATGTGTTTTTAAAAAAAAATATATGGTATTTGCTCCTATCGGTAGTATAAATTTAAACAAAATTTTAGCATAATATAACTCATTTGTCGTTTGCTAAATTTATGGCTTTTATTTATAATTTTTATTATTTAATTATAATATTTTCATTTTATATTTGAAAGATGAATGAATATTTCTTTCTAACAATATTTTTGTATATATATATATTTTTTAAAAAAATCAATTTAAATTGTTATTATCATTGAATATAATTATTTTTGACATAATTTTAGTTTTCGTTTACATCAAAACTAATCATAATTTAGGATAATTATAATTTAAAATGTTAATTTTCAGATTTTTCAAAAAATGTCTAAAAATATTTTCAAAGGTTTTGTTATAATTGTTTTTAAAAAATATTGAGTTGCATTTCAAATAAAAAAGTAAAGATATTTAAAAATATTCTAATTAAAATATGTACAATTTAATATTTTTTTTACGAAATGATTCAAATAAAAAAAATCACGCATGAAAGAAATCATGATTTACGTTAACTCATGGTCATTGTTTATATGATATCGCATTACCTAAAGAAAAAATTATGTTTTTACAATTTTCTAATTAACTCTATATACTTAATTTTTATATGATATCGCACATTCGTCAAAAAATAAATAGTTTAAGATGCAAAAAAAATATTTATTTAGTGAACATAATATGATCAAATATTACAAATAGATCATTTAATAAATTAAATAATCAAAAACCGAAAATTTATAACCGCGCTAGCGCGCGGATCAGGGTCTAGTTTATGTTTATTTGGTACATTATTTACTTTTAAAAGGTTCAATCAAATAACTTTGTCATTGTCATGTACTGTATATAACTATTTTTTTCTTCCAAAATATCATTTTTATGAGCATTTTAAGTTTTAGTGAAATTAGTATTTTATTTATTTATTCAATCCATGAAAAGGTTTATTTTTCTTTCTCAAAAAAGATTAGTTTTATCATTTATTTAGTAATATTTTCTTTTGATAAAATGATGTTTACAATATTTAACGAAGAGAGTAAGTAAATTGATATGTTGTTGCATACATACTTTTATCTTAAATACAATTTCTATTTAGATACTAAAAATTGTGTAAATTTGTTATATTAATTGTGCTGGTGTAGACGTCATTTTCACCATATGCACCTAAGTTATGTTAGTGAATGTGGTGAAAACGATGCGTACACCAGCACAGTTGTCAGATTTCTCAACATACTTTAAAAAAAAGTTCAAAGAGGCAAGACATATTTTGGTTGCTATAACACTTGTTCTAAGTGAGAAAGTAATATTGACGTGTACAATCTGAAATGGAGTGTTCGGAATTTTATAACCTATTGTGGTAAAAGCTTCACCAGTTTGAGAAGCTAGATCGTTCTAGGACTTGTTCGATGTTTGGAGTTGATTTTTGTCAAAAAAAAGAAGAAGTTAGTGAAGTTAATGTTATTGTTATGTTTTGCAAGAACATAAAAAAATGGAGAAAAGGAAAATAGTATAATTGTGTCACATGACTGTAGCAGAGAGAAACAAAGGAACATGTGTACAAACGCATCCCATTATGGGTCTGACCTCTGCGTTTGTAGGACAACATAAAAGACCCTTAATTAGTGAAATCTATAAAATAATTTAATGGATGGACCTAAGAATTATTAAATGGTGAAAACACGTGTGCCACTATAGAGTACTTGTTTGTTTGTTTTAACCTTGGGAGTAAATATTTGGCTGCTTCCATCATTTCTTTGGATTCCCTTCGAATCAATAAATTAATTCAATGTCAACTTTTGTAATTCTTTAATTGGATGTATTAGAGTTTTTATTAACGGTTGATTTTCATGTAGAGAGCAAAAAGAGTTATAGTTTAGTGCAGCAAGATGTAACGTTTGAACAACATCCTTTTTGGTGGTAAAGGAACCTCGGCTGAGGTGCCCGCCACCGACTCGAGCCCCTACCACGGAGATTTATACCGGGCCGTTTCTCGCCCGCATCACTTCGCTGTGAACTGGGCTCTTCAAATGGACGCTTAAAAATCCCAGAATTCGCCGCTACCGGCGCGGGGCTTACCGATCACGCAGAAAGTGGTCGGATCTTGGATTATCAAAAAGCTACGACCTTAATTTTTTTTTAAATAAAGCGTGTTGTTCATATATTGGATCGTCATTATTTGTATAATTAATTGTGAAATCGGAGAAAACTAACATTGTATTTGAAAAATAAAAAAATTTACGAAAAGGTGACCTATTCGTGATAATATCCTATTTTATGGCATTTACCTAAGATATAAGGGAGTAATTTTCTCTAAACTTGTGTGGATAGCAACGACCGACGAGTGACATAGAGATTCGGAGTTACGACAAGTTCCCAAAGAGTGTGTTTTGTTCTTTTATTAAGCAATAAAACCATAGCAGCACGTCCCAAAAATACACCAGCCATTGTTTTGTCTAAATGTGATTGTACTGATTTTTCTTTGCCCCTTTCTTTCCGATAAGTATTGGAATTTTCCGACGACTTCGTCCACCAACGGACAAAGATGGCTAGACGAAAGTGTAATTTTACAATGCTCATCCAAACCACCTAAATGAAAAATTGATAAGTTGATTTTTGGTATCTAAACAACTCTGAAACAAACCTAAGATGAATATATGAAAATAAGTTAAACTGATTTATAAGACACTAACCATGATAGACCGATCCGATCCCATCCCCCCACCCCCCTCCCAAAAAAAAAAAAATAGACCGATCCAAATAAATTCAGTTTTGTTATAAATCATGAAGTGAATTGCTATTAACCAAGACCACAAGAGAAAGCCCGTCAGCCACGACTAACCCCAGCCGCGGCCGCGACCAAGAGGAGAGAGAGTCGGTCGGTTTAGACCGACTTAGGATTAGGACGTTTTCCTTTTCTTGTTATCTTTAGTTTTCCTATTTACTTTTGGATTAGGTTTTGTACTATTTCTATTTATCTGTTATTTGTATCCCCTATATAAAGGGAACTTATTATTCAGAAATAATACACAATTTCCCCATTCTTTTACAACACGTTATCAACACGATAGCCTCCAAAACCCTGAGACCAAAATCGAAACCTAAAAGCCTAAAACTGGCGACTCTAAAACCCTAAGAACGTTCTTCATTTGTTCTAAACTCAGACGATCCATCTAAACTCCTAGACGTCCCCTGACCGTTCGGATTCGACGTCCCCAGCTCACGCTCTGGCTCAGACGAAACCCGATCAACACCACGACTTCAGCGTCGGCTGCGAACAAGCCCAGGCAGCTTCCGACCATCGGTTCAGCGACCGATAGAGACAGCAGCGTCCGTTCGTCTCAGCTCAAAGTTTCATCCGTTCCTGTTCTCTCTTTTCTTTGGTGGTCCGGTTCTAAACCTCTACAAAGCAAAGGTATAACTTAATCTGAGAACCTAGAAATATCAAAACCCTAATCCATTATTATGGAAACTTTGTTCTTGATGAAACCCTATAAATTACAAATTTAAAATCTACAAATCTTATAACTGGTAATATAGAAATCGATTCCTTTAGAACATAATTGATTGATTATTTGTTTCTGATCCGAATTTGAGAAACCCTAATTTTGGAATCGAAAAACCCTAAACCTAAAACTTGAATCCGATTTTATTTTGTTCTTGATTGATTGATTGAATTGATAAAATCTGAGGTTTAGGATTGTTAGATTGATTGAAATAATCTGATCTAGAATTTAAATCTTAAAGGCCTTGAAACCTTAATCTTGAAATCGAATCCTACTAGTGTTTAAATCGGAAACCCTAGGATTGTTTTACATTACTTGCATACATATGAATTTGAATTGAATTGCATTCGTATTGTTTAAAATCGACCAGCATATAGAACATACGAATTCGAATCTGATTACATTGATAAAAGCATATGGCCGTGTGGCCTTAATCTCTCTGTCACACATAGAATCATAAATTAGGATTGTTCGCACCATGGTCAAGTAGATTTACATATCCGATCCTATTGTTTGAATACATGGCCGTGTGGCTTGATTGATTCGCACCATGGTCGATTAGATTGATTGTTTCTCATAAATGCGTAAGACAAGTTTGTGGTCGAGCTTGTCAATATACCTTGCAGCCACATGATCACATTGTGAAACCTAAATTTGAATGATGATGTGATTCAGATGTCGAAAATCTCAAATAGAGACTATGAAGCCCTTAATCTCTCCGGAGATAACTACTTGCAGTGGGCGCTAGATACAAAGATCAGTTTAAGGTCAAAGGGACTTGGTGATACAATCATCAAGGACAACAATGAGACCGATAAGAATCGGTACATGGCTATAAGTATTATACGCCATCATCTCATTGAAAGTCTAAAAGATCACTACATCACGATGGAAAATCCACTAGAGCTTTGGAATGCTTTACAGCATAGATATGATCACCAGAAAACGGTGTTACTCCCAAAGGCTAGAAATAACTGGAAGAATCTAAGATTCATGGATTATAAGTCAGTGGATGAGTATAATTCAGTCTTATTTAAGACGGTCTCGATGCTGAGACTTTGTGGTGAAGTAGTAACCGAAGAAGAGTTACTTGAGATAACATTCTCTACATTTCATTCATCGAACATAATACTGCATCATCAGTACCGAATGAAAGGCTTCACCACATACACTGATCTGATCTCGTGCCTGCTATTGGTCGAGGCAAACAATGAGCTCCTGATGAAGAACAATGGAGCTAGACCTGTTGGAACAGCCCCATTGCCGAGAGGCCAATGAGGTTGAAAAGAAAGATCCCAACAAGTGCAATTACATCCGAATGATAAGAGATCACACGGAAAAGGCGATGTGGATACAGGAACCATGATCGTAACAATTACTCGAACAACCGAGACAAATACTTGGCGGCGGAAGGAAACCACAATAACCGTGGTCGTGGTTCCAATCCGGCCGTGGCAGCGGTTATGGCGAGGTCGGCGGTATATCCAAACCGTCTTACTCGACCAAATCCGTTTGTCA